>CM048854.1:31227729-31815229 GCA_026545225.1 Cornus controversa | reverse complement strand
TTTCTTTCACTTTTATTGTTTACACTATTTTCTTATAACACCTGGGTGTGACATACAAATATATATTTTACATAAATACTAGTGTATGTCATTGTCTACAGTATTATCAATATATTGAGAATCGTGACAATTAGATGATTAGATAAAATAATTTTAGATTGTAAATAAGTAAAGACATAACAATCAAAAATTATTAAAAAATTAATCATATAGTTCAAAATATCTTTATTTATCTATAATTTAAAATAACTCTATTTAACGAATATAATTAAGGATGCATCATAGTACCCTACTCACTGTACAGATTCACGAACCATTTTATTTTCTTTCCATTTTTCATGTGGTGGGTGGCACCACAGCTAATTTTCTTTGTGATTGGACCCACAAATGTTATCCTACATTGTATTATTTTCTTTCCATTTTTCATGTGGTGGGTGCCACCACAGTTAATTTTCTTTGTGATTGGACCCACAAATGTTATCCTACATCGTATTAGCCTTAATTTTAGGCCCATCCTTCCATCTTTTCACTCAGATTTCGTTGAGGAACGAGATTCTCCTTCACCCTCCCTTCTTGTTTTGAATGACTAGTTGGTTTGGAAGGTCATGATCAAGTGGTATGGCCAAAACAACTACAAACATTATTTTCCATAATCACGGCATTGATTTTTTTATTAGTTATTTTTAATATAAAAAATTTGTATACATTGCATTTGAGCTAGAAAGCACGGCATGCACAGAAAATACGAATATAATACGATACGAATATAGTAATATAAAAAATTTCAAAAATAAGATATAGACACAGCAATAATACGTCAAATAAATAAATAAAAATATAATATTATGCATAAAATATTAAGTTTTACTCTTCAACTATACAATAAATATACTTCAAATTATACAAAATATAAGAAGTTAAAATCAAGAAATTCTCTATCTTTTTTAATATTCTTTACAATGACTCATTTACTTGAATATTTTAAAAATATATTTGTTTTATTATAAAATGACCATTATTTTCTAACCTATAAAGTTTTTAATATTACAATTTCAACTCCATTTTATAGAACAAAAAATTACAAATTTGTCACGAAAAGTATCATAAACGTATTACAAACGTATCCTCGCGTATTATAGCCATATCTCAGCCGTATTTGATATTCAAAAAATAATTTTAAAAAATGAGATATATTTTTGAAGTATCGAACACGTATTCGGTCGTATCCTGGCCGTATCCATATTCGATACGTGTTCTATACAGCCACAGAAGATTTTTCAAAATATCCGTGCTTCCTAGCATTTGAGTTAAGACCAAAATTTACAATATTTCTTGATACCTATAAACAAAGATCTAATAAACACATTGTGCATTTTTTCTAAAGTCAATCTCAAAGTAAAACAAATATATATATATATATTATATATATATATATATATATAAAGAAAATAATTGAAGAGGTAATGACACGAGAAATATAATTAATGTGGTGTAGAGGTACAATGCCCTTCCACCATTGCAAAGGCTTCCATTTTCATTCTATTATCAAATTTGTTACTACAAAACAAAAAAGGTTAATTTCACTTACCTCTCCTGAGATTTGGTCAAATTACATTAAATTATTTGACCTTTATTTTTTTCATCTCTCCTAAAATTTTTTTGGTGGTCGGAGTAAATTTTAAGTGTAAAAAGACAATTTAACCCTTACATTATAATATCACATTATATTTCAAATAGGATAAAAGACAATGACCTCTTCTGAGGTTTGCTGTAATTGCATTGACCTCGATCTCCTGAAAAAAAATTTTAATTTTTAAAAGGATATTTTTGCCCACATTATACTTTCTCTCTCTGTTCACTCTTCTTTTGTACACCTGCTACACCACCACCGTCACCGCTCATGACCACCATTGATCTTCGATCTTGCTCCTAACATATTTGATCAATCGTCAAAATTTCTATTACAAATTCTTTTCAAAGATCTTCGATCATGGTGATATATATACAAACACATAGGATCGGATCTATGAGATGACTTGTTGAGTTTTGTTGTGAGTCACGGGTAAGGATTGACGAAAACAACAAGGTTGGTGGTGTCGTGTGCATAAAAATGTACATATCATTTTAGAAATCATATTTTTTTATTAAATTATTTGAGTGTATAATGGTAAAATTATCCTAAAATATTATTTCAAATCATCATAGGGGAGGTCAGTGCAATTATGGAAAACATCAGTGGAGGTCAGTGCAATTACGGCAAATCTCAGGGAATGTCATTGTATTTTACCCTATTTGCAATATAATGTGATATTATAATGTAAGGGCAAAATTATCTTTTCACTCTTAAAATGTATTTCGACTATCAGAAAAATTGATTTAGAGAAGGTGAAATAAATAAAAGCCAAACGTTCTCTCCGAATATAATTTGACCAAACTTCTGGAGAAGTGAGTGAATTTAACCCAATAAAAAAACACAAGGAAGAAATGAGAAAAGGCCATAAATCATGCATCTACGAACACAATGAAGACATCGGAGCTCAAAACCCTTTCCTTTCGTTGAGGGTGGAGAAGTTATACCATTGGATCAGATGCTCTTTATTATAAAAAGAAAAAAAGTCAGTAATGCCATGCACCGCTTACAGAATGACGCAAATCAAATGCCATTTGATTTATGTACATCTCCATCTGAATGATAAAATTGTTGGATCCAATTAGTTAATGAAACTTCACATTGAGGCAAGTTAACAGGGGGATCGCGAATACTTGTCTCAGGAGTGTCACCATTCTTCACTATAAAAACTGTGTTCATACCCCAACTTAGATGTCGATCAAAATGACAATGCCAATACCATACACCTAGGAAAAATATCCATTTTTGTGTTAGTATGGGCGAAAAGCACATAAATTCAAAGAAATCAGAATCAATATATATATATATAGTTTTCGTGATGAATACACGAAAATGCAGCATACCTGGATTGCTGGCCACAAATCTGATGGTAAGCCAACCACTCTTAGGGACTGCAAATGTATTCAGTTGAGGTGGATCAACGAAATTGTACCCTTTCGGATCAATTTCTGGGTCGAAATCCCCATATCCTGATCCGACCACATAGAAGTTATACCCATGCAAATGCATTGGATGAGCCTCTGATGCCCCCAAGATATTGGTCCCTTGGAATATTATCTCCACTGCTTCATTATAATTCAACATCTTCACCTTGGTCCCTTTAACGGTCGATGAACCATTATTCGAAATTCGTTCTGTGAAGTTGTAATAGGAAGATGGCTGGTCTGGAAAATCTGTGGTATAAATTCCACTCATATTCCTGTACAAAAAATTGAACAAAACCAGATTAGAGAAATCATATGAATGCTAAAAAATATTCAATTGTAATAAAGTAGAGTTGGTATTTTCACATAAAATAATTGAGCTTTGAAGCATGGAAGAATATCAAAAGACATATACCAATAATAGGCGTCCAACACATCGGTGCGAGGGTTGACAAAACTGATATTGTTCATGCTTGAAGCAAGATATTCTGTGATCTCCTCTGATGAACCATTCACAACAGGAACCAAATTCATAGAAACTACTATGAACATACGGGTTGTGATATTTTCGGGGACCTTTACAGGATATTGTGGACTTGCCAAGCTCCTTAGGCGATCCAAGAAATTATTTGCTTCAACAAAGTCATCATTTGAAGGAAGGTAAGATGGGAAGGAAGGGTTAGCTGGAGGAGTATAGTTGCCTCTATACTCTAGAATCGCGGTAGCATTTGTTGTGTCATAGTCGTCATTATCTGCACTTACATATTGTCTTATAGCCATATAGTATTGACCCAATGACTGGTTTGCTGTTAGTAAAACATCCATGGTCTGTCCAGGGGATATCACAATATAAGGTGTTGCTATGGGTTTGAGATAGTTTCCATCCATTCCAACCACTGTGACATTGTGTTGAGCAATAGCAAAGAAAATATCTGAGTTCATCACTGCATTGACTATGCGAAGAAGATAGGTCTTACCATAATCAATCACCTTGCGATACGCTGTTCCTGTAACACATGAATTACAATCATCAATATAATTAATTAAGTATTATTTTGAAAAAAATTTCAGCACAAACTTCCTCGAATATGTGAATCTATATATATAATAAATTGCGTGGTAGCCCATGTCTATCTGTCTTATAATTACCGAGCTTAATTCTTGTATACATGTTATATCTTTCACATTGGAGCACAGCTATCATACCATACCATTAGAGCATTCGCAAAAATCTCCTGGTTGGCCATTGATAACATAAGCATCTGAATTTGGCGTGTCCACACCAGTTTGGAGGTCCTCAATAACTTCTTGGTTGATATCATCTTTATACCATGATCCTGCAATTAAATACATTTTTTTTTCCTAGTTGGTACTCACAAAATTAAACTCAAAACGTGGATACACACATATATTATATGTATATATATTGCAGTAATTAACTAGCCACTCCTTGTGATGGCCGGAAAACACTTAATTCATACCAAGTACAATAATGTCTTCATCATCAGGCTTGGGAAAGGGGAAAGAAGTTCCAGTTGCAGGATAAATGACAATGGCACCATGAACACTGCTTCTTGTCCAGTCACTATGGGCATGCCACCAGAGGGTTCCTTCTTCATCAGAAAATATGACTTCATAGGTGAAGTTTTTTCCAGGTTCAATGGGACACTGTGTGATATACTCAGGTCCGTCTGACCATGGATTTCTTGGTTGCTTCACTCCATGCCTGTTAATAATTCCATCACATATTTTAGCTATAACCAATAGCACTTCTATATGCTGTTTATTGAAAATTAGAGTTTATTTGATTCGATTCTCTAAGAACAAATTTTTATTTTCTAAGAATTGAAAATCGTAAAAAATCAATTTGGTTTACAGTTTCTGAAACCGATTTTTGAAAACTCAACTAAAAAATACATGTTTGGTATTTATCAGTTTTCAGTTTTTTTTTGCGGTCTTGACGAATGTTTTTACGGAACCAAATAAACGTTCCAAAGGGAGGTGGGTCCCACCACAGCACAGTACTCTCTGCTTTTCATGACTCATTTACTTTGGGCCCGTTTGGTAACCATTTATGTTTAGTGTTTATTGTTTATGAAAACAAATTTTTACGATAAACATGTTTGATAATTTTTGTTTTGTTTATAAATTGTCAAAACGCTTTTAAAACAACACTGTTCCTAAGCCTTCAAATCCTAAACACCAAAATGATGTTTATTGTTTATGTTTATGAAAAAAAAAAAAAATTCTTTTTTATCTAAAATGGTGATTATATTATTTTAATTAAAAGTTAAAACTAAAAGTGAGAAAATGAAAAGAAAAAAAAAATTATAAAAGGCTATTGTTTGATACAATGATAAAAAAAAATTAGAATTATCAAGTGTGGACAGAATTAAAGAGATAGTTACTTAGGGACACCCATGGTAGAAAAAAAAAACCTTATTTGATGAAAAAAATAAAGAAGTTTCAACCATCTCCTTATCAAAGAAACAAGAATGGTATTTTGTACTCATATCATTCATTCATTTTTAGTGTTGAAAGAAAAATAGAAATAAAAAAAAATGAAAAAGAGAGTAGTAGCATAAGAAGTTCAAGAGAAAGAGTATGCCCTCCAAATCCTTCTTCTCAGTCCATACAAATTGGACCGAACCGAACCGTTCATTACTGTTCCTGTTCCGACTCTAAATTTTAGGAACCGTTCACTACGATTCCGGTTCCAAGCCATGGAACAGGAACTAAAACCGTTGAATATATATATATATATATATATATATATATATATATATATATATTTTGTTATGTAAAAAATTTTAAACAATGAAGTTATTATACATATTATAATGTTAAATACAACTCCTATAATAACTGAAATTGAACCAAACTCATTTATTTCGGTTTCAAAATTAAAGAACCGTTGGGAACGATTCTAGTTCCGGTTCTCCCAATAACTGAAAAGAATCGAATCGTGTGCATCCCCCTACTTGTTAGGGCCTTCTGGATTATGGGTCATTCTAGTTTTACAGTATCATTTGCAGTATATAGATATATATGTAACCCAATATTATTTATTTTTTTTATGCATATTTTTTGCTCTGTTATTGCTGCATAGATTTGTTGTAGCATAAACTTGACTTTTTATGCAGTTTATTGTGTTGATTTTTTTGATAAAAAAAAAAAAAAGTCTAAGGTTAACAAACATGTTTTTTTGTTTATGATTTTTAAAATAAGTTAAACGTTTTTTCGTTATCAAACAACACTCATGTTTATGGATAAACAAAAGCGTAACATAAACACTGTTTATATAAACACTTAAACAATAAACACCAAACATAAACGGTTACCAAACGGGCCCTTTATCACCCTCTTTGTCATTTCCTAACGCAACTAATAAGTACAAGAATGCAATGTGCTATGATTCCATTGTTTTAGGGGTAAGTTGCAAGAAACTCCTTTAAGTATTAATTTTTTTACAAGAAACCCCCCCCTTTTAACTACCAAAACTGTGATAAACCCTTGAACTATTCAACAAAGTTGCAAATACCTCATTGTTGTGTTTTGACCATTTGTATATGGGTGAATTACTCTAACACTTCCTCAGGTTTCTCTTTATTACTTACATATTAAACTTATGAAAAAATATTGGTCAACCTCTTGAAGTTTGGTTGATCTTACTATGATACCCTTGCTGTTAGTAGACCGTTAGAAGAGTTAGTTTGAAAAACTAAAATGTCAAAATTACCCTTGGACCTTTATACCCTCGCATAATTTAATTATATATTCACTCTTTAATTTAATATTAAATATGCATAATTTATCAAAGGTCAAAGCTACATTTCATCAAACAAAAATAACCTTACAATATGTTGACACCTCATAAAAATGTGGAGATACATGTAATTTCAATTAATTTCATTAATTGTCATCCCACCACCCATTTAATGATGTCTGTCTAACTCACTAATCCGTCTCCATTAAAGCAATTGACCTAGTTATTCCAAAAACGATCAGAAACCATGGAGATCCCAACCCCACCACCAAACTCCGGCCGAACAAGATCAACATATAATCTGATCTAGCAAAAGCAAACAAAATCCAAAAATGAAGCAAGAAATTGAGCAAGTCACATACTGAATCGGAGCATGAGATTTGTCATACCAAGAACATTCTCGCAACTACCGCCACCTAGAGCGAGAACTTCCTCCTCATTCTCCTCTATTTTGTTGTCGAGCAAGTTGGTGATGAATCGAACTGCCAAACCGTCGTGAACTTTGAGAACAACATCCACTGTCGCTGCTGAGCGCGAGAACTTCGTCTTCGTGGACCTTCGCCTTGACGGCGGGTGTTTGCTTTAGGCTGACTCAAGCAATGAGTTGGAACGTCGAGTCATCGCCTTCTGATAAGTGTGGTGGTTGTCTTACAAAACGGCACATATATCTCTTGAAAAATGAACTACAATATTAATTAAGGTCAAGAAAGTACTCTCTCTCTCTCCTTTATTTCTTTCTCTTCCCAAGAAGCTCTCTCTTTGCTTTCTCTCTCTTTCGAAAAATTAAGGACTCATTCACTAACGAAAATATTTTTTATTTTTCTGTTTCTATCCCCTAAAAAAGTAAAAACAAAAAAAAAAAGTATGTTTAGTAAAATGTTTCTGTTTTATGTAATGAAAAATGTTTCTCATTTTTATGAATGGAGGAAACAAAAAAAAGAAGTTTCTTCTATTTATTCTGTAGAGGGAAAATATTCCCTCCACTATAGTGGGATCCAATTAGTTAAATAGAAAGGAGGAGGAAATTAAAAAAAAAATGTTTCTTCTGTATTTTTACTGTAGCAGAAAAATATTCTCTTTATTGTAGCGGAATCCAATTAATTAAATAATATATAATATTAAACATAATTTTCACTATACATGATTTTTTGCACAATTGTTTTCTTATTTACATATTATAAATTTTTTTCTTATCTACTTAGCTAATTAATATAATAAAATATGATGTGCATAAATTATCTATATTAAAATAAAAAAACTTTGAAAATGTCCTTACGTTAATCTTTTTTTAAAAAAAAATCACTTATAAATAATAATTGTTTATGATATACATGTTATGTATAGTATTAGTATCTTTTAACTTGTATTATTTTTTTAAATTTAATTTTCACATATATATGATATCAGTTTTTATTTAATTTTTACATATATATATGACATCAATTTTAATTTAATTTAATTTTTACATATATATGACATCATACTTATAGAAGATTAATTTAAAAAAAATGTGTAACAAAGATATTAATAAACACTAGTTTTTGCTTTTTGTTTTAAAAAATATAGAAAGAACAAGTTTAAAGAATATTATTTCTGTTTTTTTTTTCACTCATCAAAAACAAAAACAAGAACATATATATATATATATATATATATATATATATATATATATAGATATTTTAAGTACAAAAACAAAAAAACGTTTGCCCTCTCTCTCTCTCTCTCCTTCCTCTCTCTCTAAATCTAAACCAGAGATATCCGTCTTTCATGTGTGTTTGTCTCTCTTCTTTCGATCGAGCGTGGTGGTGGAGGGGATTGTCTCTGGCTTTGAACATCGCCGGTAGTGGAGGCGCCCGTTGCTCAAAGATGCTTCATATGGAGAGAGATTAGAGAAGAATGAGAGAGAGGGCAGAGTGTTCAAAAAGAGAGAGAGAGAGAGAGAGCAGAGTCTTCAACAAGAGAGAGAGAGAGAGAGAGAGAGAGAGCGCAGTGAGACGTTACAAAGAGAGACGTGATTTAGCTTGGGTTTTGTGGGTGGATGATTAGGGTTTACTCATTTGGGTTGATTTGGCTCTGATTTGGGTTGCCTCCAAGGAAATCTCACTTTATAATTTATATGCTTCTCTCACTTCATAGCACTGGTGATTGCAGAGACTATAAAAGTTACAGTGTTCTTAATATATATATATATATATATATGTTTGCTTTTATAGTATATGAGAATGAAATAAATAGATGGTGGGATGGACAGGGCATCGTAATAATAGAGAAGGATGAAGACCAAAATCCTTACCTGGTTTGACAAAGCTCAAATTCCTTCTTGCGGTCTTGGTTAAAACCCCTGAAGACCAAAGTCTTGGGTTTGTTTGAGAAACGGGTTCCTTTAAGAGACTTTGAGGGAAAGAAATTTCATACATTAAAACATCAATTTCTTAGATCCGAGAGATTGAAGAAAACTTTTGGCTTCACAATTGAGAGAGATGTATATCTGGTTTAGATTTAGAGAGAGGAAGGAGACAGCGTGGTTACTTTTTCGGTAGAGAGAGAGAGAGACATAAAGGAAAGAGAGGGTACTGTTTTTTTACTCAAGATTGGGTCACTTCCCCCCCCCCCCCAAACCATAATTAGAAAGTAGGAAAGATAAATGTAAGGAATGTCAGCATAATTCCCTCTTAGTAAATTAACAGAAAACATAGCATATGCTAAAGCATGTGATAGCAGAAGGGTCCAATTCCATGTCGCTGCAAGAAATTTTCTTATATTATATTTTGAATAATATCATACCATTATTTTGTAAAAGTGAGTAAATTATTCTTCTTTGTACATATTTTTCTTTTCTATAATCATTTTACCCTTTTCATTATTGTAAAAAATAAATAACAATATAGAAAAGAGAGAGCTTTTTTATATTAAATTGTTTTACCTTAATAAAAAAAGAGAAATTTTTTTTTTTTCTGAGAAAAACTTTTTCCCAAAAAAATAACTAAAAATACACAATTACGTAATAAAAATTTTCAATTTTTTTTTTGTTTTCCGAAAAATTTTCCACTAGAAATAAGGGATTTTTCATATCAAGTTTTTTTCTTTTTTACTTTAATATGTTTTTTTCCGGAAATAATTTTTGGCAAAAAAAAACTAAATATGCACAATTACTTAATAAAAATTTTGATTTTTTTTGTCTTTCGAAAATTGTTTATCGAACTTTTTCCATTAGAAAGACACAGAATTTATGAAAATAAAACGATTTTTGAAAGAAAAAAAACAAATCTCGAAATTATTATTATTGTGCATATTTAGTATTTTTTCCCGGAAACAATTTCTGGAACTTTTTTCCTCCAAAAAAACTCCTTTTTTTTATTAAGGTAAAGAAAAACTTAATATAATGAAGAAAAAAAATCCGAATTTTTTTATTATGTAATTGTGCATTTTTATTTTTTTCCGAAATTGATATAAACTTAATATAAAAAAAACATCTCTTCTCTTTATTGTTCTTTATTTTTTTGTAATAATAGAAAGGGCAAAATGGTCATAGATTAGGAGAACATGTGCAAGAGGGAGTACTTTGCTCACTTTTGCAAAGGTAACGGTGTGATATGGTCCAAAATATAGCATATAGGGGTTTCTTACACCTTTTTAAAAGCACATGGGGGTTTTGGGCCCTTTTGCCAAAAGTTTAATTATAAAGTAAGAAAGAGAAACCTAAGAAACAAAAAGTAAACAAACAGCCCAACGGGGGGCATAGCTCTACGAGGACACACCTCATCAGAGGATCTTTAATGAAAAAGGCGGGATGGATTAATTTTGATAACATTGTCACACAACCCTACGGGGGCACAGCCCTATGAGGACACACCTCCTCAAAGGGCCTTTAATGAGAAAGGTGGGATGAATTAATTTCGAGAACATTGTCAAACAGCCCTACGGGGACACACCTTTGCAAAAGGCCTTTAATGAAAAAGACGAGATGAATTAATTTCGAGAGCATTGTCAAACAGCCCTACGGGGACACACCTCTACAGAGGACTTATAATGAAATAGGCAGGATGAATTAATTTTGAGAACATTGTCAAACAGCCCTACGGGGACACACCTCTTCAGAGAGCCTTTAATAAAAAAGACGGGATGAATTAATTCCGAGAATATCGTCAAACAGTCCTACGGGGGCACAGCCCTACGGGGACACACCTTTTTAGTGGCCTCTAATGAAAAAGGTGGGATAATTAATTCCGAGAACATTGTCAACCGACCCTATTGGGGCACAACCCGTTAAAAGAAATTTTAGCAAATGGTGGGTAAGTTCCGCAAAGGTTGATAGAGCTGTGTTATGAAGGTTTATTAATTAAAGTTTTTTAACCAAGTGAGTCATTGACATAATGGTTAGGGTGAGACCATTAAAGCTTATTAGCTAAGGTTCAATTTTTCAAAGTAACAATCATTTTTTATGTAAATCGGGTTCTTATATACTAACCCAGGGTCGGCCGAGCCCAGGAAGAGCTCAACCCGGCCAAGACCGGACCAAAGAGGAACCCGGCCAAGAGTCGGGCCCAAGAAGAGACCAGCCTGGCCAAGGCTGGCCCAAAGAAGGGACCGACCAAGGGTCGGGCCGAAAAGGAGCCCAGCTCAACTAAGGGGCAGGCCCAAAGAGACTGGCCAAGGGCCAGGCCCACCAAGGCAGGCCGGATCGAAAGGGAGCTGGCCCAATCCGGCCATCTCCTTTGGGATCCGACCAAGGTCGGGTCCCAAGGGAACCAGCCCAAGCTAGATCCAAGGATCCGACCAAGGCTGGGTCCACCAAAGCATAGTAAAAAAAAAAGAGGAAAATGAGAGAAAAAAATCATGGGCCATTAATCGACCGGGTTGATGGGCCAGAGGCCCGTTTTTACATCCCAACAGGCCATCCAAGGTGTTCCTAAGGACCGACGAGCGACCCTCATGAACAGGGGGCGTCTGATAGAGTATTTGACTCAAATTGTGAAACGTATGATGGTGACGTGGACAAGAGATATGCTTTGACCAGGACTTTTCTATCTTTAGACAAGTCTGGGAACTGAAGAGCTACTCTCTAAAGTGTCTTTCTAGGTTTAACAAACCTTTCCGATATCTAACTTGATCGTCAGAGTACAGTCGGTCGGCACCACGCCGATGTTCTTCCGACTACCCTACTCTTGTCTTTTTATAAGTTGACGTTTGACCAATTTTGAGTGAATTTCTGCTTTATCACTAAGTGTTGGGGATGTGTTCATCAATTTAAGTGTCAATAAGGTTGTAGGAGTGTCGGCTAAGTATTAGTATCCGACATTTGTTGGACATGGCACCTTAGTAGTATAGATTAAATGGGAAGACTGGAATTTATGAACATTTTGGAAGGCCAAAAACTCAAACGGAATGATCCAATTCCGACTGAAAACAACATATGCTGAGCAAATCACGCTGCTATGCTACGATGGTCCACACATAATTATATAAAGAATTGAAATCAACAACCTGCAGAGAAATTAAAGGGTTGTCTGTTTTAGTTTTACCAGTTTGAAAGAGATCGAGTGTGTACCAGTGAATAGTGACACCATAATCTCCTTGATTGTGAACATTAACAAATACTGTATCTCCTTTTTGAACATGAAGCACAGGTCCTGGGTAACTATCATTCACTACTAACATGCTCTTTGTACTACACAATCTTGTATAATTAGCTTCTCTCAGCTGCAATATTGAAATAATATGGAAAGAGAAGATTAAAAAGAAGACTAGAATATAATAAGCCCATGCTTAATTCATTTTCAAGTCTCCAAGCAGTTCAATGCAGTGAGGAATATGAATGCAATACACAATATATATATATATATATATATATATGTGTGTGTGTGTGTGTGTGTGTGTGTGTGTGTGTTAGTTGTATACTTACAACAAAGTTATAGTGATGGATGTTGTTGCCTTGCACCAGACAAAGATATATAACACTTGAACACACATACCCAAGAAACTCGTACAAACATATCTTCTTCAACCTCATCCTTTCACTCTTCCTTAAAATGATGAACTGACATTAGTCTTATATATATATATATATATATATATATATATGATTAGGTGGATAGTTGGTTGAATGGACTTTAGTTATCTGCTAGTCAATCGTTTTAAAATAGGAGAATTATCTAATATGACTATCAAACAGTTAATTAGATTTGGGAATCGAATTTACATTGACATTGAATCATATTATTAACATTAATGCACACAAGTTTTACATAATACAACAAAATTCTCCCTGCATCACAAGACAGATTAATCCACCATGTACTATAGATGATTTACGAAGATAAACAAGACAATCTATTCCTCTATTAGTTATTAAATTGAGCTAGTGATCAATATTTAAGTGTGATGGTACATGAATCGTATTCAAGGATGGGCAGGGGCGGAGCTGGCTATGTGCCAGGGGCATGGCCCTTCCAAAAGTTTTATATATTATAAATATGGTCCAAGAGGACCTAAAGGTGCATAAGCTCAACCATGCCACCAAAAATTCAAATTACTAGTCTCATTTGACGTTTAGTTAGTTTAGAGCTAATAGAATAAATATTTTAGCTTCTTAAACCCAATAACAATATAAATTAATATTATATGATATAATAATATATTATATTATTTTCTTTGTTTTTAAAAGCAAAAGTAAAATAAGTTTCAAACTTTTCTTTGTCAACGGTACTAGAAGTCTCAACCATGTTAATTTTCTTTGTTTTTATAGTTGATATTTGATCCTTTTTTATTTATTTTTATATATATCTATGTCGTTCTTGACTAAATATGTGCAAAAAAATTTTTTGTCTATTTTTATAAAGGAATATACCAAAGTTTGGCTAGATATATTTTGTATGCATCTAATAAATAATAGAATTAATACTTTTTACTTATAAATAATCTTGTTTTAGATCTTTTCATATATGGTAAAGAAATTATAGTTCCACCGCAAGAAATGTAACCTTTAATGACAGGTTTTTTACGACGAGCTTGCACAGCCTGTGGTGAAAAGACACTTTCTATGAACCCGTGGTAGAAAGTTACTTTCTACGGCGGGCCTGCATAACCCGCTGTAAAAAATACTTTTTACCACGAGTTACTTGGACCCGTAGTAGAAAGTGACTTTCCACCACGAGCTGTACTCGTGATAGAATGTTTTATGTTTATCACGAGCCGTACCCGTGATAGAATGTTTTATGTTTATCACAAGTATAGCCCGTGATAGAAGGTCTAATTTATTTTTTTTAGAGAATTAAACCCCGCCTCATGTTTTTTTAGAGAAATATTAAACTTGCCGCGGTGATACCCAAACACCACTGACCTAGGGTTCTCTTTGTGTATGCTTAGAGAGAGAAATCGATAGAGAGAGAGTCAATTCTAGGGCTTTGAGAGAGAAAAATAACAAAGAAATCAAGAGAACGTGATTCAGTGAGCTATAGTGAGTAAAATCCATGGATTCTCAACTCTAAAAGCTTCAAACAATGGAGGATTTCAAAGCTCAGCTCGCGGTAAAGACTATCATCTCTTGTTCATGTTCTTCACAATTTATCCTTCTTCAAGATCAAATCAGGTATAATCTCATCTCTGTAACTTGTGCGGTGCGAAAGCGGTTGCAAAAAGTACTTTAAAACCTAGAGGGGGTGAATAGGATCACTTGCTCGTTTGCTTAATTTTTAATTAATTCAATTTTAAGTCCAATTAACCAAACAATTAAAAGCAAGTAGATAACTTAATGTACAAGTAAAAAAAGAATGCACCAAATATACGTGGAAACCCAAGGCAGGAAAAATCACGGAGGGAGGCGAAAAGCCTCAGGAAACTAATCCACTATGATGAAGCAAAGTACAACAGACTCTATCTCAGATTCACACCCCTCTTCACTCTGTCAAGAATCTGATGTGGAACACCTCAGGCTTATGATTGCGACAACACATCCAACTGCTGCAGACTTTCGACTAACGTCACGATCCTTACAGAAAGGTTGCTAGAAGAACAAAAATACTCAGCAAGTATTCCGTTCCATTCGTAGTGCGATATGATCACCTTTCTTTCTCATCAAGCAAGCAAGTGAAGAACCATCAATCCAATGTTCTGATCAGCGAATAATTTGATGCAGTTTCTGAACAGCTAATCAGAAGTAGAACACCATCCTAAATATCACTCGTGAAATATGGATGTGTGTTCTTAAAAATATATAGTCCTAATTATACTGTATATTTTTTTTCTCGCTAAAAATAATAATTTTTCAGGCTTATTTTGTAGAGAAAATATAGATACATATATATAGGCAAGGGAGTCCTAATTCTACTTGGAAAAGAAGTTGAATACCAAAATAGAACTCTCCTAGAAGTTTCAAACCCTATAGGAATCATAATTTTTGTCAAAATCTATTTCCTATTTGGAACATGATAAGTGGGACCGGTGCCAATTAAATAGGACCAGTAGGACTTTGTAAAAAACCTGCAAAAACTTAACTGCTGAGAAAAGTTGGATCGATCTTAAATATTGGGGACCAGTCCTACTTTGAAAAATCCTAAATATTCATTTAAACCCTAGTTTTTCAAAATAGGCTCGGAAATAAAAAATGCAAAGTGTCGTCCTCACCATACTTACTTGTACTATATGGTGTTCTTACTGATTTATCTGCATCTATACACTTGAATATCAGTTCGAAGATGTTCATGATCAATTACATAAAATAATATGAAAATTACAACTCGATCAATCAGTTTTTGATCACCGAAATATGCCAATTACAAATATATATGTCACAATATCCCCCTTTGGCAATTTCGTAACAAAACTACCTAGACAATTATAACCTAATCCATTGAAAAAATTATATTACAATATTGCCCAAATACACAGAAATAAAGAGCCGATAAACAAAAGCCTCACTTCTGTGTTCAAAACGATTTTAAAAGAAGAACTTGTACCTGCACATTACTTAAACAACATAACCTGTGAAAAGTTTAATAAAAAAATATAAACATATATCTGTAATGCTCCCCCTTAATCTCCCCTTTAAAATAAAAATATCTGATAAATACTTCTCCTCTTTTTTGTAACAAATTGACAAAGAAATGCTAAAGAGAAAAATAAAAACAAATAATTAAATAAGCATACATATAAAGAGACTAAGACAATAATGAATCAAAAATAATCATCATCACTGATCAAAGAAATATTGAAAACATATCAGTTAATGGAATAGAACATAACAAGATCAAATATCAAACCTAGACAAAATAGAGTTAACTACTCAAAGTCTAGCAAAACATAACTAAGTCTATCATCAAAACCTAATCCTCATCATCATCATGAGCTCTAAAAACTAGATATCAACATCTATCAAAAAGATATCCTTGAACATGTAACTCCATCCATTGAAATTTGCATCAAAGTCTCCAAAAGTATGATCCAAGCACAAGTATGGTATCCATAGAATAGACATTAAATCTAATCAAAGACACCCTGTGTATCTAAAAATAAACAAGTCTAAGTTATAAACCTAGCAAACAGATGAACTAGTTTGAATCATCAAAACATCAAAGCCTAAAAACTAGTTATCATCAGTGATGTCGGAGAATGAATGATGTCCATTAGCAAAGATGCATTAGATTCTCATAAGGCTCGAATCATTATCCTCTACAGGTAGTCTATCAAGATTTGTCCTCAAATACTACAAAAGAATACCACCTCTTAAGATCAATAACACCAACTACTTGAGACATAACAGTTGTATTCACCTCAATGATAATGTCAAATACTTTGGTTATAAAGATAAAATATCCAAATAAAAATATGTCATCCAAATCACATAAGGTCTCCCAACCAAAGTCTTTCAAATTAACATTCTTGTTACTTATAAAAATACTAATCTAGCTCTTTAATTTATCCATTAGTGCTATACTGAATGGAAACATAAACAAGATCATAAGCTCCATTAAGGAATTTTATCAAACACTTGGTGTGCTCCTAAAAAATCCTCAAAGATCAATGATATTTGTTTACACAATATCACCCAAATCAACAAACAATAAACCAACGATCACCACAATCATCCAAAAGTTCAATCATAATCCACCAATCAATCACAAAACAAAAAGAAATGTAACAGAAGAGAATGTATGTGAGTTGGTGAGTTTTAGAGTGTAAAGAGAGTTAGAGAGATTGAGTGAGAGTGAGATATGAGTGTGTGTGTGTATGTGTGTGTGAGAGAGAGAGTGAATGAGGGACTTAAGCCAAAATACGCGCATAGAGTTACAAAAATCTGGGCATTAGCTAAGTGCGAGCGGTCCTAATTTTTGGGAACCGGTCTAACTTCTCTCAGTTCCTCAGAACCTGCAGAAGTGCGACTGATGCTCAATAATTGGGACCGGTCCAACTTTGTGAATTATAAAAAATTATACTTTGAACCTCTAATTCACCAAATACACCTCATCTCAACCTGATTTGACAATTAAGCACACAAATTATGAAAAATAAACACAAAATCAAAATAAAACACATTTTTGAATTTTTGAAGATTTTTCAAGAGAAAATAAAAATAAAACATGAATAATCTCATGAGAATAATCCAAGCACCTTTTCAGAGAATAACATGAGTTTTAAAATTTCTGAAAGATTTCAAACATTTATAAATGTAGAATTTTAAAACCCATAATTTATCTATAAAATCCATTCTCAAATTCATGATCATAACACAACTTCCAACACACAAATATAAACAAAAATTTAAAAATTCATCTAATAAATTCATGTGTGTGTGTGCGCAATCCAACTTCATCAAAAATTAATCAAATTCCTTTGATTCATCTTCTAAAACGTACATATTGGATAACAAAAAAATATAACTACACATGATCATTCATCCAATTTTTTTTTAATTTTCTAAGATGGTGGTTTTCACGCTTATAGGTAGTCAGTTATTTTCCTCAAAACGACTCTTTAATGTTTAAAGATATCTCATTAGAGATTTACATTGTAGTGGAAGCTTCGAACACATCCCGAATGTAGGCTTTTCGTTTTTGTCTTAGATATTCAGCAATTTCTTATTTTTTCATGCTGAATAAAAATATTATTTTTTTATTTTTTTTATTGATCATTTGAGCCTTCAATACTACTCATACAATATATTCTAGTCAACTTCTCATTAGTTTTCAATCAATTCTCTCAGAGTTGGACTAGTGCACAAATTGGATGGACTCAAAAGATTTACCTTTAAAAATATATAAATAAAGCACGTTGGGTATCAATGTTTAGATCATAAAATCAAGTATTTCATTCATTGACAAACTAAGCGTCCTAATTATGCATTCACAAATCAAAGGGATTTAAAACGAAATATAAAGAATTCACATTATTTCTCAGGAAAATATGATTATCCTAATCTCATATAATTATTACTAAAAATAAACAAAACATATCATAACCTAAAAGATATAGTCCAATGGAAAACAAATAATAAACATAAGCTCAGTCCACGACCATCAAAGTCCTAAATGATTCAGTTAGGAGATTTTGCACCCAAAGACTTATTAGAAATAAATCTCATAGTATCAACAGGCACAAATTTCTCCAAATCTTCCTTTTTTATCCAGATTGTTTTAACATGCAATTTATAAGAAAAATATTGTGGAGAAATAAAAATATTTTTTTTCTTATTTGAATTCTTTTTAGCTTGAGAATTTTTTGGTTTGTTTCAATAATGTGATTTTTTAGCATGAACCCTATTCTTAGCAAAAGAATTATGCAAATGAAAATCAGAATTAGAATGTCTTCTCTTTTTATAGCAATAGTGTTGATTATGTCCGTTCTTACCACAAAAAATATAATAAAGCATATTGGACACACCTTTAGCATGCAAAGAGTCAACTTGAGGTTTCGATTTGGGTTCAAACACATTCAATTTCTTGGGTTTAACAAAATTAGTTTTTTCTTAGATAATGACCCAACAAAATCTAATCCAGTCTTATCTCCTATAAGCTTACCAACACTAATCATGCTATCAAGTTTAATCTGCCTAAAAGTAAAAGCAATTAAGTTCTCTTGTGATTTTCTCAATTCAGGATCAAGAAAATTAATTCTAGCAATAAGAACATTTTTAGCAGAAATAGCTTGACTTACCTCATTTTCAAGAAACTTAACTTTACCTTGAAGATTTAGAATTTCTGTTTTACTTTTTTCAATGAACTTCAATTGATCTTCATTCTTTTTCTTCAAAGTTTTTTTCTCAGATTTTTTATTATAAGATTCTAGCAATTTTTCACAGAGTTTTGGCAGCTTGCTTTCACATGGTTCTACATCAGACTGCTCAACTCCTGAATCATCAGACCCTACTTGACTGAGAGTAGTGTACACCTTTGTTTCACCTATATCAGAAGAAGAATCATTAGCAGTATCATCATTCAATAAACCAAGAAAAACAAGAGAATTATTCTCAACAGAAGAATCAATATCAGAGTTAGAAGATTCAAACTCAGAGATAATAGCTTTCATGGCTTTCTTGTTTGAACTTTTCTTTGCACTAAAGTTATTTTTCTTAAGACTTAGACATTGATTAGATGTATGACCTTTACCACCACATGTCCAGCAAGTAAGCTCAATCTCCCTAGAGTCATCTTCTTTCTCTTTCATTTCCTTACCTTTGGATGATGAACTTTGATTCTAGAATTTAGAAGGATTTTCCTTTCTCAAATTTCTAACATTTTCATATTCAATAATCTTTCTAAATTTCCTAGCAAGGAGTGCAACATCATTATCTGAATCATATTCAAAACTTTCAATTTTTTCAACTTCAGATTTTGAAGAATTTGAAATATTTGATGTTCAACGTGCAAAACGCGATAAAATATTATATAATAGTGTCATTGTTATTTTACACTTCAACAAAAGATAATTTATAAAAACCTACAAATACTCTATTAAACTTAGTAAAGTGGTGAATAGGGGTCGAACCCATAGAGACTGTGTTGGTTTCGTTGTTAAGCTGTCAAGACCTTATCTAATTTAATTCAAAAATAATTTGTTTTGTTTGTTTTAAATTAAGGTGCTGAAATTAAATGACATAAAATAAAAACATAAATAAATGATAGATAAAATTCAAGAGAGAGAAGTCTAGGGTCTTGACTTCACCACTAATATCATACCATTGTCAATTGAAATTACTTTGGAATAAATTCTACAATATGCATAAAAAAGATTCATGGAACGATAAGCATACAATTAAGGTCTAAGTAATAACCCATCTTTGATTGGCACGAATCGTCTACCTAAACTAGGATGTAGCACGACTCGTCTTTCCTAGGCATAGCCTATCAAAGTCCTTGTCTCATACACACATATTTATAATGAAATCGTCAAGAGGAAATATACAAACACTCCCTAAGTTACAACCCATCTTCGGTTGGCACAAATCATCTACCTAAACTAAGATGTAGCATGACTCGTTTTCCCTAGGCATGGACTGTCAAAGTTATATGTTCATACATCCAATGAAAACTTGTTGTAAAATTATCATTCATTAAATCTCTCATGGGAATGATTTGAGATCAATCAAGATAAAATATCATCTAAGACAACACAACATTAAATCAAGAATGATTATAAACATTTAAACACAACCGTAAATGCACATTTATGCAATTGTCACTTATTACACAAATGATACAAAATAGTTGTCAAAATTATACAACGATATACATAAAAAGAACAATCCCCAAATATAATTCAATCAACAATGATAATTAGCTAGGGCTTCGTTAAACCCCTAGGAAAAAGTTAGCTCCTCATGGTAGTTGTTGAAGCCTCCCTTTTCTTTCTGTCAATCGTCATGAATCGCCTCCGTCTTCTCTCTTTGCTCTCGAATCATATCCTAGTTTTCTCCATCTTCGCCATTTTACTTTGCGAAACAAAATCCATGGGACACTTGGCCTCCCCAAAGTGGCAAGTGCACATAAGAAAATGGCAATTGCGCCTCACAAAGTGGCATTTGCGTCCAAAAAGTGGCAGCTGCGCAAATAGGGCAAAAAATTGCTAAAAACGTCCGTTTTAGGAATTTTTCATGAAATATGAAATTGTATAGAATTGAATTTCCTTCAACCAATGCAAATATTGGGTCATTTTGACAATCGTGTACAGAGTTATGGTCTGAATACCAAAATGGGTTCAGAACTTTTTAGGCCTGAATTGGCCCCATCTTCAATGTGAATAGGCCTGTGCTCCTTTTCTTCATTTAAATTTATTTCCAGCCCATTTATTCAGTCCATTTAGTTTGAATATTTAATATAAACATATCTCTCATGTGTCAAGCTTCAGTTTCTTACTAAATGAGTACCATCTGTAGCCCGATTGCGCCATTATTAATCAGAATTACCCTTAATCACCTGAAATCATAAAAGCATTAAAATTATTAATAAAAACATGAAATAAATATTACTAAGTCACTAATTCATATAATTTTAGGGGCATTGAATGTGCAACATTCACTGCTTATCATTTAAGTTATTTACTTGCATTAATTGTTTGGTTAAGTTTTAATTGGACTTAAAATTGAATTAATTTGAAAAATTAAGTAAACGAGCAAGTGAACCTATTCACACCCCCCTCTAAGTTTTCAAGTATTTTCGCAACCACTTCCGCACCGCGCAACTCACATATATATATATTTATTGAGAGAGTGTGGGGTAGGTTTTTGGTGTACGTTGGGAATTGCCCACCAGTAGGCCCCACTTATTGGTGGGGGCAATCCCCACTCTCCACCACCCTTACACTGAAATTTTTTCGCGAACGCACATATTACTAGGAGTTGTAATCAAGGTTTGGAGTCGCGGACGCGATATAACAGACTCGAGTCAGAATCAGCTATCGCAGTCATAAATGTTTTTCAACCTATACACCGATACACAATTTTTTACATCATAATTCAATAAAGATAGATTTTTAATAAATTTTGGTGAATTTTATTAAATTTTTAACATCATTTAGCCCAAGGTTATTATTTGAAATTATTTGTAATCTAGCAATACTTTCAACAAGATTACTTACCTAATTTTTTGATTATGAAATGCAATGTTTTCATATATTTCTACAATAAAATGTATGTAGCTTTGTTGACCTACTTATTAAAAAAGTTTTAAGAAGAACAAGTCTATTGATTTTAGTTTTTCAATCCCTTCGTATGGTAATCAGATTCTCCTTCAACCTCCCTACTTGTTTTGAATGAGTAGTAGGTTTGGAAGGGCATGAATAAATGGTATGGCCAAAAGAACTACAAACATTATTTTCCATAATCATTACATTGATTTTTTTATTAGTTATTTTTAATATAATGGGTAATTACCAATATTAGTTATTTTTTTATTATAATGGGTTACATTGGCATTTGAGTTGAGACCAAAATTTACAATAATTCTTGATACCTATCAAAAAAAATTAATAAACACGTTGTGCATTTTATCTAAAGTCAATCTAAAAGAAAAATAAAAATAATAATAATTGAAGAGGTAATGACACGAGAAATATAATTAATGTGGTGCAATGGTATAATGCGCTTCACCATTGCGAAGGCTTTCATTTTCATTTTCATTCTATTATCAAATTTGTTACTGCAAAATAAAAAGGCACAATGAAAAAGTGAAACAAAAACATAAACCATGCATCACATAATACATAAATTATTGACATGGTTCGACGTGTAGCCAGCCGACACCATGAAGACATCGGGGCTCAAAAATCCTCTCCTTACCTTTTGAGAGCAGGGAGGTTATGCCATTGAACTAGGGCCTCTTTAGTATTTTGAGCATAACTTCATAATATTATAAGAAGAAAAAAAAAATCAATAATGTCATGCAAGGCTTGAAGCAACATCCTAATCAAATGCCATTTAATTTATATTACTTTTCCATCTTAATGAAAAATTTGTTGGAGCCAATTAGTGAATGGAACTTCGCATTGAGTGTAAGGGTTGAAGCAACATCCTAATCAAATGCCATTTAATTTATATTAGTTTTCTTAATGAAAAAAAATTTGGAGCCGATTAGTGAATGGAACTTCACATTGAGAGCAAGGCTTGAAGCAACATCCTAATCAAATGCCATTTAATTTATATTACTTTTCCATCTGAATGAAAAAATTGTTGGAGCCAATTAGTGAATGGAACTTCACATTGAGGCAAGTTAGCAGGGGGGTCGCGAACAGTCGTCTCAGGAGTGCCACCATTCTTCACTACAAAAACTGTGCTCATACCCCAACTTAGATGTCGATCAAAATGACAATGCCAATACCATACACCTAGCAAAAATATCCATTTTTGTGTTAGTATGCACGAAAAACACATAAATTTGAAGAAATCAGAATCAATATATATATATATATATATATATAGAGAGAGAGAGAGAGAGAGAGAGAGAGAGTTTACGTGAATAGGCGAAAATGCGACATACCTGGATTGCTGGCCACAAATCTGAGGGTAAGCCATCCATTCCAAGGGACTGAAAATGTATTCAGTTGAGGTGGATCAACAAAATTGTACCTTTTTGGATCGGTTTCTGGGTCGAAATTCCCGTATCCTGATCCAACCATGTAGAAGTTATAGCCATGCAAATGCATTGGGTGAGCCTCTGCTGCATCCAAGAAATTGGTAGCTTGGAATATTATCTCCACTGTTTCATTATAGTCCAACATCTTCACCTTGGTCCCTTTAACTGTTGATGAAGCATTAAGCGGCACGCCACTTTCTGTGAAGTTGAAATAAGAAGGCGGCTGGTCAGAAAAATCTGGGGTATAATACCCACTCATGTTCCTGCAGAAAAAAATTAACAAAACCATATATATATATATTAGAAAAATCACATGAATGCTATACAACAATATTCAATTACAATCTTATATTCCATACAAATGAAGAACTTTAACAAACAAAACTTGAGAAATTAAAGATGGAAGAAGAAGAAGAAGAACAGAAGGCATATATACCAATAATAGGCGTCCAACACATCGGTGCTAGGGTTCACAAAACTGATATTGTTCATGCTTGAAGCTAGATATTCTGTGGTCTCCTCTGATGAACCATTTGCAACAGCATTCATATTCATAGAAACTACTATGAACATACGGGTTGTGATGTTTTCGGGGACCTGTACTGGATATTGTGGACTTGCCATACTCCTTATTTGATCCAAGAAATTGTTAGCTGCAGCAAAGTCATGATTAAAAGGAAGGTAAATTGGGAAGGAAGGGTAAGCTGGAGGAGTATAGTTGCCTCTATACTCTAGAATCGCAGTAGTGTTTTTCGTGTCAGACTGGCCATTATCTGCACTGTGATATTGTCTTGCTGCCATATAGTAGTGACCCAATGAATGGTTTGCTGTGAGTAAAACATCCATGGTTTGTCCAGGAGATATCATTAAATATGGTGTTGTTGTGGGTTTGAGGTAGTTTCCATCCATTCCAACCACTGTGACATTGTGTTGAGCAATAGCAACGAAGAGGTCTGCGTTCATCGCTGCATTGACTATGCGAAGAAGATAGGTCTTACCATAATCAATCACCTTGCGATACGTTGTTCCTGTAACACATGAATTACAATAATCAATATAAGTAATATTTTTAAAAAAATTTCAGCACAAACTTTCTCAAAGTGGTGAAATATGATACAATGATAAAATGACACGCATTTATTTTGAATTTTAAAAAAATATATATATAATAAAAAGTCTTAATTTTTCCTCCCTTGTATTTTAAATTCATAATGGTGTCATTCTATCATTGTAGACTATGAGGCAAGCATTATTCTATAATTAAATTGCGTGGCAATACATGTTTGTTTTATAATTACTGAGCATTCTTGTATGCATGTTATCTTTCACATATGTAGACAGATATGGTACCATTAGAGCATTCGAACAAATCTCCTGGTTGGCCATTGATAACATAAGCATCTTCCTTTGGCATGTCTTCACCAGTTTGGAGGTCTTCAATAACTTCTTGGTTGATATCTCCGTCATACCATGATCCTGCAATTATAAATACAGTAGGAGAGTGATATCTCCGTCATACCATGATCCTGCAATTATAAATACAGTAGGAGAGTGAAGTGAGGAATGGCTATGGTGTAATTTTTACTCTGTTTTCAGGGAAAGAGTGGTTAACACCGAGTTAAACAGTGAATTAATAAAACTTAAAACATGGATATATAATATACAAATTATATATATATGTATATATATATACACACACACAAACATTATATATTACACTAATTAACAAGTCCCTTGCTGTGATGGAAAACAATAATTCATACCAAGTACAATAACTTCTTCTTCATCAGGCTTAGGAAAGGGGTAAGTAGTTCCAGTTGCAGGATAAATGACAATGGCACCATGGACACTGCATCTTGTCCAATCACTATGGGCATGCCACCAGAGGGCTCCTTCTTCATCAGAAAATATGACTTCATAGGTGAAGTTTTTTCCAGGTTCAATGGGACACTGTGTGATATACTCAGGCCCGTCTGACCATGGATTTCTTGGTTGCTTCACTCCATGCCTGTTAGTAATTCCATCACATATTTTAGCTATAACCAATAGTTCTTCTATATGCAGTTTATGGGAAATTAGGGCATGTTTGGCATTTTTCTGATAATTGATAATCAGAAAACCGAAAAAAAAATCTTTTTTAGTTCTCGGAAAACGTTTTTAGTTGTGGACAAATGTTTTTAAAAAAGTGAACCAAACAAGTCTTAATTCTTTTTTCTTATCACGGTGAAAAGTCACAGGAGGGAGAGAGGTAGGTCCCACAATTGTGCAGTGGGGTGGGTGGCACAAACTCCTCTGCTTTTCAGAATTCGGAGATCATTATAAAAATCATAATTCACAATCGAACCGACCGCTTCCGGTTCGCGGCGTGTAACGGCCGTTACGAAATCCGTTACGCCTCAAACAGGCAGCTAGGTGCAGTGATGTTGGTAAGCTCAGAGAGTTTGACCATGGTGGTTGTCAGGTTTGGAGGCAGTTCAGAGAACACCTACACCAACTGAAAGGATTGCCAAGAACATGAGGAGATAGAGTTAATGGGTACATACTGCAATTTTTTGGGTGTAACGGCCCAATTTTTTTTATTGTATAGACTATAGAGTATTATATATGTATCACACACACACACACACACACATATATATATATATATATAGATCTTTTCTATTTGTTTCAGGTGGGCAGATAGAGAATAAAGGTAGAGGAACACAGATTGAGTAGGGACTGGAAGAGAGGAGAGAGAGACAGAGGGATTGCGGTGTTTGCCACGCCACACCGGATGGAAAGATAAAAGAAGGCTAAATTATATTTTGACCTTACGAGGAATGTCATACGTCAATTAGCCCCAATCTTTCGTATGTGTAACTCTTAATTTACACAACAATCCAAGTCTAATACACCAAAAATTCAATAGTTTTACAAATTGATGAATATATATATATCATCGTCCGCGACAGATTGTGATGCAACAGATTGTGGTATTTAAGACTAGTGGTGGCTATGGTGTGGGCATGGTGGTGGCTGTGATTGTGGGTATGGATGGCGGTGGTGGTTATGGAGATGGGGATGGTGGTGATAGTGTTTATAGGAGTGGGGATGGTGACAGAGTTACAACCGAGTCTGGAAGCTAGAGGCGGTGGTGGTTGTGGAGGTGGGGATTGTGGTTTCATTTTGGGGGTGGAGTTGAGGATGGTGGTTGTGATGCAACAGAGATAAATCCCACCAGCATGAGAATGGTAGGCACGCAGGTACTGATGGTGCTTAGGGAATCGAGCGGCACGTTAACCGTGAAGTCCTACAACATCAGCTCCTAGAAATCAATCATGCAGTTGGCAACATCATGAGGGTCTTCGCGATGCTGGCATTGGCGAAGAACACGACGACAATGAACCAAGTGTGGCAGGTTGACAGTTCGGTCATCGACGGCCATCCCAACAAGCGTGAGTTCCAGCTGACGAATCTGAATGCAAAGGGAACCGGTAGTGGCAAAAATATCTAAGCTCTGGGAGTCTGTATTTCACTAATTTTTGAGTAAGCGATCTCAAGAACAGTTTGCTTGAGAAACTCCACAACCACCACCGCCATCTATACCTCACACCACAATCACCATTGCGTATTTCAACGGTGGAGATACGAGTTCAGATATGGCAAATTTATATGACTGTTGACGTGATAGAGGGTGTTTGGGAGGCGGAATAAATAAATCTTGGATAAGTACAATATATAAGTATGGTAGTTTAGTCATTTTAGCATTTTGTTGATCAGAGTCAATCAAAAATTATTGACAGAAAATAAAAATAAAAAATTGCAAATATGAAGGGGTTAGGTTAACGTATCCACAAACTTCAGAGGTTCCAAATATAATTTATCCATAAATTTTACTTTAATAACACGGTTATTGTCAAAGTGGGGTCCTTTCTACACAGTCCGCGACTCCGCGGTTTATAATTCATGCGTTCTTAAAATATTTATTAAAAAATTATTTTTATCCAATTATATTATAAAAAATTAGGAATCCGTACATTTTTAGTCCTTAAACTGGAATGTATGAACAGTTTGAACGGCCAAAAATTCAAACTGAAGTTTTGAATGTCCTCTGCTTGAAACCAAACATGCTGAGCAAGTCACGCTGCTATTTTCAGCCAAATTTCATTCGCGAGGACCACATATAATTATATAAATAATTGAAATTTGTCTGCTTTAGTTTTACCAGTTTGAAAGAGATCGAGTGCGTACCAGTGAATGGTGACACCATAATCTCCTTGATTGTGAACATTAACAAACACTGTATCTCCTCTGTGAACGCGAATCACCGGTCCCGGGTAACTGTCATTCACTACTAACATGCTCTTTGTACTACACAACCTTGTATAATTAGCTTCTCTCAGCTGCAATATTGAAGTAATATATATGGAAAGAGAATATTAGAATATAATAACCCCATGCTTAATTCATTTTATATATATATATATATATATATATATATATGCTAGTTGTATACTTACAACAAAGTCATAGTGATGGATGTTGTTGGCTTGCACCAGACAAAGATATAAAACACTTAAAGAAACAAACCCAAGAAACTCATAGAAACATATCTTCTTCAACCTCATCCTTTCACTCTTTCTTCAAAATGCTGAACTGACATTAGTCTTTACATATATATATATATATATATATATGAGTAGGTGGATAGTTGCTTGAATGGACTTTGGTTATCTGCTAGTCAATGGATTTAAAATAGGAGAATTAACTAATATGACTACCAAACAATTAATGTGATTTGGAGATCGAATTTACATTGACACTTAATCATATAATTTACATTAATGAACACAAGTTTTACATAATTCAACAAGATTCTCCCTGCATCCACAAGACAAATTAATCCAATTTGTATATTATAGATGAATTACAAATATGGAGAAGACAATCTATTCCTTCATTAGTTATTAAATTGAGTGGTTGACACTTTTAGTGTGATGGTACTTGAATCGTACCCAAACTGGCTGTGGGCCAGGGGTTGTCTATATATCTCTGTGTGTGTGTGTGTGTGGGGCCAAAACGACGGTGCATAAGCCTAACATTACTCCTAAAATTCAAACTATTAGTCTCATTAGACCTCTAGTTAGTATAAACCTAATAGAAGAAATATTCTAGCTTCTCAAGCCCAATAATAATATAAATCATAACATAATATTATATTTATTATACGATAATATATCATATTATTATTATTATTATTATTATTATTATTATGTTTTAAAAAAAAAAATGTTTCAAACTTTTCTTTGTCTGTGAAGCCTAAGTACTAAAAATCTGAAACTGGCAGGTCTAGAAAGAACGAAACAAAAAAACTTCTGTACCATGTTAATGTTCTTTTTCTTTTTTTGTATGGTTGATATTTGATCCTTTTGAATTTTTAAGAGGGTAAATATCAACCTCCCTTGAGTTTTGCCGAAATAACACACCTCCTCTCTACGTTTGATAATTCCACATACCTCCTTTGAGGTTTTGATATGTGTAACGCACAACTCTCTCCCATTACGGCAGCTGACGCAGTCAAAAAGAATCTCTTGATATCAGCCATAGTAAGTAAAAGGTCTATATTACCCCTCTAACGAATCAAATGACTCTTTTAACCAGTTGACCAACTAAATATTATGGAGTACTTATATACCATTCATCGTCTTCCCCGACAAGCCACACCAGAGCCCTTCAAGTCTATCATCTCACAACCGAACAAAGAAGACCCATGAGCTCCCCCTGTAACCAGCAACTCACCAAAAAATGTAATATTCACCTCCGACTGCCGCTTACTATATAGGAGACTATTCCAATTAGAGCATTAGAACCAAAAAGAAAAGACGCTCGAAAGACTCTACTCCTTCATCGTCAACGTCATCTTCCTTTTCATCGAGCTCTGACGAGGTGGTAGTTTCTCTCTCTAGAAGGCTTTCACAGGTTGATGGAGTAGTTTCCAATGGCAACTGCGTCGGTGAAGTCTCAGCCTCTGCACAACTACCGGTTCTAAGATGGGGTCACAAGAATCAGATGAACAACCACCACAACTGTCGTAGACATTTTGAGCCCAATTACAACTCGTCGCCGTTGGCGACGGCCCACCGCCACCCCTTGTCACCTCTGGAGCATGACTTTAACGGCGATTCCAAGAACCAAAACCTTCTAGTAGGATCGCGAACCGTGCGGTACCAGTTCTCATTCTCTTCATGCTCTTCACAAAAACATCAAGAAGTAGTTTTAGAGAGAAAAGACAACGAAGTCAATGAGTCTGAATTCAAATAATCAGAGATGTGGAATTTGAGACCTAGGAAGGTTGTTGCGAAGGTTACGACTGAGATCGAAGGGGTTTCGAAGAACGGAGAATTACAGAAAAAGAGTCATGCAATTCATCAGACTAAGAACCTCCCAAAATCGGTGAGATTGAGGGGTTTTAGCAAAGGTCAGTGGCAATCGCAAGTGACAATTGCACGCCGAAGCGATGGAAGTTCGAGGAGAGAAAAAGAGGAGAGAAGAGAGGAGAAAGAAGAAAGAAAAAAATAAAAATAATATATAATAAATGGATAGAACAGTAAAATCACATAATACCATTAGTTACATGGATGAACGTTACTGACAGGGGAAGTAAGTGAAATTATGAAACGTAAAAGAGAAGTATGTGTTATTTCGACAAATCTCAAGAGAAGTAGATGATATTTACTTTTTTTTTTCTACGCATCCATGCTTGACTAGAAATATGCAAAAAAAAATGTCTACTTTTGTAAACCAATATACCAAAATTTGTCTATATATATTTGGTATGCATCTAATAAATAATAGAAGACTTTTGGCTTATAAATAATGTTGCAAAACTCATATAAGGTTTAGTTGGACTCATTTATTAAATAAATGAACGTAATTCGAGATTGATTTTTGGGTTTGTATATTAAATAAGTCGATCCCAAAAAGAATTTCACATAACAAATATATGGAATAACTTCTCCAAAAAAAACAGATTTAGCTAGATCCGAATAAGAGAAAACATTTATATATATAAATATATATATATATATATATGTATATATATTTATTTAGAGAGAGAGAGAGAGGGGAGTCCTGTTCCTATCCAGGCACTAGGCTTTTGGTGTACGTGGGACTCACCCACCAGTAGGCCCTATCTGTTGGTGGGGGTACAATTATAGCAATTTGACACGGGAATGCGATATTCGGACTTTTATTTTTTTACGTTTATACTCCCATCTTAGGATAAATGTTATTTCTAACTTTCACTTCACATGTGAATGATTAAATTTTTTTCAAAATACTAAACTACCCTTTCAGACATCCTATTTGTCTCTTATCTTTAATGTTTTTGGTCTTTTTTAATTGAATCCAAAAAAAATACTTGAAAAAAATTAATAAAAAAAAATTCTCTTTTGACAAGACCCAAAAAAAGTTATCTACGTTGAATAAATTATTTCTTTTGACAAGACCAAAATATATATAAATATACATTTGTTAAAGAAATTATATCTTTGGCATGAGATAAAAAAAAATGTCTCTGTTCAATAAATTATTTCTTTTGGTAGGAATTAAAAATTAAAAAGTACCCAAAAAATAGTCATCCTTGTTGAATAAATTTTCTCAGGACACAAAAAGAAAGTACATAAAAAATTTATTTTTGTTGAATAAACGATTTACATTGAGAGTGTCCAAAAAAAAAAAGTTATTGTTATTCAATAAATTATATCTTTTGATAGGTTCAAAAAAAGAAATTATCTTTATTGAATAAATTATCTATATTGGAAGAAGCAAAAAAAAAAATTATTTTTGTTGAATAAATTATCCATTTTGACAAGACAAAAAAAAAAGTACTAAAGAAAGTTAAAAAGGTAAAAAAAATTAATTTTGTTGAATAAATTATCCATTTTGACAAGACAAAAAAAAGTACTAAAGAAAGTTAAAAAGGTAAAAAAATATATTTCTTTTGATAGGACCCAAAAAAAACAAAATAAAGAAACTAAAGAAGGTAAAAAAAGTTTAACTTGATTGTATAAAGGGTAGTTGTGGTATTATAAAATAAAAGATGATGTGTTAATTAGTTTAGGGACCATCTTGTCATTTTCTTTTTAAAAAAAAAGATAGGTGGAGTGCAATTGTAGAAAAGAGAAGTGCGAATATCGTCTCATTTAGCATAATGTATTATTCATAAAATGAATGATTATTAATTTAATACTATAAATATCACTACATTTTTTTATAGAAGCCATGGGCAATTGGCCATTATCTTTATTGACAAAAAAAGGATTACTGGATTTGATGGTGTCAAGTTGAAATTCTTTATGAGAGATTAAATTTAAATCGATCAAATTTATTTAAATAAACAAGGTGAAAGATATTCAACACCAGTTTTCAAAATGATGACGTCCTCAAATTGATTAATACAATTACAGATATAAAAATCCCTATTTATATAAGCGAAGTAAACAAGACACATATAATACACCAATGTCACAAAGTGTGGACTAAAATTGAAATATTACAAATGGCTCTTGAAGAATTAAATACACCTACATAATGTGCAGAGTGAAAAATAAAAAAATATGCAAAACACAAGGCTTAAGAAAAATATAGATAACAAACTCGATATTTTTAAATGAATTGAGGGTGAGTCTTGACCAACAAGAAAATTACTCTATTATAAATAAAAACTTTATACATTTAACATTCTTCACACTCGTCAATTAATCGTATAACTCTCGTGCATTTGATTTGTCTTCTATATTTTTAGATGAATTGAAAAGTGGCACTCTTATTTGAACAGGGTTCCATACTTATCATTCCACCAGATTTGGATCTGCATGTTTAGCTAATTGTCTAACGGTCATGCAACAACTAATGTTCAAAAGTTGAACGGGTGTGTGTTATTCAATTACTAGCTAAAGTAGTTATTTAAACACCGTTTTATTTTTCCGGTTGAAATGATATAAATGATGTGGGTAAATAAAAGAGAGAGAAATCAGAAGTAATGTTTACTAGTGAAAGATAGAGTGAGATAGAGACACTCAATTTTCTTTTATATATATATATATATATATATATATATATATGATATATGATATATGTATTATGTATCTATATAAGCACCGTTGAAAATGGGGGTGTCAATTTCGAACGAACCAATGAAAAATCAGAAACGCAGAGAAGTGGTCACCTTCGCCATGACAGAGACCTTCACCTTCGCCATGACAGTACAGAAATAGACTTGGCCCCTTGACTGAAGAAGAAGGAGAGCCTCTCAAATAGAAGAAAAAAGAATCTACTTTTAAAAAGAAAACAGACTAGTTGTCCCCTGGTTCATGACTTTTGCTTGATCTTCTGTAAGAATTTTTCTTATTTGTCGGAAAAAAAAAAAACCTGATTTACAATCAAATTTCGAAAACCATGTTTTATCTTGTATTTTATTTATGACGAATTCTTTATTTGGGATTTTATAGCTATTATTATACGAATTATCATTTAATCTTTTGTAATTAATTTATTACCATTCTGCCTTTTCCTTGTTTAATTTCTTTTGTTTTTGGAATTCTTTATGATCTTCTATTGAACATGCTATGTCTTATGTTTTTACTGTGAGCAGTATTAATAATATTTAATTTAGCTGGGGTTTCTGCTAATCTTATAAGTTTATCTAGATTTAATTTTGGATTTTTGAGGATTGCTTTATTTTGTAGGACTAGTACTTTAGGGATTTTTAAATTTTCTAACGCAATTAGTAGTTCACCTAAATTTTCTATGTCTTCATTTAGTGGCTCTGGTGCAAATCATTGTTTATATGTATTTAGATCCTATTTGGATTGGCTTTTGAAGAGTGGTTTTCGGTTTTTTAAGCTTAAAAACTGTTTTGAAGAGTTTTTGGATTGGTAAGGCGGAAGAGTTTCGGAGTCCAAAAAGAGCGTTTAAAGAAAGCTGATGGGTACCAGCTTCTTGATTTAGCTTCTATTTCTCTTTTTCTTCTGCGTAAAAGTTGAAACAAAAGCTCTACCAAATATACTTAAAAAAAATTTCATGTTTTCTCAATTTGTATATCATTTTTTCCCCTTCGTATATAGGGTTAATTTAATAATGACCACTTTTGGTGATCTAATTACAAATATGTCAAGTTTCAAATAATATATGGTCAAAAAGAAACTTATTCAAAAGTATTTACATATTTAACACTTTTTACTATTCGTCAATACACATGGACCAAATTACCTATGTAACTCAATATGAGTTTATCCAATTGCCCTTATAAATTAATAAAATTAGTGATGAAGCGTTTCAAATTTTGTGGTAAAACTTTAACTTAATGCAATTAAAATGTTACAACTGTGCAGTAAAACTTTTACATTTTGCACTTAAAGTATTACATTTTTATAAATTGAAACAAATTCATCTGAAAGTGCAAAATGGTTTGCCATAGTTAAACATGGATGGTTATAACCAGTTGAATACAATGAATCTACACTATTTGTATGTGCACTAAAACTCAGATATCATATGTAATTGGATTGTCATACACATGCCAACGTGTACCAATTCTCTGAGATTGTTGAACCATTGCTAATAAAAGTGCATAATATTAGTTCATTTAACAATGGTGCATCAAAACTCTCGATCTATGGATATGATTGTATTATTTTTGAAATGTTTCAAATTATATGTAGTAAAACTTTCACCTAATGCAATAATTTTTTTATTTTAGTAAATAAGCAATTGTAAAGAACTCAAGACAACATATACATCATAAAAGGTATACTCCAGGTGATTACAAAACTTTAAAAAAAAAAATCAAATTCCACCACACAAAAAAAAAAAAAAAAAAAAGAATTGGCATGTCACGCTTCAATTTCCCATACCCAAATCGATATAGGAATCAAGGGTAAGAAAATCTAAACATCAACATAACTTACCTAAATCATATTGTTCTTAGGGCATTGGGTTAGCAAGGGCACTGTCTGGATGGATCATTGGAAGGTGTAGGTTGTGGTTGATTGGCCAGCTCCAACTAAGGTAACAGAGTTATGTTCCTTTATTGGCCTTACTAATTACTATCACAGGTTCATCAAGGGCTATTCAAAGAAAGTAAACCTGTTGACGGACTTGTTAAAAAAGGACCAGAAATGGTGCTGGACAGAGGCATGCGAGGATGCTTTTGAAAATGTGAAACAGGTCATTGCATCTGAACTAGTGTTATGGCTTGCAGACTTCAATTTGCCATTTGAAGTTCATACAAATGCATCTAATTGAGCTATTAGTGGGGTACTGGTTTAGAAGGACCATCCTTATGCACTCGAAAGTCGTAAACTTAAGGATGCTGAACAGAGATACTCTACACACGAGAAGGAAATGACCATGGTGGTTCATTGCCTTGGTTCCTGGAGGCATTACTTGTTGGGCACTCAATTCATTGTAGTAATAGACAATGTCGCCAACACCTACTTCAAAACACAGAAAAAGTTATCCCCGAAACAGACACGATGGCAAAAGTTCCTAGCAGAATTTAATTTTCAGTGGGTGAACAAGCCTGGAAAACAAAATCTGGTAGCGGACGCGCTAAGCAGAAAAGAGGTGCAGGAGTATGTTGCTGCACTAACTACTGTGTACAAAAACTTCCTGGAGTAGATCAAGTAGGAAGCCATTATAGATGTTGTCTACACCAAACTCAAACAGCAAGTGCAAGAGGGTTTGGTTCCCAGACATTGGATAGAGAATGAGCTCCTCTATGCCAAAGGTCGCAGATTATATGTTCCTAGTGGTGGAGCACTGCGCAAAGAACTAATAAGAGAGATGCATGACACACAATGGGCTAGTCATCCACGTATGGAACTGATGTTTGCTCTCATCTCAAAAAAGTTCTATTAGCCAAATGTGGAAGATGACATTGATACCTATGTCAAGACATGTCTAGTGTGCTAACTAGACAAACTAAGAATAAGGAGGCAGGGTTGGTGCAACCTCTTCCTATTCCATATAAATCGTGGCAGTCAATTTCCATGGATTTCATATTTGGGTTACCAAAGGTGGAAAGTATGAGATCTATCTTTGTTGTTGTTAATAGATTCTCAAAGTATGTTGTATTTATCCCTACACCACATGCATGTCCTGCGAACATTGCTACTTTTTATAAATATGTGGTGAAGTACTTTGGCTTGCCAAATGATATTATAAGTGATCGTGACACCAGATTCATAGGGATATTCTGGACAATGTTGTTCAATCTGATGGGTCAGAATTGAAATTTTTCACAGCAAATCATCCTCAAACAGATGGCCAAACAGAAAAGATGAATCAGTTGTTGGAAGAATACTTGAGGCACTTTGTCACTGCAAGCCAGAAGAATTGGGTTGAGTTGCTAGACATTGCGTAATTCTGTTATAATTTGCACAGGTCCTAAGCAACCGAAATGAGTCCATTTGAGTTGGTCACGGGCCAACAGCCTCACACTCTGCAAGATATATCAATTCAGATAACAGGTGGCAAATGTCCTATAGCATACAGGTTTGCACATTCAAGATAAGAGTTACTTGAAGAGGCACAGGACAGCCTTGCCAAGGCTGGAAGGTGAATGAAGAGATATGCAAACCAATACAGACTGCCATTGGCAACCAATTGCTTCCTATTTGGATTTGAGTTATTCTGTTATATCCACAGCTCAACATTATCACATAATTTCCAAAATCATGACGAAAGAAAGACAGTTGAATCCATGAAAATTCCAACAATGCACCACAACCCATATGAACCCAAAAACTATTGGAATACAAAACATCATAAATGAAAGTGAAAAACATCAAAACTGTGAGATATTTTGTTATGATTTGCAAATTTCGGTGTCAAAACTAAGTATGATCGAGTTATAATGTTTGGTTAAGTCTTTTTAATCGATCATAAAGTTAAAAATCAACTCCATGGATACCGTTGATCAAGTGAGAGTATCATATAATCAAGGTAAGTGTGTGAGGACACTTTGCATTTTATAGCTTGAAGCTTGGTTTTCAAAACTAGAGTTTTAAGTTAAAATTTCAATATTTTCAAAGTATGTCTGGTCCCACTTGAAGTGCAACCAGTCCAACATATCTCGGTTGTTCAAAATTTGAGGTTTACAAAGTGCGACCAGTCCCACTTCAAGTGTAATCAGTCCCACTTTGCTGAAGTGGTTGATTCAATAATGAAAATTATATTTTGATTAAAATTGGTTTTTAAAAATCCTTGAAACTTAGGGAACGTTCTAAAATAGTTTTTAACTTGTTTTATAAGTATAATTAAGACTTCATCATCTATAAATACTTTCTCAAGTTTTCTCTTCAATTACACTGTCTAAAAAACATTGTTTCAGAGAGAAAGCTTTAAAGTATTTTTAGGACAGAGAATTTTCTCAAAGTTTTATGTTTGGTTTTTTATTGAGAGCACATATAAATATACTGAGTGATTCAGGGTTATGGCTCTCTCTTCTTGATCAACCATTTGAATATTGCTACGTATTTTTTGTTGATCAAGACACTGGTTCATTTGGTTTATTCTCAAATGTTCGTTTGTGAGGAATGATAAATTGATCACACTACGAAGGGGACGGAATATTCGCAAAGTATTCATGTTCTTCCAGCAAACTTTCTGAAAAGATTATGACGTTAGCCTAAAGTGTGACGTAGAGTCACAAAAGTAAGTCTAAGGCATTCAGCATCATATTCTTCGCAGAGTGGAGTGGCTATGATATTAAGATAAAATCTGTTGTACTTTGCTTCGACGATAGTGGATTTGGTTTTCTGGGACTAGAGCCTCACCATGATTTTCTCCCTTCTCAGGGTTTCCACGTATATCGGATGTTATCTCTATACTTTACTTTATTTACTTGCTTTGTGTGGATGATTAATTTTTAATTGCACGAAAATTGGATTAATCTGAAAAATTGGACAAACGAGTTAAGAAACCTATTCATCCCCTCTAGGTTTTAATTAGACTTTTGCAACCACTTTCACACTACACAACTCACAAAAACAACCTCACAGAGGGAATAGATCATCCCATGTCCTTGTTTCTCAAACAAATTTGATTTGATAAACTTAAAAGCGTGCAAGTCTTCAATAGCCCTTGGACAAATCTAATATCTCAAAATCTTGTAAATGATGCATTCCCTTAAATTATTTCTTAATCCAACTTTCGACAACGTAGAACACCTTATGAGAGATGTTGAAAGGGGTTGGTTGCTCTGTTATATGCATGCTAATGGGGCAAGTATGTTTCTCATTATGGTTCACCTTCATATTTTTCATGGTCTATATCATACTAGTTATGGCCGTCCGGAAAAAAAAAAAAAGACAAAACAGGATTGGATTTCCACTTATAAGGAAGGAATGAAGGTTAGATATCTTTGACATGGTTGTATTTTTGGTTGAAATGGAATGGTGTTCAAACTCCCAAAATGCAATCTAGACAACGGCTCCTCCCTCCCCTTTGTGACTAGACTGACTTAGGAAAGGGTCAATCTCTTCCGGAGCATGTTTCATAGTCACTCATTATCTTGACTAAATAGTAGAATCTATCTCTTAGAGATTTTTTTTCAAATTAAAGATGAGGTGTTCATTTGTTATAAGGGCATACGAGTTGTCAGAACATAGTCCGGTGCGTACAAGGATTGCCCATTTTTTAATGATTAACTTCAAAAAAAAGAATCCTTGGAATTATCCAAATGAGACAAACTGGTCCTTCTCTCCCTCTGATTTTTTAAACCTACCTCTATTATATAATAAGGTTTCTTACTTTCCTCTTTGAAACCTTAACCTACCTCTGTTAAGACAAAATAGTCCAAAACTTCCGAACTTTTTTTTTATCATATCACACCCTTACATTTATAAACTTGAGCAATTTACCTCCTCTTTCACATATTATATTTTTCTATGACTATTTTACCTTTTTCTATTATTAAAAAAAAAAAAAAAAGATGAGGCTTTTTTCTGGAAAAAAAATTTCGGAAATAATTTTTGAAAAAAAAAATTTAAATATGCACAATTACTTAATAAATTTTTTTGAGAGGAGAAGGTTTTTTTTATATTAAGTTATATCAATTTACAAAAAAAAATGCACAATTACATAATAAAAAATCTTGGATTGTTTTTCCCAAGAAAATTTTTCATTAGAAAGAGAGGGTTCTTTTTTATATATATTAAGTTTTTCTTTACCTTAATAAAAAAAAAGAGTTTTTTTCCGAAATTTCGAGAAAAAAAACTAAATATGCATAATAATAATAATTTTCAAATTTTTTTATTTTTTCAAGAATTATTTTATTTTCATAAATTCTCTCTCTTTCTAATGAAATATTTTTCGAAAAACAAAAAAAAAATCCGAAAATTTTTATTATGTAATTGTGCATTTTTAATTTTTTCCGTAAATTGATATAACTTAATATATATAAAAAAAAAAACCTCTTTTCTCTCAAAAAATTTTATTAAGTAATTGTGCATATTTAGTTTTTTCTCCAAAATTATTTTTGGAATTTCTTTCCAAAAAAAAATCTCCTCTTTTTTTAATAATAGAAGGGTAAAATGATCATATAAAAATTTAATATGTGCAAGAGAGGGTAAATTGCTCATAGTGACGGACCCAGAAATTTTTGTGAGGGGGCAACCTTTAACACTAAAATTTTTTTTCAAGCCATCATAATAATTCTATTGAATAAATTTATTATTATTCATTGATAACATTTACTTTATTATTAAAAATTTTCAAAAAATATATTTATTTCATTATTTTTTTAATTTATCTATTAAAAATTAAATGAAATTTATTAATTTAAATTGTTTTATAGATATAGAGAGAGGGGACAAAGACTCAAAGAGAGAGAGGGTAAAAAAGAGATAAATAGATCGGATAGAGAGAGGGGACAAAGAGAGAAAGAAAGGGAAAAAGAGAGAGAGAAAGAAAGAGAAGGATAGAGAGAGAGGGGCCGAAGAGAGAGAAAGAGAAGGGAAAAGAGAGAGAGAGATTAAAAAAAAATTAGGGGGGGCCTAGTGGAGTTTTTTTTGTAATTTTAGGGGGGGCAAAGTGTTATATATAAGTATATAATTTAAAAAATAAAGGTATATAATAAAAGAAAAAAAAATCGGGGGGGGGGGGGATGCCCCCGCTGGACCCCTCATTTGTCCGTCCCTGATTGCTCACTTTTGTAAAAAAATCTCTTTTTTTTTTAATAATAGAAGGGTAAAATGATCATATAAAAATTTAATATGTGCAAGAGATGGTAAATTGCTCACTTTTGTAAATGTGAAGGTATGATATGATCAAAAAAAAAAAAAACACACATAATTTTCTTGCACCTTTTTAAAAGCATTAAGGAATTTTTGGCTCTTTTACCTTATATTAATAAGGTTTTTTCCAACTTTCCTCTTTGAAACGTCTCTATTATATAACAAGGTTTCTCTATTATTTTTTGTAGCTAATGCTATAAAGCTAGTGGTAACGAATGGTTCATAATTTGCAGGTGTAGCTAATGGTCTAATGAAGGTGTCACGCACAGTTCATATATTTACAGGTGTAATACACCTAATAGTAGTACAATTGTGGTGGCTCTCTCTTATTTGTGAAACTAATTAGGTAGCTCCATTGCCATGTGAACCCAGTAACTATGTTTATATGCCTTGCGTCCTAGAATAGACAATCACAAGGAGAATGGGGAAGACTTTTGGATTAGAGCAGATCCACTAGCTTCTTAACATGTACAAAGTCGAATTATTATCAAAAGACCTAATGGTCCGGGCGGTATAACTCTTTTTTTTAAAAATAAAAAATAAAAAGTCGAGTGTAATATTGTTTGAAAACATACACTAGGAAAATTCTGCGATTCCATCGAGTAAGTGAAATTCATCATTATCAATGATAATTCTCTTTCTATAATGACGTGAAACCACCTAAAAATAACTAGTAACGAAATTAAAATTTTACCCATTTTACTAATTGTAGTAACATAAATTATCATTGATAGTTAGGTTTTCTTTCCCCGGAGACAATTTTGATCCCCTTTTCGTGTAAAATTAATTTTCTTGTCCTCAATTTTCAACATTATTTTAGTTAAATATATCTGCAACTTTGTAGTCACCAAGAACGACAGTCTCTACACTACCCAACACTCTGGTCATGAAGCCTCATGGTTTAATTTATCTTGGAATAAAACTAATTTCAAGAAAAAATAAATAAATAGCAATCCTCAATCAAGAAAAACAAATTAACTCACCAGAGCGTGAATAATCAAAATCTACAACCCTGTCGCGAAAGGGTTTTGGCTGAGATTGAGCATAGTTACCGCATAGTATATGATTTATAGTGTTACTAGGGCATAGATTTATATTGTTACAGGCATATGTTCGTGTCTATGGCATTATAATAAATTTAGAATTGTGACGATTAGATGATTAGATATAGTATATGATTTATATTATTACTAGTGTATGTCCGTGCCTACGGCACTATAATACACTCAGAATTGTGACCATTAGATGATTAGATAAAGTAATTTTTGACCGTAGATAGACAAAGACATTGGTGGACCAAGCTTAAATGTAATATAGACTAGTGTATACCTATGTTTACGACACTATCAATGCACTGAAAATTGCAACCGTTAGATAGAGTGATTTTAGACCACATATAGGTAAAGACATTTTAGACCAAACTTAAATGTAATATAGATTGGATTTAAAAGAAGCTAAAAAAAACTTACTTAAAGGCCCAATTGAATTTTTTGAGGCATGTTTGGTTTTATGCACCTTAGGCCCTCTTGGACCATATATACATATAACTTTTGAAAAAAAATTTTGGTGTGGTGGGAGTCCTGCCCCTCTGGCCCATAGCCAGCTCCACCGCTGGACTTAGCTAAAATTGGGCTTCGGGCTTGAAACTCAATCTTGTTTTTTTTATCTAAATAGCTCGACTCAGTGACTGATTAAAAAGTTACTTTGGATTGTATTGCTTAGTTTGATCAGCAATGAAATATTTTGTTTATCTTGCTAAGAAAATAATAGTAATAATAATTTTCAATTATATATAATGAAACTAATATATAGAATTTACAAACTAATTCTATGTATAGATATCTATATATATACTATATTAATATATATCTATATACATACTATATTACTATATTAGTTTTGCAAGTTAATTTTTAAAATTAGGTTTCTTTAGTTTGCACAATTTGTAAATTAATTTTAGAAATTTTGCAAAATTAATTAGCAATTTATAATTATGTATTAGTAGTCTATAAAATATAATATTAATATTTATTTCGTAATTAATGTTGAAATGTAAATAAATTAAATATAATATGACATATTATATATTTGTATATCAATATAAATTTATATTTATATATGGCTATGTCCAAACGCATCTGTGACTTACTTTTTTAAAGATTCGAGGTATTTATCCAATCCAACAGGTCAAGGTATACAATCTTATAAAATTAAATGCAACCTTAAGCAATTACTTTCCCCTTTTTTTTTTTTGGTAAATGAGTAAGTTGTATAGAATATAAACAAGGGCAAATTGCAAAAAATCTCCTCATTTATTTCTGATTGGCAAAAAAACCCTTTATATATTTTTTTGGCATCAAACCACCAATGAAAACCTCATGAGGGGAGTTATTGTGACGAAAATGCCCCCTCCAAAAAAAGAAAAATATATATATTTATAATAAAGTATTGACGAAAATCTCTTTACAATAAAAAAGAAAAAATTATTGATAAATCCTACTTTTTTCTTTGAATAACCATGCTATCATTTTTCAATAATATCATTAATACATACATTTTGATAAAATTTTCATGTTAATTCTAAATCTCTCAAACTTTCAACTTTTATCCTTTATAATTTGTAATTCTATAACTTTTGTATTTTATGGAATATTTATGTTCATTTTTAATTTTCTCTAAAGAAATTTTATTTATCCTTTAATATTGTAATATTATTATTTTAATTTTGGGAAAAAATTGAAAAACATTCAAATAAAAAATAATATTACAATATTAGAGGATAAATAAAATTTCTTTAGAGAAAATTAAAAATGATTTTTATTGTAAATGTTTTTTTTTTCTTTTTTATTGTAAAGAGATTTAGTGAATACTTTATTGTAAATGCTTTCTGCTTTTTTTTATTGTAAAGAGATTTTTGTCAATGTTTTATTGTAAATACATTTTTTCTTTTTTTGGAGGGGGCATTTTTGTCACAATAACTACCCTCATGTGGTTTCCATTAGGGGTTTGATACCAAAAAAAATTACACGAGGGGGGATTTTGCCAATCAGAGATAGACGAGGGTTTTTTTTGTGCAATTTTTCCTATAAACAAATGTATGTGAGATATATTATTGTATGTTCACAAAATTCGAAGTCAAACTTAATTGATCGAGTTATAATTTTATTTTATTTTTTTGAGTCTCGATCATGGAAGCAAAAGAACAAGTGTGTGGATACATCGATTTCAATGAGAACATCATTTAGTCAGGTAAGTAGTAAGGACACTTTATATTTGAAGTTGGTAGGTTTAGAACTTAGAAAAATATGTTTTAATTGAAATTTTCAATTTTCTAAAAATCTGACCAGTCACACTTTTGGTGATCGGTCCTGCAAGATTTTCGATCCCATTGCAAATTTAGGGAGATGTAAATGTCGGTTAACCTTACCTTCATTTTTGGAGAGACTGCTTCCAAGTCTCAAACCTGAGACCTATCGTTTTTGGGCGAAGGCACTTGCCATCGCACCAAGGTGCGACCTCTACTTTCTCATCTATAAATATTACTCTATATTTCTCTACAAGTTACGCTAGCTTGAGAAAATTATTATTTTTAGAGAGAGCGAGTATTTTAGAGTATTTTTAAGGCAGAAAAATCTCCATTGATTTTCTTTTCATTTTTCTTTTGAGAGCACACATATAATCACTTAGTGTTATTAGTGTTGGGAATTAATCCCCCTTTCACTTGGCACAACGGAAGCATATCATCAAACAAGCACACATAAAAACACAATATTTACATGGTTCAGCCTGACTTGGCCTACATCCACACAGAAAAGAAAATTTGACTATAATGAAGAAAAGAGTACAACGGTAAAATACAACCACTCAACGCTCACAGTCTGCCTTATGAGAAATCACACCACTAACACTCACTCATCATCACCATCATCTATCATTATACCCCATCTTGAAAATGAGCATCTTTTGGATTGTCGAAAGACTTGTTTTTCATGGGCTTCACATTATCATCATCATCTCTACCCATAAACTCACCAATTTTCAAGAGGCTACGTCTTTATACTTTTCTACCCATCCACTTCCTTCTTTTCACACTCACTCCTCCATTCTTTTTTCTTCTCTACCTTCTCCAATTAATTCAACATCTATTTATAAAGTTCCAAACTAGATCCTTGTTAGACAAGAATTATAATTACTTGAAGCTCAAAACGTGCCTAATAAGAAATTACCAAATAAATTACAACTCTAAAATAGAAACTTAATTAAAATAAAATTTTGAGACACAATTTCTAACAATTAGGATGGTGTTCTCAATTTGATTGACATACTAAGCTTTTCGAAAATCATATTGCTTCTGGTCAGAAATACAATATTTGTTTGTTTTACTCTTTTCAACTTCATGTCTGTGAAGAAGGTGAATTGATCACTACGAATGGAATAAATTGTTCGTGATCTTCCGGCAATCCTTTTGCGAAGATTGAGGAGTAAGCCTGGAGTCTGCAACAACTGGACCAGGAGTCACATGAGTCAGTCTGAGATGTTTAGCAACTAGTTCTTAGCAGAGTGGAGTGAGACTAAGATTGAATTTGTTGTACTTTGATTTGAGATAGTGGAATTTTTAGCTCTGAGGCTATAGCCTCATTGTGATTTATTTTTAAAAAGTTTTCATATAAAATTCTGTTGTCATCTCTTACTTTACTTTATTTACTTGTTGTTGTGATTGGTTTATTTTTAATTTAGGCAAAATTAAAATAATCTGAAAATTAAGTAAACAAACAATGAACTTGTTCATCCCTTTAGGTGTTTTTTTAAGCTTTCGTAACTACGCCCGCACCGCACAACTCACAATGTAAATATAGAGTGAAGTTATGTACATAGACATCAAGATGGAAGACGATAAGGGTGCACAAATAATCTATGAATCCGATCCGGACGAATCCGATCCAATCCGATAGCTAATGGATTGGTGGCGGATTAAAAAATTAGAATCCTTTAGCCACGGATCAGATTACAGATTGGAGGATCTGAAATCTAATCCGATCCACAATTTGATCCGTGGCTATATATATAATATTAGTAATTATATTATTATATGTATAAATGTATAATAATAAAATATGTTACTAAACCTAAAAGTCTTAAACGATTTGTGCCGCTTCCACTCTTCTAGTACTCCACCAGTAGCTCAACCTTCGACCATTCACGCTCATCACGCTGCATCTTTGACCACCATCTCTCTTCGATGACAACTGAAGCAGCCTCCTTCTTCGGCGTCTTCACTCACCACCATTTCCTTCCTCAACGACTTTGTTGACACCACCAATCTGTGAGCTCAACCACCAAAACGACGGCATTATCTTCGACAACATCTTCATCATTTCTGGTGAGATTACAACACAAATCTGTTATTGATGTTCCTAATTTCATTATCATGTAGCTTTCAAGCCCTTGTGTTGCTTCACTCCAACTTCTTTGTCAATTTTTTTGTTTGAATTTTTCTTTTTTTCATTTCATTTTTTTGAGTCTTTGTGTTTCTGTCCATATTGATCGTGTTAAAATTGGACCAAATCAGATCTTCTAAGTAATGTTATGAACTAGGGTGTCGAATTGGGAAGTTGTTAATCTATCCTCTTTTTATAATTACATCTCAATCCTCGTTAATTGAGGAAAAAATTGGGAAATTTTGTTTTGGGTGTTAAATGGAATTGTAATGATCTTATATGGTTCACATAATTTTGATGTAAAGAGTTGATTTTTTGTTTTGGGTCTTACTTGTTAAGTACGATTTTTTTTTTTATAATTTTTTGATTAAAGCTTTGAAGTTATAGGGGAACATAAACAAGCAGGCCTATAAAAATTATTAAAAACCCTTTTGCTCAATGAAATTTATAAAATTCTTACAGGAAAAAAGAAAAGATTATAAAGCACACGATAGTTTCATTTATCTTTTTACCCCAAAAGGTATGAATTACTAATTGCTTTATTAAAGGAAGTTATGTAGTCAAGGAAAAGAAAACAATCATATCTTGAAGAACTAATAACAGATTGAGTTCATTTGCCTAAAATGGGAATGTGCAAGTATTGGCTAAGGTATTTTTCAAAATTCTAGCACATCACTTTCAAAGCTAATTCTGCCACAAGTATTTTAAGATTGCCATGAGAGTCATATTCATCTTCCAATAGTGGGCATATTTTGGATTCAAGTTCTAGAGCATAGATCATGTTAAAATATCATCAAACTGAACCATAAAAAGTGGCAGACTATTAGAATAAAAACCGTTGAGACTAACAACTACACTTAAGATTATGATGTAAAGAGTTGATCTCTTAATCTCTTATATTGTTATTGATTTTCTTCCTGCTATCTACCAATGCAGATATGCAAGTCTCAAAAATTTCCACCAATGAGAATGATTCACACATTCAAATGCAGGTATGTACCAAGAAAAAGCATTTCATATAAGATGTTTGGGATTATTTTACAAAGGTTCTAGATGGGAATGATACAAAGTCTAAATGTAATGTGAAATGCAATTATTATGGTACATCATATGCATGGGTGAGTACAAATGGGACAACTACATTAAAGATCCACTTAAATAGATGTCTCAAATTTCCAAATAATGACAAGAAACAAAAACTTATATCATTTCAATCGGTGAATGAAGGAGATTGTAATGTGACTTCTTGAAAATTTAATCAAGAGTTATGTAGAGATGCGCTTACTAAAATGATTATCATTGATGAATTACCTTTCAAGTTTATTGAGCATGAAGGTTTTCGATATTTTCTTAGTGTGTTACAACCAAAATTTAAATTAGTGTCACGTACGACTGTGGTTAGAGATTGTTTGGCATTATATGAAGTTGAAAAGCTAAAGTTGAAAAGCTTGTTGAGTCAACTAAATCAAAGAATTTGCATCACCACAGATTCATGGACATCATTACAAAATATTTCTTATATGTGTCTCACAACTCATTTCATTGATAAGAATTGGACATTGCATAAAAGAATTTTAAAATTTTATCCAATTTCTAGTCACAAAGGTGAGGAAATTGGTCGTGCAGTTGAGACTTGTTTGATTGGTTGGGGTATAGGAAAATTATGCAACTCACATTTGATAATGATAGTTCAAATGATCTAGCGATTGCATACTTGAAAAAGAAGGTTTCTAAAAAAATTGACACTTTTGTTTTAAGTGGTGAATTCTTTCATATGAGGTGTTGTGCACATATATTGAACTTGATTATAAAAGATGGTTTGAGTGAGTTGCATAGTTCAATAACTTGAATTCATACGGCTGTGAGGTATGCTAGGAGCTCTCCACAATGAGGAGAGCGTTTTAAGGCATGTATGCAGAGGGGGGACATAACATGTAAGTCGCATTTGTGCTTAGATGTTTCAACTAAGTGGAACTCCACATGCCTTATGTTAGAAGTGGCAATAAAGTTTCAAAAGGCTTTTGAAAGGTTGGAAGATGATGATTTAGATTATATAGTGGAACTTAAAAATCAACCTCCTACTAGAAGTGATTGGGAATATGTTCGAGTTTTCACTAAGTTTTTGGGCAAGTTTTATGAGACCACTAAAATACTTTTCGGATCTTTATATGTTACTTCCAATACATATTTTCATGAAGTGTTAGGAATTGAAAAGTTGTTAAAGGCGTGGTCAAATAGTTCTGATCTATGCTTAAGTTACATGGCAGCAAAAATAAAAAATAAATTTGACAAATATTGGAGAAGCATTGATAAAGTGAACATACTGGTGGTGCTTGTAGTTGTTTTGGATGCTCGCTACAAGTTGGAGTATGTGAAATTTTGTTATTTCCAACTTTATCCTTTTGAAATGATCAACGACCTTACTAAAAAAGTAAAGGATGCATTGGACCGCCTTTTTAGTGAATATACAAATTTTCATGCATTGTCTTCAAGTTTAGGTGGAACAAGTCAAAATGCAAATGAGATGGGGGTTGATCAAACAAATATGGAGGCAAGTGAGCAAGTAGTATCTTTTAAGTCTATGTTCAAAAAGAAAAAAATGATGAAACAAAGTGAAAGCATAAGTGGAAAAATATTTAAATGAAACTTGTGAAGATGATGATTCAAACTTTGACATATTGAATTAGTGAAAAGTGAATGGCAATAGGTATAAAGTACTCTCTGAAGTTGCGAAAGATATTCTAGCCATTCCAGTTTCTACTGTTGCTTCCGAGTCGGCTTTTAGTACGGGAGGTCGTGTGCTTGATCAATTTTCTAGTTATCTAACCCCAAAGCTTGTGAAAAGCTTAATTTATACACAGGATTGGTTGCGGGCTTCACCAAACCCAATTGAAATTGAAAAAAGGTTGGAGGAACTTGAACAATATGATTCTGGTAACCATGTATTATAATTTCATTCAATTTGTTTGCAAGTAATTGTCTTCTTGTTAATTGTAATTAAATTTCTATACTTGTTTGAGGACATTTATAGAAGTTGTTATTTTGTTTAGGTGATTTATGATTGGTTGTGTAATAATTGATATTTTAATGACTTGTGTTTTGTTTACTGTTTTAAATTTCTAAGATTTGTTGTGAAAATTCAAACTTGTGGCCAGTGGCTATTGATTGTTTGTGTGTTATGAAACTTGTTTGGGACTATTATGACTATTTTATAATTTTCAAGTAGTTTTTTACTTTTAAAAAAAATAATATTCATGCTCTATTAGTCTGTGTTGATTTATATTGGAGTTTATTTTCTTTTGCTTGAGGCTTGTTGCTTGTGTTGGAGTTGTTTATCAGTTTATGTAGAAGATTAAACCGATTATAATAGGTACAACAACCAGTTTATCAGCTTGAAGCCTTGAACTAGCCCAATTCGTAATCTGATCCGTTCAATCACGGATTGAATCGGATCGAATTGGCAAATTATCACGGATCAGATCGGATTGGATTTTTGCCAATCTGTAATTTACGGATCGGATTAGGATTATGCATAATCCGATCTGATCCGATCCGTGGTCACCCCAAGAAGATGGTAGGCAAAAAAACACACCAAAAAAACAAAGCAAGAGAGAAACCCCAAAAATAGACATAGAAGAACAAAATGAAAAGGTAACTAAAAATTGAGTCACCACTCACCAGCACTAATGTTCTCATCTCTGGTAAAGTAAACTCGCCGACATTTTTTTTTAATATTTTTTTTTCAATCAAATAACTCGCACACCACTTTTGCTCGTATAATAACTTGAACAATTATCTTACCATTTTCGAGCTGAACTACAACCTTGATAAACTCGCATTCAAGGACATGAAAACTGCACACATGTAATGGATAAGAGTTTTACTGAAACAGTATTGACATTGTCATAAGTTCAGGAGAAATAGGCATAATATTTCCTATTTCTTTCTCAAAAAGCTTGTTTATTTTATTTTTATTTTTAAAGAAAAGTTAATTTACTTATTCTTCTTTTTTTATGTGGGTTACTTGAGATTTTATTAATCTACAAACATGCAACATATAACACCAAGCCACTCAGTTAAATACCAATTTGAGATACTCGGCCAAAAGAAACAATTGAGTGAAACATCCACAAAACCTTTAACAATAAACAAATAACTACACCTTTTGTCCCACAATAGATGTCCACCTTGGGAAACTACACACATATTGCAGTCAAACGCATTATTCAATTAATATTGGAGTATGTGTCGGGTATCAAGCTGATGTTAGGGAACAACATCTCATTGCAATCAAACGCATTATTCGTTATCTCAATAGCACTTTGAATTATGAATTACATTATTCTATTGAGTCTAACTCTGATATTGCAAACTACACTGATGTTGATTGAGCTGGTAACAAATATGATAAGAAGAGTACTTCAGGTGGCTGTTTCTATGTTGGTACTAATCTTGTTTCATAGTTCAGCAAAAAGTATAATTGTATTTATTTATCATCTTGTAAGGCTAAGTATATTGTTGCTGAAAATTGTTGCACGTAATTATTTTGGATAGAGTAGATGCTACTAGATTATGAAATTGATAAAGGTACAATGTCTATCTTTTGTAATATCAACAGTATAATTAATATCTCAAAGAGTCCAGGTTTGTATTCTAGGACAAAATACATTGACATTTGATATCATTTTATTCATGAATTAGTTGAACAAAATGTCGTGTCTTTTGAGAAAGTGCATGCTAATCAAAATTTGGCTAACACTCTCATAATGTTTTTAGATGCTTTTAGGTTTCATCACCTTAGAAAATCTATAGGCATTTGTTGTCTTAACTAGATTGCATGACATAAACATAATCTAAATAGGAACTTCATATTCATCTTACAAATCTAAATTATGCACTTAACTTTGTAGTTTTAAGTTTTGTTTATTTTTCTTTTTGAAGTCAAAGAAAATCATGTTAGGATGAGTATGTTGAACACAAGAAAATTAATGACATATAGATTATATGTATATGACATACTATAACTATGAGCTGAAAATTTTGATTTTGTTTATTTATTTTGTTTAGTAGATGACGTATAATGAATACATTTACTAAATTATTTTTATGTCATTGTTTTGGTCAAAGATAGTGTTGATTTGATAAATCATTATCTTAAAAATTGAATTTTTAATATTGTGCTAAAAGACAAAAAAAAAGTGATAAAGAAAAAAGAAAAATAATGTAAAAGAAAAGAAAATTTGCAATAGCCAGAAAAGAAAAGTGAAAAAATCTAAAAAATTTGTTGTTGAACATATATATTCTTAAGAAAAAGACTACATTCAGTCAGGATGTGTCCAAAAGCTACCTTGACAACAGGATCTCCAATGAAAATTAATAATAACAAAGAGCTGGCTGCCTGGAAGAGTGAAAGTCGACAAATATGTATGTGCAAGGAAAAGAAAAGAAAAGAGAGAAAAAAAATGAAAAGTCTATGCACATGTTGATTTCTTGATTTCTAAGTGAGTGTAATGTCATTAAGATATTGTTTGAAATTCTGAACAATTGATAAGAAAATACTTTGCTTATGGAAATTCGTGTTGATTTTACTAAACTTAACAAGTGTGTGAAACTGATTGAATAAGCTTTAGTTTTCACTTGTGATACTCATATAGTCTTGTGGAGTCAATATTTTCAAGTGTTCTCATATACAAGTTCTATATGCATGCCTGCTCTATCCTTGTTTTTTTTTTTAGTTGAGTCCCTTGTCAAATTCTGACAGAAAAGGGAAGAGTATTCTAGCCATTTAGTATTTTAGTCATTTATCATTAAAGGGGAGAGGAGAATGTAGTTGTTTGTTTAAGGAGGAACTTTCATAGGCATTGAGCATAGCATATTATATGCATTGACATTACATGTTTTATTTTTGCTTGCTTCTGTTTATCTTTCTTTATTAAACTTTCACAAAGGTATTTTGAGTATTATTTTGTAGAATATCGAAGTTCATCATAGTTGCTGAATATATGTGTTCTTCATATATGCCACGAGCTTAAGATTAGAGTGACGTTGTAGTTTGGTTTAGTTATGTCGTGTCTTTTTATTGCTGACAAATGAGAGAGCACAGACCTAGAAGGTACTGCGTTGGAGGAGAGAGAAATTGGCCAAATAATTCTCGTTGGTGGATGAGCTAGGGGTGAATGGTGGAGGAGATGGCAGCTGGTGGAGGAGGAGATTGGCTTTGGGAAAAAATGATTCTGATATAGGGCACAAAACTGAAGCGAAAGTGTCTCGGTTTGTCTCGCAAAGAAAAACACAAAAATGTGATTTTTATTTCTGCTACAGTGTTAAGTGCTCTGCACACCGTTATAGTATTTTTATAAACATAAATGCATAAACATTAAAATGATGTTTACAAATCAAGCTTGGAGCTACAGTGTTTGTTTAAGAGTGTTGAACTATTTATAAACAAAACAAAAATTATCAAATATGTTTCTACCCTAAAACGGTTTAAATAAACAATAAACATCAAATATAAACAGTTACCAAATGGACTCTTAGTCTTCATAATTATGTATCTATAAATAAGCCTTCATGTATTGTTCACAAAACATAAGTCAATATACAATTTGATTCAATCTATACAATCTTCTATATTTCTAACATTTTTACAAACTAAAAATTTACCAAAAATAATTTTAAAAAATATATATTTGTAACAACTATTATTGTTGCCCTATGAAGCATGAACACGAATACGAGATACAGATACGACGATAAGTCGAATCTCAAAAAAATAGGATACGGGCACAGTGGGATATGATAATATATATATATATAACATAAATTAAGTTTTAAGTTTTAACTAAAAGATTTTTTTTTCAACATTAAAGATCTTTTGATTTATTACAAATTAAGCTCCACCTTTTAACTAAGCTTTTTAATATTACAATATGGCCAAAATCTTTTTTTTTTTCTAAAAAAAATTACAAGTTTACTCAAATATATCCGAGAAGTATCCACCACGTATCCCCAAGTATCCATCACGTATCCCCAAGTATCCTGTCATATCCAAAACGTATCCTGGAATAAAAAAATTATTTAAAAAAATTGGATACTTCCCCAGAGTATCAGTGCCGGATACGTATTCGATACTGCCACGGGGCCTCCAGAAAAGTATTCGTGCTTTATAGTTCTACCTTTTTACATTATATTCTAAAATAATTAAACTTTTGAAAGCTCTTCTTATATGTTAAAGGTCCAGTTGATTGAGTATTATGTTTAAACGCGGGTTATTAGCTCGAAAAAGGATTGGATTTACCATCTTATATAATAGTTCAACAATTTTATTGATTGATATTTTAAGAACTAGTGTTAGTGGAAGAAATTTAAAATGCAATTTGACTTATGTTTTTCGTTCTTCATTCAAAGCCCTGTTTTTTGTTTACTTTTCGTTGTAATCCAACTTGTTAAAACAATCTCAAAGCCAAGTCAAAATGTAGCACCGAGTTAAATAGTGAAACCAGGGATGCAAAGGAAAAAATATAGGGTAAATACTACTTATATCCCATCAATTTAGGCAATATCCCGATTAGACTTCCTCTAGTTTCGATATTTCAAACTACACCTCCTGAATTTTGGGTTTATGTATTAATTTTTCCTTTCAGTTAGTGTCACGTCAGCAAACAAACGAAATTTGTTGACATCAGTAAGAGAGAAAAATTGAAGGACGTTACTGACAGGGGGTGTAGTTGAGAATATTGAAACTAAAGAGAGTCTGGTTGAAATATTGTCTAATATGAGAGAGTGTAAGTGATATTTACTCAAATATATATATCATATGACACTTATTAAGTTCCCTTAATTATGATCAAGATTGAATGGTCGAAAATCATTGGTAGCACCTTTGTCTCTTAAAAGGAAGGTGAAGGATTGTGCGATTTTAGAAATATTTGTGTGAGTTTCTTATAAAAAAAAAATATTAATAATTGAGTAACCGTAAAAAAGTAAAAGTAAAAATTATACATTAACACGTGTCTTGTTCGTCTTTCACTTTTCGCTATCCATAACATTATTTTTAATAATTATAAACTTAAACAAGTTAAATAGAATGTAATTCAGATAACTGTGAATTTAGTTTTAGTAAAGAACAGCATTTTAAAATGACAGAAAAAAAAATATAATATATAAATTATATTTTTAAGAGTTGTGTTAATTATGACTGTCACGACAATAACTCAAGTGCCACAATTGATCCAACAAGTGTATTGACCACTTTTTCATTTTCAAACTTGGTAAGCCTTTTCGAAAACTACAGCATCCCTCTTCAAGCGAAAAAAAAAATTCTCATGCAAATCATTGAATTTTATTTAAAAAAAATGGATTGCTAGTATTTAACTAGAGTAGATAATATATATATATCTAATAATAATTTAAGTAATAATCTTTTTTATTATTACTATTTCTTTCTCGCCTTTTCTAATAGTAGCATTTCATTTCATTGTACCTTGATTTGCCAAAAGAGTTGACCGCAGTGGATCTGAACCCTGCAGTCCGTACATTTTTGCGCTCTCTTCTCTCTCCCAGCAACGAGTCTCGAGATCGAGCTACGAGCTTACGACGAGAAGGTATCGTCACAGTCGCTAGAACCTCGTGAGATTTGATCTCACTTGTGATAATTCGTTCTATATCTGAATTTTTTTCTTCAGTGAGAACACATCTACAGCTTTTCTATTTCGTCTTTCTTCGATTTCTGTCTCGGCTATATAGGTTTTTTCACTTGTTACAACCTTTCGCTTTCGATTAAGCTTACAAGGATTTCATTTGGGGAGTTTCATTTAATTTCGGTGATTTTCTTCTGTATTCCATTTTCATTTACATCAGGTGGTGGATTCAATCTGATTGTAACGATTATATACATTGAGGTGAGATTACTTTATAGTTTTGTGCGAAGATGATGGTTGAAGATCTCGGCATCGAGGCAAAGGAGGCCGCGGTTCGCGAGGTTGCCAAGCTGTTGCCGCTTCCTGAACTTCTGCAATCCATTGCATCAATCAAGGCAGACTACATTTCGCGTCAACAGGTTTGAATTCAATATATTTTCTAGTCAATTTCGAGTTCTTGGCTATTTTTTATTTGAATAGTGTCCAAGTATTCAAAATTATTGCTTCAATTCTTGTTCATTGAATTATTTATTGGAGGCATAATTATTAAAAGAACTGGATTTGTCATAGGTTGCTCAGTTTTGAACCATTTCTAATGTAGTACTTTTTGGAGTTGGGCTTGGTTTGAAACATGCCTTTTCGGAAAGGTGTACTCTTGATGCCATCTGGTGGATTAGACTAGTGCTATTTTGTGTATTGGGCTAAATTTATGAGCTTATGATTATTGTATCTTAATTGCAAAAAATTCACAACCAATTCTTATAAATAATTATTGGATCACAGAATATTATGTGGCAGAGCATTCCTGATTACTTTTTTTTCATTTGGATTATTCCTGAGGCGGATATAGTTCTCTGGCACACCAGAATAGTCTATTTGTTAGCCTTGTAATCTAATAGGAGCACACATGGAAAAACCCTTTATAGCTTTAGCATAATAATATTGAAAGTTTGAAATGTGTTTGAACTGCAATTGCTAAAAATTTGTACTGTGAAAAATCCATCAATCACAGTCATTCTTCACCAAAGTTGTTCTTGTTATCATTATTTACTGTTTATTTATTTGTTTTTCCTCTAAAAGAAACTCTTTGGGAGCTTATCACTTCAGGATGAAAGTTTTCAAAATTTTTGCTCCCCTTGGTTCTTCATTAGAGTGAGGAAAGAATGATAATGGTTAAAAGAATACCAAAAAAGTAAAAAGAAAATTTTTACAAGAAAGTTATTAGTCTGACTATCTTATATGGAGCAGCATGTTGGGTTTCAAAAAATAAAGAAAATAATGCATTCATGTAGCTAGAATGAGAATTATAATCTGGATGATATGAATAACCAGAAGAGATATGATAACTAATCAATGTGTGCGAGAGAAGTTAAGAGTGGTGCCAATTAATGCTAAAATAAGAAAAAAGTAGATTTATGTGGTAGAGACGTGTACTGTAGACCTGAAGACAAATTGGTAAGAAAAGGGAGATTAGTTTGCATAGAAGGAAAGGGGCAAAGAGACTGACTGAAACGAACATGGAATGAAGTTAGCATAAATTATTTAAAAAAATTAAATATAACAAGAGAAATCACAAGAGAATTCATGCGAGAATGATGATGATGATGGTTCCATTTGTAGAGCATTTTCCTCTGTTAGGGAAAACTTATGAAGGGACGACAAATACTTAAGATTTATTTCAATGTGCAAAGTTTTAGTGATGGAGGATGGAATAGTGCTCTTATACCAATGGATGGCTAAAGGAAGAATGCTCTGATATGAAGAATCAGGAGAGAGAGAAGAAGAGGGAGAAGAAAAAAAATAGGGAATAAGAAGAAGAATTAGGGGGAATAAAACTCTTAACTCAAGAAAGCCTTTTTCTAACTATTTAGGGTTGGCTACATGAATCATATTTATCATTTTGCTCTATATAAGGTCATATTCTTAGTCAAACCACATCTTATCATGTCCTCCTTACTAACTCTACCCACATTAACTTCGGTCTTTCCTTTCCCTTAGCATTACCCTCAATGTGGACCATGTCACCGAGGAGACTTGGTAGTTTTCTTTGTACATGTCCAAACCATCTTAATCAATTTTCTGTTCTTTTATCTCTAATTGGTACTACTTCAACCATCTCACGATTATGTTCATTTCTAATTTTATCTTCTTCTTTTTTCCATACATCCATCTCAACATTCACATTTCCGCCACACTTACTTTATGTATAGGTTGTTTCTTATATGCACAACATTCTGCCCTGTAAAAAACAGTTGGTTGAATAGTTGTTTTTATAGATTTTCCCTTTCAATCTTAGCAATATATGCTGATCACACAAAATATTAGATGCCTACTCCATTTTACCCATCCTGCTATCATTCTATGACTCCAATTTTTCATTCATTTTGAATAGTTAGGCTTAATGACGGAAATGTGCACTTTTTTGTACCTGTTGATTCTCAATTTTCATTACATCCCTATTTGTATTTCTAGATTTACTAAAGTTACACTTTATATTCAGTTTTATTTCTACTCATCTTAAATTTAATTCTAGAATTTCCCTCCAAACATCCAATTTAGCACTTACTCCTTAGTTTTACCAATTATAAGTTAAAAACAATATCATCAGCAAATAATACACACCATGGAATCTAATACTGAACGTGTCTTGTTAGTTCATCGATAATTAAGAAAAAAAGATAGGCTTAATGTTAACCCTTGATTTAAGTCTACAATAATTGGAAATTCACTTAATTCTCACACAGTCGTTCTAACTATAGTCACACATCCATCATAGACGTCTTTTGTGACTCCTTTTATTTCTAAAACCGTTCGTATTAGATCTCCAAGTACTCTATCACATGCCTTCTCTAAATCAATAAAAAACATATAAAGATCTTTCTTCTTCTCTCTATATCTTTCTATTAGTCTCATCAATAAGTAAGTAGCCTTCATCATTGACCTCTCCGACATGATTCCAAATTGATTTTCCAACTCCAGTTTTCTATCTTGGTCGTTCAATCAGTCTCTCTCAGAGTTCTAGTTTGACTCATTAATTTAGTGCCGCAATAAGTTTGTATAACTTTGTATGTTCCCTTTATTTTTATATACAGGTATTATGAAAATTTTATGCCGCTTATTAGGCATTCTCTTAGTTGTTATTATCTTGTTAAACAGTTTGTTAGCCAAGACACCCCATCATTGTCTAAACACTTTCAAACCTTAACAGGGATGTCATATAGTCTAAAAGCCGTTCCTGATTTCATATTCCTTATACATTTTTAACCTCACACACTTTGACCCTACAGAAAAATATGATACCCCTTAGATTACTATATTCTTCTAAGCCTAAACTTCCCATATCATTTTCATTTAACAATTTCTCAAAGTAACTTTTCCATCTTTCTTTATTTTCATCATCTTTTACTAAAACCCTAAATCTTCACTTTTAATGCATTTAATATGGCTAAAATCTCTAGTTTTCCTCTCCATTAGTTTAGCAAGTTTATACACATATATTTATCCAATCTTTTGTGTCTAATTTAGAATAGAGATCATCATATCACTACTTTTTTTAACTTATTGACATTTTTGTATTTTTTCAAATGTTTCTCTATTTCTATTTTTTTAACAAACTTTACATTATTCTCGTTTTGTTTTTCCGATGTTTTGGATCTGTTCATTCCACCACCAAGTTTCCTTGGATAATGGTTTTGTTCATTTTTATTTTCCAAGGACATCTTTTGATATATATTCAATCATCCTATACGTCAAGTTTATTTCATCTTCTGCATTAAATGCTGCAATTATTAACATCCTATTCTTAAACAATTCTACTTTCTCTCCTCATAAATTTTATCACCTAATTCTTTGGTTCATTGTTCTATCTCTCCTTTTAGGTTACCTTTATATACATCTAAAACTAGTGGCCTATGTTGTGATGTTAAACTCTTTCTTCGGATAACTTTACAATCTTTACTTGTTAAGATACCTCCCTTTCTAATTAGAATGAAGTTGATTTGGCTTCTATTGATCCACTTTTAAATGTTACTAAACGTTATCTCTCTTTTAAAAATAGGTTTTCCCATTTATAAGATTATATGCCACTGCAAAGTCTAACATAGTCTCCCCAACATCATTTCTATCTCTAAATCCGTGTCCACCATGTACCATCTCATACCTTCCACAATCTTTTCCTACATGACCATTAAAGTCTCCTAATATGTATAATTTTTCTCCTTAGGATATCCCTTGAATTAATTCATCCATATGCTCCCAAAATTGTGGTCAAATGTACTTATCTAGTCCTACTTGGGGTGCCTTGTCGCTAACTATGTTAACTATATTTCCTCCTAATACAAGTTTTACTAATATTATCCTATCCTCTTTTCTAGTAATAGTTATAAATTCTTCTTTTAAATTTTATCAATGAGTATCCCTACTCCATTTCTATGTTTATCTTTTCCGGTGTATAAAGTTTATATTCTGTGTTCTCAATTTCTTTAGCTTTTCCTCCTACCCATTTAGTTTCTTGTCTTTCTAATGATAGTGTCTACCAACTCCATTCCCTTACTTGTCAGTGTTCCTATATTTGAAGACCTATCCTAAGCCTACATTCCCAAGCTAACTTTTGAGAAACACGAGAACCCTTGCCTGCTTTTTAGTTTTTACCGCATTCAGGCGCCAATGCCACGTCCCTTGCCCATTTTCAAAGGATTTGGAAGCTGATGCAAATGTGTTGCTTAAGGAGAACGCCCTAACATTTACTCGTTTCATATAGTACTGACAAAAGTTACCAAAACAATAAAAATAAAAATAAATATTTAACCCTAATTCTACCAAAAATTCCTAATTCTACTTATTATATTTGCCCCTTCTTCAGAGGTAGGTGTGAGTTGTATGTTACTCAAGTTTGTGAGTCGCACCTTCACCAATTGATGCATGATGAAGACCTTATGATACCAACTTGTTGTAGGATACTGGGATTAGAAATAAAGAAAGGAATGAGTAGGCAAAAGATGGAATGAGGTGCTAGATGGAAGGAATGAGAAGTCAAATATGCTTACAAAATTGTGCATCTTGTATCTGGACTTCTGCCTTTGCGACATGCCTCTACCTTCTTGAAACTTTGAGCTTAAAATTGTTTATCTCATCTCAAGAAGCTGGTGATAAGTCGGATATGCTTGACAATTATAAGCTCAGGCAACATGCATAGTACACTTTAGTAAATGACTTGTTATACTTTTAAGCATTTATAGTCTTTAGGCTAATAAAATGAATTCTTTAAGTTCATTAGATTTCAAGATTTGTGTATAATGCTCCAATCTTATAAATCTGTCACAAGCATACAGATCATGACAAGATGGATAATATATTGACTGATATAGTTCATTAAAGAAGCATCTGCTCTATAGCACGTGCTGGTCAATATTTCAGATTATGAATATAATTATGACCCGTGTGTTTTGAGTGGATATCTGGTGCTATTGGGCCTTAACTTTGTATGCAATGACTGTTTCCGTTGATTTTGTTGAAGTTTTGATGCTTTATATTCATGTTGTATAAAAAGCATGCCAGTTTTCCTACTTAATGTCTGTCCGTGCTTTAATTTCAGGCAAATGATGCACAACTCAGTACGATGGTTGCAGATCAGGTACACCTGCAGTCCTATCCTAGTCCTAACATTCAGAAAAGTTGTCATCAATGCTAGATATTTTTTGCCCACTCTGCTCTTTCTAGTGCAGTCACTTTCTGATAAGCTTGTAGAGCTGAGAAAATTATATCTCTGTAATTATACTTGCATATTCAAATGTGTCCTACTTAATTATATCCGAACTGCAGGTTGAACAGGCAGAAGCTGGGCAGGAATCACTTTCCTCATCTCAGAAGACAATAAACCAGCTTCGCGAGAACTTTGTTTCTATTGAAAAGTATGTGTTGGATGAGGCATTATTACTTTACAAGTCAATATATGACTTTCCTAAAGGTTTCTTATTTTGTTAACCATTCACATGATTGTTTAGCTTCCATGCAATTTGAGATATTTAGCTGAGGCTGATTGGAGTGCTTGCCTTGTGCACAGGCTGTGTCAAGAATGCCAAACATTAATTGAAAATCATGATCAGATAAAGCTCCTTAGCAATGCGAGGAATAACTTAAACACAACTTTGAAGGTGGATATAGTTTCTTACCTCCGTTTAAAAACTCTTTTATTCATTATTACTCTTTATGCATATGTATGATTAATATCTACGTGCATGCTACTGTATTCTAAAATTTACACACCAGAATGCTGCCACTTGCCAGCAGGGTATTATCTGCTTACTGCTAGGTTCTTGAAACCCTATAGAAAGTAAGGGGTATCATTAGACCAGTAAGCCATAGGTGATTATGTTGTTAAACTCTCACTAGTTTGTAAGTAAAACAGGGTTCCATAAACTGTAAGTGCAGAGGCTTGAAGTTCTATGACTTCTTTGTCTGCTTTCTGTTTGGTGGCCATCTAACTTCTTGCTCTTTTGTAGGATGTGGAGGGAATGATGTCCATCTCTGTCGAAGCTTCCGAGGCACGGGATTCTTTGAGTGATGACAAGGAACTCATCAATACTTATGAGGTAGAGCTGCTCTTACTTAATATAATGAGTTTCTACCTGAGTGAATCCTACATTCGAACAAATGGTGCATTGATTGTTGGTCTCCTATTTATAATTTTGAATTTTTCATAGAGATTAACAGCTCTCGATGGAAAGCGGAGGTTTGCATTAGCAGCTGCAGGATCTCACAAAGAAGAGGTTGGCAGACTAAGGTCAGCATTTGCTCCTTAAGTTTGTAATTTGTTATGGTGCTAGGAGTTTTTAAAGTAAGATCACCATCAACTAAAAGTTCCTGTCAGTCATTGAGAAGCTCCCTTGATATGCTATGCATATTTTAATTACTTGCTGCCTCACTGGTAGTGGTCCATCAGGACTAGGAAGCGTCTTTTTTTGGCAATCCAGTGTTTTCTGCTATGCCAGCAGCCAAGCCATTTTGTATCACTCAGCTCTGAAATTATGTGGCACTATCTGCATTGGAAATCTTTTTTGTTTTTGTTTTTGGCTTGTTGGCAAAATCATTTACCATAAATTAGATTCCAATGCTCATCTTTAGATGGAATTAGAAGGTGTAACCTATGCTGGGGGAATTGTGGGTGAAAAGAGGAAGCAAAAAGAAAATCACAAACTAATAGTCTATAGAAAAAAGAAATCTGAGGCTTTGTAGCACGTATTCTTTGTCCCAAAATAAGTAGTTTTTGCTAACAGGTTCTGCAGTAAATCACTTGGGGGATAGATATAACTGTTTGAGGTATAAATAACTAAATTTACACCCTCTTTAACCATTTGAACTTTTTGAGTAGATGGTGATTGAAATGGTATCGTAGCAGGCAAGGTTTTGAGTTTTGAACTTCATTGCCACTATGATAAATTATTATTGATGCACGTTTTAGCCCATCTTGATGAAAATTCTGGCCAGTGGTCACACTTTAGGGGGCATGTTAGAGTATGTAATAAATAATGTTACACCATTTCTAACCATTTAAGTTTTTAGAGTAGATATTGATTAATATGATGCCAGAGCAGGCAAGGTCATGCGTTTGAATCTCACTGCTACCTTGATAATTATAATTGGTCCACGTATTGGCCCACTCATGATGTTGGCTACACGTGGTGGGGGCATTTGGAGGATATAAATTAGTTAAGTTATACTCTTAACAAAAAAAAAATTAGAGTAGATAGTGATTAGCCATTCTCAGGGTTTTCTGTAGAGCTCTCATGTGAAACTATTGAAAACTCTGGCTATAAAATGTCTTATATTATAGAAATTTAATTCATTTGGGTTAGTCATCTTCTCTTGCATTGCCCAGTGGCTAGTTTTGGCGTCACTTGGGTTTTGCCGGAGTCCCCAAAGAACATGCTTGAGGCTTCGAGAGGTTGTGCAGTGAGGAGGCAAGTCCGAGATGCTTGGAGGGTGTTGCCCCTTTGTTTATGGTGGGGGCTTTGGCGTGAGCGGAACAGACAGATTTATGATGGAGTCGAGACTCCGGATTGGGTGCTTAAGTTCTCTATTCTCTATATGTTATTTTTTGGGTTCAGGGATGGAATTGTATAAATCAATAGGGGATATAGTGTCTTTTATGGATACCTTGTTTGTTTAGTAGACCTGCTTGGTCTTGCTTTGTTCTTGGGCTGTGCTTCCCTTTTGAGCGCACTTTTATGAATTCTTACTTATAACAAAAAAGGTCAAGTGTAGAACTGCAAGTTGCATCTCTTGGGAAATGAGAAAAGTATCAGACTTTTTCTGTCACAACTATTAGATTTTTGTAACTCTTCACAACTGGACACAATTTTAGGACAACTCTTAACAGTAGAATTAAATGATTCTGTCATTAAAGAAAAACCTTAACGAGCTATCTATATGCACCGTAATAACTTTGTGAAGTGTTAAAAAAAAGCACAAAACAGAGTAGACGATGATGTTGATTGAGACAGACCTTTCAAATGTATAATTTTAACTTCTTGATGATTATTTGGCACAACTCTTGTACTATGATATTACTAACTTGTTTGTATTGGATTATAAATGTGGACATTTCGCAGAGAATATTTCGAAGATGTTGATCGCACTTGGGAGACATTTGACAAGACATTATGGGGTCATATTTCTAACTTCTTTGAACTTGCTAAAGAAAGGTATACTCGTTATTTGAAGAATTTTTGGAATTTTGGTTGTTGATTTTTCGCATATGAAGAATTGTTTCTTATCTCATGTAATAATATTTCATTGAAATGCTTTTTGTAATGTCTTCTCACTTACGTGGTTATATTATCTATATTTAATTGTTTAGCTTACATGGGTTTGAACATTCTTTTGGTCTAATGGCTTACACAACATGGGATAGCCTTTCTCCTTCCATAATCCCCTCCAACCTTCATGAAGGTGGGATTCAATCCCAGGTTTATAATAAACTACTTACCATTTAGGCTAGCTTAAGGCTTTACATGAAATTAAACTTGTTATGTGGCAGTTTGGATGGTTTGTAACATCATTTGGTTAGCAGAAGCATCTCTCTCTCTCTCTGCACACATACACACACACACACACAAATTCACATGGGGATTGGGAAATACATCTTCAAAGAATAGGCAAGTCACCTATGTGTGATAGCATTAGTGAATATATCTGTGGTGCTACCAGATCTTCCATCAACAGTAAGTCAACTTCAGGTCAGACGTGTTGATGTGGCCATTTTATGCAGCAGTGTTGTAGCATATTCTCAAGGCAGAGTATGGATGAAATTGATGGAGGGAAGAATTTGATGAAATTGTGTGTTTGAGCACTCATGAAAAGGTTGAGATTTGGAAGGAATTCAGACATGCATCTTGTTTACAATTCATTATTCATTCTTATTGTTTATATTCATAATACGTAACCAACAAATAATAGTAAAAAAGAAAAAAAAAAATCTATTGCATAGTCATATTTTCAAACAATCTACCTCGCCCGAGGCTATAAATAGCAGACTAATTGCATGTCTTTCTTATACACAAAATCATCAAAGAAATGATCATGAAGACAACAAGAACTTCTTTGTTTTCACTTGTTTGTATTGTTTTCTCAATTTCATGGGTAGTTTATGCTGATCAAACCCATGAAGATTTTCTTCAATGCCTTTCCCATCATTCTGATAACTCCGCATCATCAATCTCCAAAGTCATTTACACCCCAAACAACTCCTCCTATCTATCCATATTGGATTCCTTGAAACAAAACCTTAGATTCATAACACCAAGTACCCCCAAACCCCATGTCATTGTCAAAGCTCTGCATGAGTTTCACATTCAGGCAGCCATATATTGTTCCAAAAAATATGGCTTGCAGATAAGAGTCCGAAGCGGAGGACATGACTACGAGGGCCTTTCTTATGTCTCTCAAGTCCCATTTGTCATTGTTGATCTGATAAACCTTCGAAACATCACTATTGACATTGAAAAGAGCACTGCCTGGGTTCAAGCTGGTGCAACCCTCGGTGAAGTTTACCACGCCATTGCCTCAAAGAGCAGAACTCTTGCCTTTCCAGCAGGTGTTTGCCCCACGGTGGGTGTCGGTGGACACATAAGTGGGGGAGAGTGGGTTGTTTTCATCATGGTTCGAGTGATAGCTTGTCAACAAACATTGATGACCTAAAATTTGAAAATTCCACTGAAGTCGTTCTATCGTATCTAATATTGGAAGACCGATCTTGGCGAAAATGTGTAACTGCACAAAAAAATAGCAGAGTAGGATGGTATTGATTTTATTGTGGAAGTGAGCTTTTATATGTTAGAATGTTATGGTTGGTGTTATGTGAGTATTCTTTTATTCTCTGTTCAGTTATGTGCTTGTTCAAGAACTTAGTTTTGTTTCAACAACTCATAAACCCTTTGTCTCATCTACTTGGGTTTTGTTATATGACTCATGTTTTGCCATTCTGCTTTATGAAGGAAATAATTCAATTAAACCGCACATTATCTTATCATCCTTAACTATCTCAAATTAGGATGTAAGATGATTCTCAACACTATTGGAAGTTGGAATTAATGGAAACTTTCTGTACGAAGGAGTTGAATAAGATGAATTCGCAAACTTGAAATTATAATTTGCTGCCGATTTGAGAAAGCCAATTCAGAAATTTGGGGCTGCATCCGCACTTGAACGGTGTAGGATGATTGTCAGAATTCTTTGAATTTGGAATTGATGGAAAATTTTGACAGGAGGAACTGAATAAGATGAATTCGTGAATTTGTGAGGATTCTAGAAAGCTGATTCAGAGGATTGGAGCAGCATAGAAGCTCAAACCGCTGGTTAAGTCTCTGAGCACCATGGAGGCACTACTTCGTGGCAAATCGCGTGACACAGGTGCAGGATGACTGAGGCAATGCTGGTATTGATTGTGGGTTGTAGTGGTTGGAGAAACTAGTTACGCTGGTATTGGCTGCTAGTTGTGTCATGATGAGTGACGATAGTTTCAATACTGCTGTCTTGGCAGTGTTGGTCACCATTGCAATGGAGTTTTGGTGTGCTAGTGATTATTTTACCAAAATTATTATTGAAAGAGTTCATAAGATATCATAAATTAGGTTATTAAATTCATTAAGCAGTTGGTTTAAAAATCTCCAGCTTCTGTAATCTTAGGACAACCACCATTGGGTCTATGTTTTGCTTGTGCACAATTTGAAGAAATGATTTAAAGTTGATTCCATCAGTTGTTGGTGAGTGTTCATGAGACTTAACACTAAGTGTATTGAATCATAAACTCCCACTAGCGGTGGTCCCAACAATTTGGTGTTCTTGCTAATCATCATTATTGTAATTATATATATATTTATATATATATAGTTTTAAAAGAAACAGTGGATAGGCTTTCAAGCAGAGATATCATCCTTCTATGGAGCATTTTTTGGATTTTGTAAAGATTGGATTCTTCCTGTATCCTTAGCCTTGTGAAGCTTGTTTTATATACACTGTGTACATGGGTTGCATCCTGTATGCTGTCTTCTATGAATACTTTGCTGTAGAAAAATGGTTAATTGATAATATACATGTTTGTAGATTTGCATGTATGTAAGTTTATTGGAAGCTTGTTTGTTCTGCATTGTATTTGTCTTTGCAGTTTCTTCATTAATAATGTTATTAATTCACTTAGTCTTATCTATATATTTATATATATATATATATATATATATATATATATATATATATATATATTTCAAATATATCATTGTCACCCCAGAAGTGTTGATTATTTTGTGCATCCTTCAGTAAGCCTCCTTACCAATGCGCTTTATATGTTTTACGTGCTTTTGATTCTCACTTTTCATTATGTATCTGTTTTGCAGTCCACAAACTTTGGTTCGTGCTTTGAGGTAATTATAATTTAAATTGTGTGCTTAAATTCACCCATAACTGTGGATTAAATTTGATATTGAACAGAATAAGGCATTTGTTTGGTTCTTACATAAAAATGTGGACTCAAATACTCTTAACATAAAAATGTGGACTGAATACTCTTACTTTTGAAAATATTGCTATGGCAAATTAATTTCTTGTATTGTTTTTTTTCTTTTGGGTATCAGCACTCCAAAAAATTTACATGTCTTGTGTGTATATTGCAGTATATGATTTTAGGTTTCAGTTCGCTTCAGTTTTACCTTATTACTCATATCTTCTTTTTCCCCATTTTCCTTGTAGGGTTGTTGAAATGCAAGAAATCCTTGATCAGCAACTTGCAGAGGAAGCAGCTGAGGCCGAGGGAGGTGGTGCAATGGCATCGATAACAAATCCTCGTAGAACTGCCAAGTATCTACCTTAATCAATTTTATGTATTAGCTCTTTACCTGATGGATGCTTGTCTTTCCCCATTATATTCATTTTGTGACTCCTGCATCTATTGTTGAACTGTGTTGTACTTTCTGTTCAAAAATGCTTCCAAAGTTGGTGACTGTTTTCTTCTTGCTTGCAGGAAGTCTACCACTACTACAGCTTCTTCTAGAAACCTTACACAGCAGAAGTTGAAGATTCAGGGAAAAGGCTACAAGGATAAATGCTATGAGCAAATAAGGAAGACTGTTGAAGGTCGTTTTAACAAATTGCTAACAGAGGTATATCTTTCACAATTAATCTGTCAAGTTAAAATAGAACAGAAATATTCTGAATCTTTCCTTAATGATATCTTTATACCTAATTCATGCATCAGCTTGTCTTTGAGGACCTAAAAGCAGCTCTAGAGGAAGCTCGGAAGGTATGTGCATCTGATTTTAAAAACCTTCAAACATTATTGTGTTTGACTTTATTCATGTGAAGGTTTCATGTTGAAAAATTTGTCACATTTCAATGTGTTTTCTTTTCCTTTCATTCATTAATAGCTGAGGTTTACCTTGTTCTTAAGGCAGTATAGTATTCTTTTTAGGAATATTCAAATATTTATGGAGGAGCAATGGAAACTTGAGAAGTTTCACTTGGAAATTGAAATGTGATGTCTTCAAAAATGGTTTTGAATCTCTAAAAAAGGGAAGGCCAGCAGAGTATAATAAAATATAATAGTCATAAAGGTCGTACCCAGTGCACAAGGCAGCTTGAGCGGGGTCTGGGAGAGGTGGATGTCGGCAAGCCTTACCCCCATTTTTGGAGAGGCCGCTCCCAAGTCATACTAGTGTGTAAAAGATTTTAGTTCCTTTCACACAGTTTTGATTCAGATATATGTTTTAACTGAAATGGACAATGAAAACAGTTCCTAAGCGATAAAAAGGATTCTTAAAGCAAGCCCCATGAATGTTTCAATTTTGTCAATGTGACACAAAATGGCAAAACTATACCTTCTGAAAGCAAAGTTTGCCTTTATTGTTTATTGGTCAAGGTCAAATTGTGGGATTTTCTTTTTGATTGGTAAAGATTCACTATAGAGTGTCAATTCATGTACACATGAACTATACATAAAAGGAACTATAGAAAGTATATCCGCATCTTACCACACTTTGCAAAAGAATCATTGACAAGGTCTTCCAGATACCATAAATACAGATAACTCAAAAGCAAGAACTTAAGATTCAAAATCGAGGCCTCTACTCATTGAAAGTACTCTCTATTCTTTACCATTCAAACAGACATAAGGGTGCCGACTGCCTCACACAGCAAATCTTTCTGCAGACTCTAGCCCCCTTCCCCCTTTCAACTAGTCAGCACCTCAGCAAAGGAGCTAGGAAAAACCCAATAAATATCGAATAGGGGTACAAGAAGAGCCAACAATCCCCTCACAACCAAAAAGTGAACCAAGAAATGGTTTTTTATCTCTTCATCACTCTTGCCTTGAAAGTATTTTGTTGTTAGACGAGTGTGGTGAACAATCTCTTAGAACTTTGTAGTATAATCAATGTTGAATGGGTTTTAAAAGGGTCTTTGGAGGGTGATTAGTAATGTCTTTATATGGCTAATGGTTGATGGGGGTATTAGGTTTAGGGTTTGTAAAAGGTATATGGAAAGGACTTAGTGTTGATCCTTGAATTAGGCAAGGAAAGGAAAATTTTGGGTGCTGTTCCTGGGGGCTGTGAACGGTACCTGTGAACTGTAACGTGGCTAGGTTTTCTGATTCTTCAGTTGCTAAGGTTGAGTCTTTTGATGGAGGGAAGGATTCAGCTCACCTCCTAAGTAGAATTTCTTTGGCTAGTATGATTATAAATATAGAAGTGCATGTTAAAGGAAGAGAAGAAGGATAGAAGCAGCAGCAGCAAATAATTAACTTGTTGTGAAGTTCATTCCGAAAATATGTTAAATATCTTCCAGTTAAAAATAAAAAAAAAGAGATGAAAACTAGGGTAAAAAAACACAGATAAATGGGGTTTGTACTCTTTGTTAAACAACTGAAATCACCGGAGAGAGAGACGGAAAAAAATTGAAATAACTTTTGTTGTGAAAGATGAAAAATTAGGGCTTGTAAGAGAAGAGAAAAGAAAAGGAAGAAGAGAAGAAAAAAGAGAGAGAAAAAGTAACAAAAAAACTCACTCCACAAGTTTCCGACAAGGGTATCAATTGATGGCTCCCTTTTCCCTTTGTTTCTTCCCCTTCGTTTAACAAGAAGCACCTTTAGCACTGCTTTGGGATTCTGGAAAGGCAGCCGTCGATGTGAGCTCTGGCACAAGTCTGGAAATACGACGATATGGTGATATACTGATATGTGGTTCTAGAATTTTCATCTAATTGTCTTGAATTAGGTGATACAGTAAATATTAGGAGAGTTATTAGTTATTACTATGTAGGTGAGTGCACCATACTACTGTACATATCAGCATTGTGATTAATTTTTTTCATCACATCTAAACAAATCTGATGAGATATATGATATATATAAAATGTAAATATAATTATATATTATTTTAATTGGATCGGGTTATTAGCGGATCGGATCAACTCTAATCCATATCCGATTTGTTAAGTTAACGGGTTATCGGATTTGCTACTCCATCCATATCCAGATAATAGGATTGGATTCGGATTAGAATTCGATCCATTGACAGTTCTATATACAGATAGACCTAAGAAAAGATATTGAATACCTCGAGGATCTCCTCTCCTATGGATAAATTTAGTGAAAATAATAGATAACTCGATGAATTCCTTTCCTATGAATAAACCTTGAGGAACTACTGAAGACCACAAGGAACCCTTTCTGTACGAGGAAACTACTTAATGGATACTTCGAAGGCTTATGGAAACAACAAGGTATTGCCTTATGGATCCTAAGAGCATTTAGCCTGGAGGTTGGAAATCAGGGATCATCAAGGAGACCTCACCTCAAGGGGTACACCCCTTGATCGAACTTTAAGGAAGAAAGAAGTTTGCAGTATCTTGGAGCGACGACAGACTCCTCACGATTCAAAGCCTACTCTCTCACTCTATGTTGTCCTATCACATTTCATGACCCTCATTGCTCCTAAACCATGTCATATTGCATCCGATGTGCCACCACACTTACTCACCTAATAGCCATTTTCAGTCATGTCTAATCATATACTTAGCCCTAATTGCTTCCCTATTATGTCATATTAGACCTGCATGGACCCCTTGTCAGGTGTCAATAGCTATGTGGTATTTCAAACCCCCTTTTACACACTGTTCTTTACCTATAATTGGCCAAACTCTCCATCACTATATAAAGGCCATTAATCCACATTTACCGGGATACCAATCCAAGCCATTTATAATTAAAGCACTCAAATTTTCTTGAAAACCTCTCACCATCTTTTGTACCCCTGGTAACTCGATGGGCTATACTCACTTTCATCTCTCTCTTCTCACTTCGAGTTTGCGTGGCTTCCCACCTACGGTTATCTCTCTGGATCCTTTGTCATTTTCAGAATAACTCCTCCATCATCCACATCGGCACTAAGAACCAACAATATTCAGAATCTGTTCTAATTTTATGCACATTTCAAATGTTGTGGCTCGAGTATTTTATGTACTGAAATATACATGGTAATTACACAACTCTATTAAGTGTCAAATGTTGGTACTAAATTCCTTATATATTTTTTAATCTTTTATTTATTTTTTTCATAAAAGCCCCAGCTTTTGTTCATGCTATCCTTCAGCTCGCTTAATTGACTTTCAGATTGGAGAAGAGCTTGGAGACATATACGATTATGTGGCTCCTTGTTTTCCTCCAAGGTTTGTCCTGCTTTCTTCAATATATTTATACTTGTGTTATCTGGCTTTGTGTACAGCTTTTGGTGAAATATCCAATGTTATCTTTGATTTGCAGTTGAATGTTAGAATCAGCTTGTTGCTTTCCAAATTAAATTTACTTTTTGAATCTGTTGCTGCATATCAATTTTTTTTTTAAGTTCAATTGTTTAATTTTGCATCTTGCTTATGCACACTAAGAACTAGTTACTTTTGAGTAGAAATACCATTCAGACAACTTGACATGAAAGATGCCAAAATACTGGTAGTGATGACTAAATCTCTGGCTGAAAACTTAGCTTTCCATACATGCTTATATATTAGTTGCATTGCTTAGAAAGGAGGCTGTAGCCTCCAAAGCTCATAACAACAACACCAACAATCAAGCCTTTTCCCCAACTATTTGGGGCGGCTACATGAATCCTATGTTACCATTCTGCTCTATCTAAGGCCATAGCCTCAGTCAAACCACATGCTATCATATCCTTCTTTACTAACTCTACCCACGTTAACTTTGGTCTTCCTCTTCCCCTAGTATTACCGTCAATGTGGACTATGTCACTCTTCGTAACTGGTGCATTTAAAGGTCTTCTTTGCACATGTCCAAACCATCTTAATTGATTTTCTCTCATTTTATCTCCAATTTGTGCTACTCCAACTATCTCCCGAATGTGATCATTTCTAGCCTCCAAAGCTCATAATAATATTAAAATCAAGTGAACTTTAAACGGATTGTATAGGTGCTGGGAAGCATAAAGATTGATCAATGTGCATAGTGCAATACATCAAGATGTCAAATTGTAGACAGCGATCCTGATCCCAGTACTTAATATTTCAACTGCTCTTGTTATTCCTGTTAAGTTCATGAAAACACTTCTGTAAACGAACAAATGCTCCAGACAGGTTTCATTTTGTTCCCAATGTGGTAGAATTTACATGGGTTGTCTTGCTTGCTTAATATACAAGCTTCTGAAATAAACCAATTGGTGTCAATATAAGCCAACTCATTAGTCTGCACATTTGATGACTATCGTGTATCTTATAAGATACTGTTTAAATGGGATATTTGTATACGCATCTATTTTCCTTTAAAATGTGTTGTATTGTGTATTCTGAGATACTGACAACAATAGATTCGTGCATGTTTATGTGTCTGCATGTGTATTGCAGTTGTGGCATGTAATGTGTAAGATGTTTTTCAATGTTTATATTTTTGTCTTTTTTTCTTCTTCTTTTTATTTTTATTTTTTATTTCGTGGTGCAATGATATGGCTGCATCTCAAAAGATGACCGTAAGAACTGTGCAAATATACTTAGAAATATTTTTGTTTTTTATTGTATTTATTGTTCTTGCTTGCAGATATGAAATATTCCAGCTCATGGTAAATCTTTATACTGAGAGGTTTATTCAATGGCTGAGACTACTCAGTGACCGGGCAAATGATCTAACAAATATAGAGATTTTAAAGGTATTTTATTTGGACTTTAGATCATTTCAGTTTTGAAATCATTGTTATTATGATAAGGGTTTCACACGTGATGTTCATAAAGGGCTTTTCCTTGCCCTGGTGCCTTATTTTCTAATACAATCCTATAATCTTACTTATCAAACATGTGGGGGTTTGTTTTTTTTTTTTGGGGGGGGGGTGGGGGGGGGGGGTGCTGCTGTTTTTACCTACTACTCAACAGTGCCTTTTTCCTCAACTACTGCATTCCACTCTATCCAATGTCATAGCCTCAGTCAAACGATTTGTTAACATATCCTTTCTTGCTAACTCTAGTCACATTAATCTTTGTCTTCCCTTTTCCCTACCATTACCCTCTACGTGGATTACGCCACTATTCTTAATTCGGGGTGTCTTTCCGTGTTTTTTATAAATAAAAAAATTGTTCTTTCATATTTGCATTTTATGTTACATAACAATCATAGTTGTTAAAGGCGCGTGGTGCATGGATTGCGCCTCAATTATGCACAGGTGAGACGCTTTTAAAGAGGTGCGCGCTTTTGTACCGGGTGTCAAACAGGCGCGCATTATTGAAGTCAAGAGAATTTTTACTTTTTTATTACTTTTTACCATATTTGATTGTTCTGTTGACTACATGCAATAAAAGCTTTTTCTATAAAACAAGCGTAACTCCGTTAAAAACTTAAAAGACAACTCTCTCTCTTCTCAACAAAAGACTCGTTTCTCTAGTCTTCAACGACGATTGCTGCGAGCTTGCGACCACCAGACTTTCACTTCGGACAACCAACTGAACCAAGTAAGCACCCTCTTTGTACTCTCTCTCTCTCTCTCCTCCTCTTTTTCCTCTTCTCCACCCGAAACCCTAGCTTCTCTCTTTCTTTGTTTTTTTTTTTTCTCTTTCTCTCTCTCTCTCTTTTGATCTTCTCTGTTTTCTCTTTTTCTCAACTTCTTCCTCCGCACACGAAATTTCTGTCTCTTATTATTCAGCTCTCTTGTCTTTTCTTTTCAACCGGTTCCTTTTCTCTGTTTTCCTATTGATTCACAAATCTAAGGCTCTATTTCCCTTTATATAAGGCTTTTTTTTTTAATTTTTAAAAAGCCCTTTGGTTGTATCTTCTCTGTTTTTCTCCCTCTGTTGTGAGACTGCAACTGTCTGTTTTCATTTTTTTCTCTCTGCTTGTCAACCTTTTTTTTTTGGTTCTGTTTTGTTTTGTTTCTTTGATGTGAAAGCTATGTCCTTTCCCCCTCCTGTTCATTGATGATGCAAAGCTGCATGCTCTGTTTATATTTGCTGTTTAAAAATACTGTTGCTGCTCTTTGGCTATCTGGTCTGCTCTGTTTAATATTGATATGGTGAGAATTTTTATGTTGAGATAGTTTATTTTTTAACACTTGAAATTAGGGATATGATATTTTTCTACAGTGTTGACTGCTGCGTATCTTTATTTTCTACACTCAATAATTTTTGTTGTAACATGTCATGTTCATGATTTATAATAGCTATGGTTTGTGATATTACATTATTTGCAATGGCATATTATATTTTTACATGTTCTATGCAACTTGCGCCTCACTTTACTCAGGCCCACACCTCGCCTTGCGCCTCAAGCTCTAGGACACCTTGGTGCCTTAGTGCGCCTTGAGCCTTTAACAACTATTAGCAATTACATGACTATTTTCCATGTCTTGATGTGCACTGCACAGCCATATAGATGCATCACAGTTCGAGTCTTATGAAATATCCAAATCCTGGTTGGAAGATGCAATATACTGGTTGGGAATACTAGCTATTATGCTCTACCAGTTAATTTTGATTTGCATATCACCTAAGAACAAACGTAGTATCTGACTACCAAGATATAATAGTATTTGTGGTACTTAAGTTGAAAAGCAACTAATGTAGAATTAATGGTGGAATAAACAATAATTTTAGTATTCATTTTATAATAGCAATTTTCTTGCACTTGTATATGTTTTTCCATTTCACTATGTGATCATGGTGTCTTCTGTTTATCTTCCATAGAAATAATTTAATTTCCTCGTAAATGTTGTTGTTGTTGTTCTTTTCCAGTTGTAATCTCGTTATGTTAATTATTTTTGCTTGTTGCAATCAGGTAACTGGTTGGATTGTTGAATACCAAGATAATCTGATTGGGCTTGGTGTTGATGAGTCTTTGGCTCAAGTTTGTTCTGAGAGTGGTGCAATGGATCCCCTGATGAACTCATATGTAGAAAGAATGCAAGCCACTACTAGGGTAACCATATGTTATCCAATGGATTCACTAGTTTATTATTTAGTTTGTGATATTGTTCAGATCACATCTCTTTCTCATTTAACTATTTCCTTCCGCTCTTATTTTTTTCTCAGAAATGGTACTTGAATATCCTTGAGGCTGATAAAGTACAGCCACCAAAGAAAACAGAAGATGGAAAGCTATATACACCAGCTGCTGTTGATTTATTTAGGATCCTTGGAGAACAAGTGCAAATTGTTCGAGAGAATAGCACTGATGTCATGTTATACAGAATTGCTTTGGCTATTATTCAGGCAAGTGTAGCTTCCCAGATTTTGCTTATTATTACCATATTAGAAAATGGAAGCCATCTGCCACTTTTTTAAAGGAGGTGGTCGTGCTATTTTGCCTTTTTTCATAGTTCATTGCATGAATTCATCTCTTCTGGGCTTATCAGTAAAATTCAGTTCCCAGACTGATTGATGCAGGCCTAATTTAAATGTGCGGTCTGTTCATCCTTGATCGACGTAGAATTAAGAGTTCAATTGTGTTTTGAAGTTAATTATTTTTCTATGTCAATTACAGCTAAACTTAACATTTTTGTACTCACATTAATATACCTATTCTCCTCTCCTTTATTTTCAAACTAATTTTTATTTTAGGGCTTTGTTGATTTGTTATTATCTAGAGGCCTAGTCTTATGATTCTTATACATTTTTCTAAAAGCCTATTTAGACTTCCTTTCTTTCAATAATTTCCCATGGAATGATTGTTCTTTTCACCAAAGCTTTCCACCAATGTATGCTTCATCATCATCCTTGGCTTTATCCCATATTGTTGGGGTTGGCCACATGAATTCTCTTTTTTCGTTCTTTCCTATTATACACTATATCTTCTCCTAGATTTAATTTTTTTAAATCGTTTTTAATTAACTCATCCCAGGTAAGTTTTGGCCGGCTTCTTTGTCGCTTACCTTCTAGTAGGCAAACAACTCTTCCTCTTTTAACCGGTGCATCATCGGGTCTACGTTGAATATGACCATACCACCTAAGTCTACTTTCTCATATTTTATCATGTATGAGTGCTATACCTAATGTTCCCCTCATACGCTCATTATTTATCTTATCTTTTCTCGTTACTCCTATCATCCACTGTCCTCATTTCCGCCAGTGCTTGTGTCTTTTTCAAAGTCCAACAGTTTGCTCCATAAAAAATTGCTGGCCTAATAACCGGTCTATAAAATTTTTCTTTTAATTTATTTGGTATTTGTTTGTCACAAAGGATACCACTAGCTTTCTTCTATTTTGTCCACCCTGCTCCAATCCTACTTACTATATCACTATTGATCTCCCCATCTTTTTATAATATTGATCCTAGGTAATGAAAATAGTTATTTTGAGTTACTATTTGGTCTTGAATTGTAATACTTATATTGTCATCGTTTGTTTCTTTATCAAATTTACATTCCATTTATTTTGTTTAAGTCTCGCTAATTTTTAGGCCTCTTAATCCATATTTCTAATTTTGTTGCTAAGGCTTCTTTAGAAGTATCTATTAATATTTTGTCATCCGCAAATAACATACACCATGGAATGTTTTCTGAAATATCATTTGTTGTTTCGTCTAATACTATTGCAAATAGGTATGGACTCAACACCAACATTTGGTGTATACCCACTTTTATGTGGAATTCACTAGTTTCCCCAAATGTAGTGTAAATCTCGAGTCAATGTCTCATTATACATATCCTGAATAAGATTTATAAGTTTTACAGGTGCTTGTTTTCTTTGTAGAGCCCACCAAATTATGTCCCTTGGCACTAGGGGTGCAACTTGGGTTGGGCAATCTGAAACCGACCCAAGCCCAATCCGATTTTTTACGGGCTTGGGCAACTATTTTTACAATTAGGTTTGAGTTTGGGTTGAAAAACCTCAACCCGAACTTAATTAGGGTTGGGCTTGGGTTGATGTGCCAACAACCTGAGCCTAACCCGAACCCGAATTGTAATATTATTTTTATGCATATTTTTTATTTTAAATATATTATATATAATATTTAAATTATGATAACCTTTGTCTTTTCAACTTCCTTTATTTAAATCTTAATTTATTGTATGTTAACACTTTGGATAATTAATTTCCTAAAAATTTGTTTGTAATTTTTTAGAAATTTACATTAAGTTCTTAATTTTTTGTGTGTTTAGGAGTAATCTAATGTGAAACTTATTAAAGATCACTTTAAACTTTCAACATGGAGATTGATGATATAGATAACCCGAATTAACCCGACTTTCTAACCCGAAATCTCAACCCAAGTTTAAAAATTTAAGGATGGGTTGGGCTAGGGTTGAGTAGTTAGGGTTGGAAGTAGGGTTAGGAAACATTTCATATGTAGGGTTGAGCCCGAGTTGTACCTCTAACCCGTCCAACCCGCCCGAGTTGCAGCCCTACTTGGCACTATATCATTTACCTTTCCTAAGTCTATGAAAACCAAATGCAAGTCTTATTATTTACTCCAATATTCTCCTATTAGTTGTCTTATTAAGTATATGGCTTCCATAGTGGATCCATACTTGACCTTCTTTATATGAGCACTGACTGATTTCCATCATGACTTTGTCCAATCCTCTTTGAATTTGAAATAGCATACTTGAGTCAATTGACTGTTAAACTTGAAGTAGTGATTTCAAAACCTGGGGATTTCTGACTTTCCTATAACTAAAAAAAAAAGGTTTGGGTGAGGATTGGAACCTAAGAAGCACGGATACGACGTGACACGGACACAACGACAAGGCAAATTGTAAAAAATTAGGATACGGACACGGCGGGGACATTGTGACTAGTAAATATATCTTTTTATATATATCATCCTATATTTTAAGAGTAATATTATTTTTCATCAACCTAACAATGAAAAATTCACAAATCATAATAATTAATGAGCTATAAAAATAATTAGTTTATCGTTTAAAGAACTAAACAATTGAATCTACTCCACAACAACAATAATAGTTGTTTTTAAAACAAAAAAACTTGAAATATTATATGTTTTGACCGCCATATTTTGTTAAAATTTTTCAACAAAGTCATCATATTACACTTTAACCTATCCTCTCAAAACTGCTTCTTCAATAGCAATTTCGATCTCTACAGTAGTTATCCACTCCAATCTCGATTGATTGATTGTTTCTTGGTGTTGAACTCTTCAATACAGCTCCGCAGCTGTTTAGATGCCATCACTCATATTACATTTACCAACTGGTGCAATAAAATTTATGAATGCTAAAAGGAAAATATATATGTACTCAATTTTGTATAAAAACCCCCTAGCTTTTGTCTCTCAATATGTCTATGTTTTCTTATATAATAACGTATTTATAGGCAAAGCAAAATTGTATAGAAAACAAGGTTTTAGTGTTTCAAATCTGAAAGGAAAATTTTGTTTTGGACATCTCGACTGATCGAGAATTAAAGTAGCCTTCGATTGATCAGTCGAATGATCGATGTGCCTTGTGCACTAAGAATTTTTTCAGATTTAGCAAGTTTCTGAAAAACACTTCTATGCAATTCAATTAGGTTTCAAAATACGTAACATGAAACCCTAGTCTTTTGAGTGCATATGGCAGTGCCAATTTACCATTATACCCTTGATGTCGAATATTACGATTCTGCCCTTAGTTGAAGCTTGAATCCCATTTTGATCATCACCAAGAGGTAACTAATTGGACACTAACTAACATTTAATATTCTAGCTAACTAAAAATAAAACAAAAATTCAGAGTCTATTTTTGATCCACGAAATATGCCCACACAAGTCCTATTGCCTAACAGGTCTATTTTTGTTTATTAAAATATAAAGCATTGGAAAAATATATATATACAAAATGACAATTTTGCATTGGAAGTTCAAATTTTTAGAATAGTGCTCTACTTTTTTTTTGGTTTAAAACTGTAATATGCATGATGAATGAACCACAAGATTTCAAGGGACTTCTCCAGAATTTCAGAATCTTGAATCATAGATTGAAAAATCATTTTAGTTGTGATCACTTCTTGTACCATGTGGCTGTGGTGGCTAAACCTATACACCATGATAAAACTGAAATGCATGAACATCACATATTCCTGGATCTTTGTAGCAGAAAGGAGCAGTTTTTTTATTTTCTTATAATGTGTCTGTGACTGCTTCACCTGAAAGATATTGACGGAGGTTGAACTCATTTATCTCTTGTTAGCTATGTCATCAGTGTTTATAAATGCTCTAATTTGTGATATTTTACCTTTAGCTCTAGGAAACATATTTGTGATTTTAGATCCATTTCTACAATAACTTTGACTGCATATCTGTATGCAATGCATTTCCTCAGGTAATGATCGATTTTCAAGCAGCTGAAAGGCAGAGAATGGAAGAGCCTGCTTCTGAGATTGGTCTAGAATCTTTATGTGCAATGGTCTGTGAATTTTGTTGATGGGTAACTTGTATTCATATTCAAGGTCTTTCATGGAGAGCATTGCATATTGAATTAACATTTCATGATGACAGATAAACAACAACCTGCGCTGCTATGATCTTGCAATGGAGCTAAGTAACAGCACCATAGAAGCCCTTCCACACAGTTACGCTGAACAGGTTATACTATATCTATTCTGTGTTTTTTCTTTCTACATTTTTTTAAATGAAGGCTGTGCTGCTATGATCTTACAAGCGTAGTCTTATTGTATGGGTTTTCTCTTTCATATGATTGTCGTGTTACACCGATGCATTCCTATTGGACTTCAAACACTCCTAAATCTCGTGACAAAACCACAAAACTATTGTGATAAAAAGAGACTTCGAACTGGCTTGAGTTGTAGCAAAAGTGGTATCTATACGAGACCCCCCAAGGAGGTTTGGGCTTCAAGGTCCACCAAAGATTCTTAAAAAAGCAATGATGATCTCATGTTGTTCATGAAAATACTCCCCTCATCCCTGAATGAAAAAAAACATGTTTATAATTTAGGGTAAATATAAGTAGGCATTGTATTACCAAAGTTCTATGAAAATAATAAAAGCAAATTCATGACTATTGCTTGCCCATTTGTCCAATTTTTAGAATGGAGCTTTTCTAGAAGGTTTAGCTGTTCCTTCAAAAAATAGTTAGATTGCACATATGATCCTTGTAAAACTTTTATTAGTATTTTGGATGTGCCATTGTAATTGAGTTACTCCATTTGTTTTTTATCTAGTTATGTGCACTACTCCAACTTTGGAATGTGTCTAAATTAGAAAGTGGTGGTCATTACTACAAACAATTGTGCAAATTTGAAACTGCAGCATTTGTGCAGTGGCAAAACTATATCAGTCACGCCCCATTTCCCGTATACCAGTAATTATGGTGTGAGAATTCTCATCTTTGACACATCATCTAATCAGAGTATACTTATTATAGAACATTAAGCTTACAAAATGTCTTTTATATACACAACAGACATAGATTCCCTTTATGTTTTCAGCCATACTTTATGCAACAAAATCATATACTAATCCCTAGATTCTCATCAACTTCCATTTTCTTCTTGTTTTGCTTTTTTAACATGATCCTCCTTGTGCACCTATATAATAATATGTATCAACATCTAATGCCCTGTAGGTAAGCCGTAATCTAAACCTATCCATTTAAGAAATCATCAAACTTGAACATTTTACTTTACTGCCAGTACTGAACACCAGCTTCTTAAACTCCCTTCTAATCAGAACTATCGCTGCATTTCTAATAACTCTTCTCATTTTCTGTACACATCTTCCACAGTACCACCAATGCATTACTCACTTTCTGTCATTACTTAGATCTTTATTCTCTATATACCCTTACCATGTAATCCTAGGCACCGCCTCATTCTTAATCAAAACATTCTCAGTTCTAACACATCCTCATCATCCAGTTACCTAACCAAATCAATTCTCCATTTACTCTGTAAACCTTAAATTCTCTTTCTTCCCAGTCTAGGTCATTCTCAATTTTTTTAACTCTTCGATATCAATATTTGAATCACCATCATTACTCTCGATCACAACTATAGTATACCATTACATTCCACTTCTTATCTCCCTCTTCAATATTAACCTTTTTCACTAAAGATATCCTGTCAGATTCCCATTCATGACACTAGCCACCTCATCTTCTCAAAACCACAACACTTGGCCAGACTTTTCATCACACCTTAAAACACTTGTCACTACTTTACATAGGTTAGACCTGATGTCACTTTCCACGACTCCTCGTTACACTGGGCTAGACCCCCATCACAACCCAAGTCACAACGTCACGAAATATAAGATTAGAACCTGGTCATAACCCTACTCACAATATCTTAACACATCCCAGACAATAACATTAGACACAATCGAACAACATAAAGCATTAGACCCCTCATTGCAACCCTACTCACATCATCTTGACACGTTTGGGCAGTCCCGTGGCCACAATCCAGACAATAACACAACACTAGACAAATCCGTAACTGCACAGTTCCAACCAACTCTTGACACATCATGCCTCAACACAACCCAATGCTATGACTTCTTCCACAAAGTTCACCCTACCTATAGGCCCTCTTCCTCAAATGGTCACCTTAATAGCTTCCATTGAAATGGTTGACGTCCTACAAGGGGCTCTATCCTTGGACTTCTGCGTCGATGAGGTCACTTCCATCTCTCTGGCCTCTCCTTCAAAACAAACACCCTTGGGGACTTCTCTACCTATTGAGTTCACCTTTGTCTATAGGCCCTCTTCCTCTGAGTTGTCATCCTCTCCAGCTATCAGTTCGAATAGGTCACTACGCCACAATTGGGGCTTCAAAGAAATTTAAAACGATAAAGAAAGGAAGAGAGAAATCTGTGTTACACCTGACAAATAACGTTCATTGGTGCAAAAATGGGAATAACCATAGTGGCGATGCATTCTAGAATTAACTGAAAGGAGTGTTTTCTTCTTCTATCTCTGTGCATGTGTATATATTATTCTCTCTTGTATTCTCAGGTATGGAAGATTAGCTTCGCCCCCTCTCTTTTTCTGTCTCCTTTTCTGTTTTAATCTAGAGGATTGGAAGACTACGTTGTGCCCTCGCTCTCTTATATTATTTTCTTATAACCTGTTCAAAAATATATCCACAACATTTTGGTCGTAAGATTTGTGTCACCTTTGTTTTTTTGTCATCTTGTAAAGAATTTCTTGATGCTAAGGTTTGCATTTTGACCACTAGTTTGATAAAATGATTATTGGACCCAGGTTCCATAACAAACTGAAATAGATTTCTTAATATTCTATTTGGCGATGAGACTTTGTTAGTTTTTTTGGGGGAGAAAAATCTAAAAGACAAACTTGCATAGTATAGCCATACATGTCTCAGCATCAGATAGGTAAATGCTGGACAAGAAGCTTCCATTGTCATATAAGATACATTTAGTATTCTATTTGTGGAATTAGCTCTAATGATAGTGCATTCATGGATCATACTCTTTTTAATTGACCTTCGATCAAACTGTATTGGTATTAGTTTATTTTCTTTAAAACTATAGTAGTATTTTGGAAGGTAGTTACATAAAAGAAATTTCGCTGCCAAATCTTACTATTTTCACTGTTCTTTGTTAAGAATCAAATCTACTGTATTGTTTCCATCCAAAGTACATGTATGAACCAAAGTCTTACACTGGTCTGTGTTATACATAATCAATGTGCAAAGCATCCTGTATGAGCAACAATCACTTTAATTTAGTTCATTGCTTTGGAGGATAAATTTCACAAAACGTTGATTGTGGAGCTCGTACCTTTACTATCTCCAGCTGTGTTTTTTAAATTGGTTTCTTTATCACCTTCACAGATTAATTTTGAAGACACTTGCAAAGGTTTTCTAGAGGTTGCAAAGGTATGTTGAGAGTTACTTCCCACTACCATCAAATTGTGCATCGATATGCTGCACACTCTCCATGTGTGTAGATCTATATTTTTGGATCCACTAATTAGTTGTATAAAATTCTATTATAACCTCTATGTTCATTCTACTTGATGCCTTGCCAAAGCTTTAAAATATATAGTTTAAACGTGACAAAATAAAATTTTCTTCCAACTAATAGTGCAGCAAGACATCAAAATAGGAAAGAGAAGGGCATTAATCAAGATTCAAACATCTTACAATTCACAAAAATAATATGGCAAAGAAAGATTCTGAAGCATAAAATACAGACAATAAGTTCATAAAATTGCAGTACTAAATTTGAAAGAAGAGAAAAAGAAAAAAGAATAAAAAGAGAGAAGAAAAGGTTACTGCTTTTACATCATACATGAGTGCAAGAAGAAGAAAATTTTAAGACTAAGGAAAAAAAAAGGAGAAAATAAAAAAGAAAAGAAAAATGAGAGAACTTTATTGGGAAAAAAACCTAGGGTTTGGTTGACAAAAGAAAGGAAGACAACTGGTGTTGCATACGCCTCGGTCCTCGAGAGGCTTGGAGAGGATGTATAGTGGGATCCCAAGCCTGGGTCTTTTGGAGGGTGGTGCCCTTGTGTGTTTGGTGGTGCTTATGGAGGGAGCGGAATAGGACATCCTTTTGATGGTGAGGAGTCTCCTATTAGGGTGCTGAAATTCTCTATCATTAGTTGTCTTTTTTGTTGGGTTCTTGGGAGAAATTGTAAATCTTTGGGGGAGATAGCTGATTTTTTGGACATCTTGAGTGGTTGAGGGCCCCATTTGGCCCTTGTGTAGTTTTTTGGGAATGCATTCCCCTTTTGAACGCCTTCTAATATTATCTTACTTACCACAAAAATAAGAGGGAACTTATGTTTTTTTTTTTTGGAGGGGGGGTGGGGGGAGGTGGATTTTGTAAAATTTCAAAAAGTTACATAAATAGAAGTTAACAAATTTCAAAAAATCAGGGGGACAGCCCCCCTCCTCTTCCCTCCTGAGGCCATGCTGACCCCATCATTAATGAAGATCTCTTTTTCTTTTTGGACTTTGAATTTGGCTGTTTCTTCGAGTGTTCTATTGCATTTAATTGTTTAAAAATGTTTAGATAATAAAGGGTTGGTTTCAGACTGTTAATAGACATGTGTACTGAGTTCAATGATATTAGTTTTTGATGACCGTGCTTTTGTTCTATGGTAATAATGTCAATCCAGTTATCCTGAAACTTCAAATCTGTTAAGCACTTAGGTTGCAACTTATGATTTGTAGGACACTGCCCAGGACTAAACCCTGTGGAGACATTTTTGGATCATAACTGTCATTTGTGAGGTGAGTTTTCTGATTTGAGAGATCCTGATTTACATTGCACCTGCTTGCCGAATATAGGAGTCAAGTTTGAAGGAGAAACTTACACTCTCTTTAAAGAACAACAATTTAGAAAGGGACAGGAGAGTCTTCTCCTCCAAAATCAAGTCCGATTAACTATAACTAAAAGATTAGATATCACCTTCTTAAATTTATGGCGCTAGGACTCCCAGCTTTAGGTTTTGTGTTTTTGGTTTTCGACTTTCATAGTGCACAATTTCTTGCTTTATTGCATTATGATTATTTTAATTGATACACAGATTGCAATTTAGCACTAGCAGAAAAGAGTTATCTCAATCAATTACTATTTCAAAATGCTAAAGAGAAGATTACTTTATAATATTAATATTTCCTTCATTGATTTGATTCTTTCATAATGATGGGGATTCATATTGAAAATAATAAGAAATGTAGGAACTAAAACCATAAGAAGAGTAAGAGTTACCTTTTGAATTATTTTAAATGGATTGGAAAAAATAGATGTGTTAATTGTTAAATAAATAGAAATTGTTGCCATCTACTTTCCTTATAGGAAAGTGATATCTGCATATATGATAAGAATATTGTGGATTGGTCTATACTAAGCCCATATCTTTATTATAGACTACAGCTTTATACAAAAACACTAATATATCGTATGATAGAAATAAATATGCATGAACCATTTTTACCATTAATTATACTAAGCAGTGGTCATATGGTTTTTTTTTTCCTGGTATATAAGTGGTGGTCATATTGCCTATTGCATAGATTTATTTTTCTAGGAAAGTCAGCACTCTCCTAAATAGTACCTGATTTCTTGTTGATGGTAGGAAGCTTTGCATCAAACTGTTAGTGTTATCTTTGAAGATCCAGGAGTTCAGGAATTACTCATCAAACTTTACCAAAAAGGTGAATTAATTTTTACAACTATGCGTTTTGCTTGATGTTCTTGCAATTTATATCTTGAATTGATCACAAGCATTATAAAGAACTCAAAACAATCAAGTCTTCTTCATGACTTGCAAATTGGCTTCATATTGTGGCTGTTCTGTGCACTTGTATACAGGCAGTTTTGCATTTTAGGACTATTGGTTTTGTAGTTGGTAGGAGCTGTTGATGCATTATGTTCCCAAATATGATTTATGATGGTCGTGTGTGTTCAAAAACTATTTAGCCTTATAATTTCTGCATAATAGTATCTTCATATTGAACACTTATTATTACTCAAATATTTAAGACATATAATTCTTTTAGCTACCATCTCTGTGTTGCATAAATTGCATGTGATGTTCTAAAGTGATGAAGATTAAACAGTGAGCAATTGTTTGTAAACTGATTATGTTTAAGCCTCAAGGAATTAGTGTAATAGCTCATGATTCTTTAATTATTCTCCTTCCCCACCCCGCTCGCGCCCTGCCCCGCCCCATGAAAAAAAAAACATGAAACAGATTTGAGAATGTAATTTAACAGAAAGTTAAAGAACTCCTAACAGCATTTTTTTTTTGCCTTGCCGAGGAGTCTTAAAACTATCTATGTCAGGGTAAGTAAGAAACTTTGGCATTGAGGAGGAAACTAAAAGCCAAAAGAACTTTGAGAAATTGTACAAGTCCCCTTTCCCTTAAAATAACCATATTTTCCATTAACCCGATATGAAATGCACATGTTAAACATATGGCTTAACTACGTGCATCATTTAAATGCAGGCTTCACCTTTGGTGAGTCTCGAACTGGAGACCTAAGGGGACAACCATAACTCATTTATTATAGTATATTAACTTATGAATCATGGATATGAACACAAGTATGATACGATACGGATATGAGGATGCGACATCTCAAAAAAAAAATTGGACACACACAAATACAACAATGAATAATAATATACTCCATCCATCCCTTATTAATTGTCCAGCTTTCCATTTTTGGTTGAACCAAAAGAGTTCTCCAAATCTAAAAGTCAATGTATTATATTTTGTAACATTACCAATTTGACATTCTTGCATTGAATTTATAAAAACAATTAAGACATCATTATGGGCCCACTATGGGTAAATTTGGTAATTCATTCACTATTAATACAATAAAAAAAATACTAAAACCCATCATCTTAAAAAGTTAGGTTCCGAAAAAGGAACTAATAAAAAGAGACAAAGGGAGTAATATATTCTTATATATAAAAAACTTAATTTTTGCACATTTTATTTATATTATCACGAATGTGATCACTAATTTGGAGTTTGGAGTTGGATGAGTGTTGTTTTTTGTTTCCTTAAACTTTACATTATTTTTCTATTAATTCATAATATGTTTTAAAAGTGCATTGGAATGGCTTCTTTAAAAATAAAAACAATTGCAAAACTATCCCATTGTGTCCCGAAAGTGTTCCAAACGTGTTGGACATGCCGTGTTTTAGCCATGTCCATGTCATGTCCCAGTTCGTGTCCAACCTTCAAACTCCTAGCTGTGTCGGACTTATGTCCGGCCATGTCCCATATGTGTCCATATTGGGCAGGCGCCAATCATTGCCATGTCACCCCCAAGAGGAGTGTTCATGTTTCCTAGATATTTACTTAGTGAAAATATTTCAAAATAGATTACCTTTGCGAGCCTTAGTGGAGAAAATCTTGTTGCATTCTGTCTTTCAAAAAAATATATATATAAATTACCCCGACCTCCCCTAAGGTTTGGCTAAATTACCTACGGATGAAACTATTTGAAAAATCTCTCTGACACCTCCTATCAAAGTTTGGTCTGTTAACTCCTTTAATGTCTTTAACAAAAGTACCATTTTGCCCTCAATTTTAATAAGCAAAATGCTTACGTCGTGGCTGATGTCATCAAAGAATATGAAATTACTTCTATCCTTATAACCCTAAAAAACCTAACCACTCTTTCCACCCACAATTAGCTCTCTCTCTCTCACTTGAGATGAAGTTAACCTCAGCCCCACCGGACTCCTCACCTACGCCGCAGCGTCGCCATCCTCACCTCCGCATCCCTCAACCACGTTGCCGCAGATGCTCACCTCGTGGTTCTTGAGACATTCACCGTATTTCCGTTCAATTCTTTGGCCGCTGCTGCCGAAATATTTATCTGGGTTTGGACGACAATTTAACTGTTTTTGTTGTTGAATATGATGATGATCGAGGCTTTCTGATGATGAGTGTTGGTGTATAGGATTGAACTTCTGATTTTCTCTTGCGGAAGTAGTTCCCGAGCAAGGCAAGTGCAATCACAGTCCCAAGATAAATTGAAAGCACCGCAGCCGGAAGAATTGGATCCATAGGTTCGAGTGTTCTTGAAGATTTGGATGAGGTTTTAGTTGTGATGATGATGAACTCTGGATTTTGGAAACTTCAATGTTTTGTGCATATAACACTAAAACGAGAAAGGACAAGAAGTGCTTTTTAGGATAATTGTGAATTGTACAGCCATTTTAAGTACAAAATTGCGTGTTAATTTCAATTCTTTTTCCCCTTTTCCTTTTTTTTTCTTTTTTCTTTTGTTCAAGTTGTAGGGTCAAAGATTTTGTGGAGGGTGATATTATTTTCTATTTAAAAAATGTAGAAGTGATTTTGAGAAATGATTTTTGTAATTACATAATTTACATAATTTTTAATTTTTTAAACTTGATAATGAAATATGTATTTTTATACACATTTAATAAATATATATTTACATATAATATGTAATAAATTTATAATAAATCTATTATAAATTAAGCAATTTGTCCAATTAATTGTAAAAATTGGATAATAAAAGTGTAAGAAATATTAGTGAGATTAAATATTATTTATTTAGATTAAATAAAATATATTGATGTTACAAAATATTAATTAGATTATATAGTTTATAAGCAAGGGTACGTTTGTCTAATCAAAATTGGGTCAAACGGTCATTCGGTATATTTAATTGGGGCATTCAAGTCATTTTACTTCATGTAAGGGTATTTTCAGTATTTAGAAATTATCCCACTGACGGATTTAACCCCCAATTGGCGTCAGGGGTGAACCTCAAGGGAGGTTGACCATACTTTTTCGAATAGTTTCACCCGTAGATAATTTAGTCAAACCTTAGGGGAGGTCATGGTAATTTACCCCAAAAAAAGAAAGAAGAAAGAAACAGTTGTGATCTTAAATGTCAACATTATTCTATCTTTGAAAAAGCTTTGACAGAATTGATGGTTTCATTGTGCAGGAGTTGTATATCAACTAACTTGACTTTGTGTGGTTAAACGTATTTTAGGAACAGTAGAGTTGTTACTGTATTATTTTAGGTTAAAAAGGCGTTCAAGTACTTATGGTTTATTTTTTGTGACGATATGTCTAATTCTTGTAAGAAATGATGGATCTGCTTGGCTGTTGTGTTATATTATACTTAATTTATCAATGAACTTTAACCAATCATTGCAATATTTTGGTGTATGTAACTTATGATAACAATTGTGATAATTAGGTATGTAGCACCAAAAAAAAGGAAAAGATGAATAACTATTCTTTATTTTGTCTATTATTATTTGGATGTAATGAACTTTCTATTCTTCTCCTTTAACAATTACGTTGGCATCTGAGTTGGGTTCTCTTTTCTATATACATCTCAGAATGGTGTGAAGGACAGGTTACTGAGTACCTAGTTGCAACATTTGGTGATTATTTTACAGATGTGAAGATGTAAGATTTCCTTCTAATTTCTCTAACATTGTTGAATAGCTTTTGTCTTTTGACATTCTCATATTCTGGAACTTCAAGCTTGCATCTGTTCCACACATATTAAAATTCCTCTTTGTTTATTAATTTATTATTTTTGTGTGCTATGTTGTTCTTAAGGTACATCGAAGAAAGATCGTTTAGGAGATTTGTTGAAGCTTGTCTGGAGGAAACTGTGGTTGTTTATGTTGAACATCTACTCACACAGGTTTTATTTAAGAAAATTAGCCATGTTTCCTTTATTGGATATACTCTTGCATGTATTATCCTATAACATCCTTTAACATACTCGTGCATGTATTATCCTATAACATCCTTTAACATACTCGTGCATGTATCATCCTATAACATCCTATTTCTCCATGAGGTGAATGTCTTAGTGATGCTTGTGTTTGTAGAAAAATTACATCAAGGAAGAAACTATTGAACGGATGAGGCTCGATGAAGAGGTTCTCTTGGATTTCTTCAGGGAATATATAAATGTTTCTGTAAGTTCAGTTCCATCTTTATTGAATACAATGATAATTGCAGAGCCTTAAATTATATGAATTTTGTATCATTTCAGTGAGTAATGTCCCTTCCACGGGAAATTTCCTGTCTATAAAATATTGTCTCTCTCAATCAGTTCATTTGTAATGCTTCTTAATTTCGAATATCCATGACATGCTACAGAAAGTTGAAAACAGAGTGAGGACACTAAGTGACTTAAGAGAGCTTGCTTCAGCCGAGAGTCTGGATTCTTTCACGCTCATTTACACAAATATCCTTGAACATCAACCTGACTGCCCAGTAAGTGCTATTGAACAATGTGTGGTGCTAGTAAAATGTTTTTTATTGTCAAACTGTGAATTAGTGTGTCAGCTACTTACTACGTCAGTACAATGAAGACAACATTTAGTCATCTTTTCTGTACTTGTTTTATATATGTTCTTCTGCACAGGATCTCTGTGGTCACAAATCTCACTTCTTTTCCCCCCCTTTGGATTGCAGCCTGAGGTTGTTGAAAAACTTGTGGCACTGCGAGAAGGCATACCACGGAAGGATGCAAAGGAGGTATATTTTAACCCTATAAGTAGAGTCCTCAGCAGTGACGTTAAATGATTTTCCATGGAACTTTGAGGGAATGATGATACTTACTCTCTGATTGGGTTTTTAGGATGTCCCGTGGGATTTAATTACCTCACTTTGAAATATACAAGTTGGTAAATTGGTAATTTAATCCTGAGACCATTTATTGGAATCAGAAGAGACTGTGTTAAAAGGAACAATTAGACCATGATGTGGTGTGTCAATTGTCATATCCTATGTGAAAAACCAAGGATTTGTGGACGTCCACACCCCTCCCCCACTTTTTTTATTTTTTGTTTTTATTTTTCCATTGTTAATTTATGATTGGAGTATCAACAAATAAAATGCTTTCTAGGAGGAAATTTTTTTATTTTTTTGGGAGTTTCATATTTTCTCAAATATCATTATTATTATCTCTTTCATTTTTGTGCCTACTTATTTTTTATGAGTTGGTTAGAACATAAAAAGGGTTTGAGTTTTATCCTTCAGAGTTCAGACTTGATGCTATATCCTCTATCGTACAGGTTGTACAAGAATGCAAAGAAATTTACGAGAACGCTCTTGTTGATGGAAACCCCCCAAAGGCTGGTTTTGTTTTTCCAAAAGTGAAGTGCCTATCAGCTTCCAAAGGATCTATATGGCGAAAGCTGACTTAGTTCGGTTGCAATACCAATGCCTATGCTTGGATAATTGGCAGCCTATTCTATCAGCTTTTAGATTGCCTCTGTGCAGATATGTATAAAGGACAGGTTCATATTTTTTCCCCCTCCCAACTACAATTTTTTCTCAACATTTAATTCTGTTGATTATTTGAATTTAGTTTATATTTAAAATAATGTTGTATAAACCCCTCAGTAGGTCAGATTAACACTTTTATGTATTGAAACATAAGAAATAGAAAAGAGGTCAATGAAGAGGCATGTTAGATTCTGGGATATGTAATATTGCTCTCTCAATATTCTGAGAAGACAATTTTTTTACACTTAACATGAATGGTGTATTATGATTGCCTCTGCTCAATGTTTTGAGAAACTTGATAGTTGATTTTAATATTCTTGAACCCTATGTTTTATTCTGATTATCTTGAGGTTTATTGAAATAGAGTGTGTTGATCATTTAACAGATAGTACATATGGTTTGGAGTCAGTTAATTGCTCGGACTTCACTTTTACAGGAGTCGATCCATACCCGAAATGAATATATGATTTTGTTGTCAATTAGTAATAGAGATGCAATATGCAGTGAAATTCTTCAAACCATTCATCTTCTTCACAACTGTTAGCGTGGATAATCTCTTTCTGGTAATCAGAATAATAAGATTTATATGTTGTTAAATACAATGCCTAGGGCCCAATTGTTAGACAATGAAGAGGATTTTAACATCTCAATAAACTCTATTATAGCACCCTGAGCCTATTCATAGAGCAGTTATGCTAATATATATATATATATATATATATATAGGGTACTAGTCAATAAGAAAATTCATTCACATCCAAACATTATTGTGCTTAGTGTCACATCAATGTTACTTGGTGTGGATGAATTTTTTTGTTTACCGAGCAAGAATTCATTACTCATATATATATATATATATATATATATATATAGAGAGAGAGAGAGAGAGAGAGAGCAGTTACATACCATTAATTATTCTATTACAGAAGTTTTACATGCACAAAAAAATTTTGGAACATCCACCACGTGTTTCTTTCATGGAATTGCTATAATACCTTTAAGATGAACTTTTTGGTTTTTGGACCATATAAAATGCATTATAGTGTGAGAATCAGGATGTGTGGACAGAGAGAGAGAGCCAACAAGTGACACTGCATCATGGAATGAGTGATTTACGCATTATGCTCAGACTAATTGTGTCATTAGCGAGGAAAATAAGGAAGAAGCACAAAAACAAACAAGCATAAGAGAAACAGTTTACCACATATTCCTACTACTACTTTATTGTATCTTAGACTATGCTTATCCAACTGCCCCACTTGACTAATCATTTAACTTCTGGATAACCTTTACGCAAACAATAATATCAATAAAAATTTCTAATGGTGTCTAATGTGATATTCTTATTTTATTAACAAAAAGCACTGAGATCTTCCTTGTGTTGTCATATATAAAGCCAGCCCTTCCTTGGCATTGCAACACAAAGCCTCTTTTAAATTATCTAGAGCAACCAACATGGAAAATCTTCCCCTAGTGTTTAACAGAAATCAAAGGAGAAGAAACTCCAAACACTCCACCGGATACCTCGGAGTACGCCGGAGGCCGTGGGGCCGATACGCCGCCGAGATTCGGAATCCATTTACCAAAGAGAGACATTGGCTAGGCACATTTGACACTGCTGAGGAAGCTGCATTGGCTTATGATCTTTCATCCATATCTTTTAGTGGCATTGAAAGAGCTCGGACCAATTTTTACTACCCTTTTTTCACTCTTCCATCGCCTTCTCCACAGCCACCACCACCGCCACCCACACCGGAGTCGGAAGAGGGTGACCAACATTGTATGGAAATGAGTTCCATTGAAGATGATGAGTCTCTTGTCATTGCTTCCATCTTACAGAGTTTTTGCCAATCTAATAACCTCTCTGTTTAGTCTTAGGTTCTACTCATAATAGTTGGGCTTTTGAAAGGCCATTGTTAACTCTGTTGGATACATCTTGGTGGATGTAACACTTTTTGAATTGAAAAAGAAATGCATTAAAGTGAGTGAAAAAGGCAAGCTGAGTTTTTAATTTGAGAAACGTTCTCAGTTTTTTTAGATTCGTGAGAAGTTAAAATTTAACTCTAAAAGCTCATGTCTCTTATTATGAGAATTTTTTGTTAAAGAACTCGTGATTCTTATCATGAGAAAATGTTTCGTTACTCTTTCAACTTTTATTCTTTTCTCACTTTCCTTGCATTTTCAGTTTCTCTTCTTGCATGCTTTAGTTATGAGATTGTTACTATCAACAGTTATACGACTATATAAGGTTATTGCTTGATGAATCGGTAAAGACACTTTATTTATATCTAGATGCTTATTTGTGTAAATTATATCAAAGGTTAGGTATGTACCTAATTTGTTGGTTCAAATTTGGGGCTTGTATAAATTTGTACTAAAAGTTAGGATTGAACTATTTGACGAGAAAGTATTGAATGCTCTAGGAGTATCGTACTCCTAACCACTTCCGACTTGTAAAATTCTTCATTGCCCTTCATAATATCAACTCTCTACGTTAACGGAGTAGTACTACACTGAATTATTGCCTTTTTATTCAATTAGCATGAACTAATAGATACACTAAAGTTACAAAATATATATATATAAAAATAAGAAAAATCTTGGTTGGTTAGACTTCAATTAGCATTCCATTACTCAAATTTCAGATGAACCTTACATCAAGAGAGAAGGAAATGGACATCATATAAATTTAGGGGGAAGCATAATCCAGCCAGCAATACCAATCAGACCAGATAATATAAATGATGAGCAGAGAATTCCATATAACATACTTGAATAGAGTAATAAACAAATATTTGGTTAATATAATCTACCATATTTAAACAATTATGCGAAATTTTTTCTCTTTACAATGAGCCCTGAATTAAAACCAATATTTAATTTAAATCATAATCAACTCTCAATTAAACCCTAACTTGGACAAGCTTTTTAACATTGTAGATAAGAGTGCTAAAATGGGGGGGGGGGGGGGGGGGGGGGGGGGGGGGGGGGGAAGGAAATCATAAGTAGCAATGATACACATTACAAAATTATTTCGTATTCGTGTGGAGAAACAACATCGTTTTTTTGGTATTGTTATCCACTTTAAATTTCTATTCTCAGATTTCACTTATCCACTTTAAATTTCTATTCTCAGATTTCACTTCTTTTGGTATTGTTATCCACTTTAAATTTCTATTCTCAGATTTCACTTCTCACACGTAACTTACCTTGGCGTTATTTGCTTGTGATTTAAGGACTCTACCTTTGTCACATCATTCGTGATACCATCACGAAAATAGATTCAAACTCAATTTAGAACAAAATAGCCACTCCAATTGTCAATTTAGTCAGTTCTACAACAATATTGCAGGTTAAAAGTTACAACCACTAGACTTAAACATGCAAGAGAGGGAACAATATTGGGGTTAAAAATCAACAGAAAGTTCACAAAATGAGCTGGTTCCAATCGATGCAATTGTAATCGAGCCGAGTATTGGAGTGTTCTAGATCTGCTCGAGCTCCATCGAGCCTAACCTAATCATGATCGAGCTCGAGCTCGAGCTCGGCTGGTAAATTTTGCTCCATCTTTTTTTGCTTCTTTTGTGAATTTTATTATTTCATGATACGTCAATAACCCAAGACATATATAGCTGGGAGGATGGGTATGTACTTAGGTAGACATTTTGAGATACATGTGTACAATTCCTTCAAATGCAACATGAGCATGAACTTACATTGGCCAACTCTGAATCTTATAAAATTCTATGATCTAAACATACCTTAATTGATTATTATTTTTCAGTATAATTTTTGGAAAAAAATAATATCTGTTTGAAATAAATACTCTCCTCAATTTTTATTTATTTATTTTATATAAATCAGAATAGCAACCTATAACATGAAATGCAAGTTTATAATTGTAGAGGATATATATATATATATATATATATATAATCTAAGAACATGTAACAATACTGATCGATCTCAAATACAAACCTACATTAGAAAGTTTTTTCAATCAGTACATCCGCACAGATCTAATGTAATTCCCATGCACAATACTCATATATATAGAGTTGTACATTAATTAATGTTTCATGTGGTGTTGGTACCATCCTTCAAAGGTGATGAAAGTAACGTACACATGAATTTAGCACACTACATATATTAATTTTGGGTACAAAATATTATTTGTACAATCACAAACACAAACATGCAAAGATAACTCAAATCCCACAAATCCACTCTCTCTCTCTCTCTCACTCACACACACACACAAACACAATTTTATAGGAAGAGGTGATATGCATAGATCTGAAGTAACTACCAAATCAAACCCAACATAGATATAAAAGAGAAGATCATGTAGGTACCTACATATATATAGACACCAATGTATGAAGATGCAGATCTAAGAGGGGTTAGTTAGTCTGAGGGCCACTTCCTGGGTTAACTGGTGGCCTTGGGGGGTCTGCACTTAGTTGTACTTCAGTGGTTGATGGAGGATCAGGATCATCATCAGTTGGAGTTGCAGCTGGAGGGTCTGATGTTGAAGTGGGTTTTTGGGGAGAAGACTGATCATTATTAGCCTTGTTGGTGCCTTTGGGTTGATCAGCATTTGTAGGGTGATGATCAAAGCCCAAACATTTAAGAATAGCACTTATAGCTTGTTGAAGACAATAGCATGAACTAGTACTCTGAGCATAATAAACAGCTGTTTTCTGCTTTGTTGCTTCCTTCTCTGATGTCTCCATTTCTTGATTCTCTTCTTCTTCTTCTTGATCTTGTGTTTTAATGACCCTTCTTCTTGATCTTGTGTTTTAATGACCCCTCATTCATTAATGGTGGTTGGTGGTTTTTCTTAAATGAACTATGTTTCTCGATCAGGCTGTTCACAAACATATATACAGTTTTATCCTCCATTTGGATGTTTTATTACCCTCTATGATTTACAACATATATATATATATATATATATATATATATATATATATATATAAAAAACTGGTCAAGTCTCAACATGACATTCGCAAAACAAAAGAGGTTTTGCATGACCTAATAAAAGTAATGGTGAATTAGCAAATCAACAATGTAGAATGATAGAATAACACTCGGGTTCATTTTAGAATTAAAATTGTAAAGAAAAGAATATAAAAAAGTTTTACTTTTCCCTCTATTTTATTTTAAATTTAAAAAAAACATGTATTATTTTATTATTGTGACACATCAGTAGTATTAAGAAAATAGGACCATGGCCAACCCGTGAATCAAAGGGAAAGTCTTGTTTAACTTCTCTTTCCATACTCCATCATCCGTCTATCACTCAAAAGAAACGAGAGAAAAAACATACTATAATATCTTCACATAAATGGATCCCTTGATGCATATTATTTACAAAAGAGTTACAAGAAATTATATATTGGTGCATGTTGTTTGCCGATGACATATTACTATTGGACACTTCTAAAAGAAAAGTTAGCATTAGAGTAAAAAATGTTAAGAGTTAGTGGAACTAAAACTGAATATATGAAATTCAAATTTAATAAAGTGTGGGATATATATTAATGATGTAATGGTTACAATTAAAAGTCAGAGCATTATCTAAGGGGATACTTCTGTTATTTAGGGTTTATTAATAAAAAAAATTCAAGTTGATTTTTTTTTATAGTATGTAATTGGTTAAGGAGATAGATGGTGATATAATTATATTAGTAGAATTGTTGTAGGTTGGGCAAAATTGAGGCAAGCCAGAGGCGTTTTGTGTGATAAATAAATAGTGTATGAACTAAAAGAAATTTTTTATAAAATATTTATTAGGCCAACTATTATATAAGGCAAAGAAGTAGGAACAAGTCCAAATGTGAGAGAGAATTTAGGTGCAACACCTATTAATAATAAGATTAGAGAGAGTAGACTTAAGTGATATGAACATATATATAAAAGATCCATAGATGCGCCAGTGAGGAGAGGAATGTTAATTTGAATAGAAGGTATAAGACAAAGAGGTCGTCCAAAATTAGTATGGTATAAAATTATTAGAAATGACTTTAAAAAATTGAATATTAGAGGAAAAATGACTTAGAAAAAAATGAAAAAAGTATTTGTGAGGTTGATCTATTCATATATGATTATAATTGTCGGATTCTATTGTGCCATTTTTCATTGGTAAGTTATAAATTTGCCTAAAAGCATCAATTGAATTCTATGGACCTGATTGATAATGTAAATATTATATATACATAATATATAATACTAGTGTATGTTCGTGCCTACGATACTATCACGCACTCGTAATCGTGACTGTTAAATGAAGTGATTTTAGACCGTATATAGCAAAAAATATTTTGGACCACATAATTGATTTTTTTATCACTTTTGACCGTTAAATTATCTCTTTTGTCTTTATTATACTAAGCTTCTGTATTATCAAGACTAATCTGCTATGTTATATAGATATATACACACATAATATATATCATATCATATATATGTTTACCCTTTACTTGTAAAATAAAGCATAAATACATTATACATAGGACTGAATCAAAAAGGACAATAAGGTAATAAAGCATAAATACATTATACACACATAATATATATCATATCATATATATGTTTACCCTTTACTTGTAAAATAAAGCATAAATACATTATACATAGGACTGAATCAAAAAGGACAATAAGGTAATATGAATTTGTATATATAAATACACATATATAGGGGCTACACGCTATTACTATATTAGTCTCATGTAGTAATAACATTACAGGCACCCTACCTGCTACAGAAGGATGTCAGATTACAGGTATTAACTCTTGGTCTCATCCTTCTCGTCTTATGTCACCTACTCTTATAGTATTTAATAACTCTCCAACTAAGATTCTCAGTTGAATCTTGTGTTTAAATCAATATGGTCAAATATTATGTAATATATTATACATTATTAATTGTGTATATATTTACTTGTATCAATTACCTGGTGAGTAACCAAAGAGTAGTAGTTGAATGGTATAATTTTTCTATTTTTAAAGGAAAATATAGATAAATTCGAGTTCGCGTGAGTATTTACTAGATAAAAACTAATAATTCTGATTAGTTCGTGAGTGATTAAATTTTGAATTAATTAATAATTAAGATCATTTAATTATATAACCTATCAAAGAAGACGATCATTTACGATTGAAAAGTGATCATTTGATTATATAACTTGTCAAATGAGATGATCTATTACGATTGAAAAGTCACTTGAACTTGAGATCTCTGAAGCAAAATAGAACTCTAACTTTTTATCCATCAAATAGCTAGGCAACTTGTTATTTGTATTATAAAATAAAAAATTAATAATTTTAAAAACATTTTAGAAGATTTTACAAAAGTAAATATATATTTTCAACAATGACAACAATTTGATTGAATTTTGAGACTCATGAGTCATGCTAAATAGGCTGGTTCAGAATTTCTCATTAATGGATGGAAAAGATATATTTTGGGCATTAGATATCTCGCTCTTGGAAGACCAAAGACTTAGCCTAATACTACTTGTGAATCATTTAAAGTGTAAAATGATGATTCAAGTTTTTATTGGAGCAAAATGAGTGTGTACGAAATTCAACGATTAGTAACGAAGAAAGAGGATTGTATTGATAGAATTGATATTGATTTGATATTAATGAACAATACATAAAAGTCTATTTTATAGGTACGTAATTTTGGAGGCTAAGTAAACTTAGGAGACAAGAAATCTTAGTAAAAAATATATAATTTATAATATGAAATATATAATCTAACAACCTTACAAATTCAAGTGAGTTATATGAAGTCAACTTGAGTTTGGAGACAAAATCTTGAATGCGGCTCGCAAAAACAATCTGGTGATGTAACTAACTGTAACTGTAACTGTGAACACATACAAAGAATATGCAAAAGAGCCGAAAAAATCGAAAGCGACTCGTTGGAGCGAAAATTGATTTAAAAATCAGAAAATGAGCTCGTTGAAAGTAATGACTTTGATACACAGATGTCATGTCATGGCTCATGAAAGCAATCTGGTGATGTTACCAATAGTGGCTGCGAAACTCATACAAAGAAACTGTAAAAAAGCGAAGTCGTTGGAGCGACGGTAAAATCGAAAACTGCTCATTGGAGTGAAAACTGATTTGAAAATCAGAAAATAGGTGCATTGAAATCAGCAACTTTGACACATAAATGCTAGTGGGAGCCGACAGATTGACCGGGACCGTTGAGGATGAAATTGATGATGTCATCCCAGCGGTAAGGGCGATTAACAATGAACACTACCAAATATTGGTAGACTCTGATACCATGTTAGAAATATAGAAAAAAAATTGTATAATCTAACATCAACTAAGAAAAAAATTGCAATAAAGAATTAATTATATTATATTTCAACAAAATCATCAAATTGGTTTAAAAGAGATGATGAAGAGTCGCCATTGTAACCTTGGTTTTTTTTTTTTTTTTTGTGACTTGTGTAACCTTAGTTCTTGTTGTTGACCCTTTTTACTTTGTCTAAGAACGTTGATGTGCACATCTAATAGAAGCCGAATAGGAGAGAAGCCGAATGCCCCCATTTAGTGGACAGAAAAAATTTTAATACCCGGAGTATCTACTATTATTTCTTATTATAGAAATAAGAATTTATCATTGATTGCGTACTATATATCCACTTACTCGAATACACAATACCTGCTCTTAGTAGACATGGGTTTCATTTCGACACATCCAATGAATGGTGTCCATTTCGACTTATGTATTCAATCAAAAATTATTATTCTTTAGTTTAATTTAATCAAATTATTTCTGCCAATGAATTTCATTAAGTATCTTCTCAACTTTCTAAGGAAAGAGTTGAGAATTCAAGTGAAAGAAAATACACATGCACATGTATTATATATATATATATATATATATATAACGATTTCGCGCTTAGCGGAAGGAGGAAAAATATTGCCATGAAATTACATATAATGCTTGCATGCCACCTTGCTGAGATTCATAATTTCCTTTTTAATGATTCATTACTTTGGTTAGCTGCAGCTGAAGCACACAATCACCATTTCTTCCAGCGCTCTTTCAGCTCTGAAATATGGACTCATTTCCAAATCCTTGGCAATTTTCAATGTCGGCCCATCTCTTGGGATTATTTTCTCAAGTTTCTTTCAAACAGACTCATTTTGACAGGTTGTATTTACTCTATTTGAAAGGAAATGAATTATAGATGCTACAAGGACAAAGCTTCATCCACCAAGACAGTCATCAACTCAATTTATGAAATCATCAAGTTAAAACTTTAAAGTTGTAAATTCAAAGATCGTAGATCAGCTAGAGTATTAGCAGCAACACGGCATCTTCCCAACTCTACTGTTAGGTCAGCAAGGAAGCTACCTGACCATTCAACTGGGAACCAGGTTCCCCTCTCCAACATGCACCACATCCCTACTTGGCTATACTGATGTTGTGTTGCTACTTTCTTACTTATGTTCTTTCATATGTCCTATTATTGTTTATGATTTCAGTTTCACTGTTCAAGTTTGATTCTTTTGTATTCTGATGCAATTAATGCATTTTGTTGTACCTATTGTTCCATCCATGGGATTTGTTGTAATTTCTCTCATGTTTATATACCGATTTACATTACCAAAAAGAAAAAGAAACCATTGTGTGAGAGTTGAATATTAATTTTCTGCTTATATATAGTCTCAACTGAGCTACAAGTGGAGTTGAGAACAGGTTTCAAATTGTTCATTGCATGCTAAAATTTTCGAGTGCTAGGAAAAGATAATATTTTTTGGATATGAACATTTTTCGAATTTGATTTGCGAGAAAGGATTTGGGCAGTTACAAGAGGGGTTGCTTTCTATTTCGAAGGACTAAGCCACCAGCACACACACACACACACATATGTGTGTATATATATATATATATATATATATATGTTTGGACCAATGTTCTGGGGTTAGAAAAAGTAGAATTGTTTGCCTAGAAATATAATATAAACAATGAAGAGGGCCGAAATTTCATTAAAAATAATTTTAAATATTTAAATTTAAAAAAAAAAACGTAGTGTATAATAAAAAAAAATGAAAAAAAAAGTTTAAAGCATGTACATGAGATATAGGCAAAGATAAGATGGAAAATATATGATTCAAATTAAAGATTTGTCAGATTGGTTCTATATGATCCGGTTTAAATCAGCACACTACATATATTAATTATGGGTACAAAATATTATTTATACAATCACAAACACAAACATGCAAAGATAACTCAAGTCCCACTCCTCTCCCTTTCTCTCTCTCTCACAAACACAAACACAAACACACATAATTTTATAGCTAGGAAGGGGTGATGTGAAAAACATCTGAAGTAGCTATAAAATCAAACCAAATTTAGATATGAGAAGATGATGTACCTACATAGACAGTAGACACCAATTAATGAAAAGCCGAAGATCTAAGAAGGCCGGGTTAGTTAGTCTGAGGACCACTTCCTGAGTTAACTGGTGGCCTCGGTAGTAGTGATCTTGCACTAATTAGTTGTACTTCATCAGTGGCTGATGGAGCTGGATCATCATCAGTTGTTGAAGTTGGTTTTTGGGGAGAAGACTGATCACTGGGCTTGTCGGTGGCGGTGCCTTTGGGTTGATCATCATCATCTGAAGAACTTGAAGAGTCCTCATGAAGTCTGGTGGAGTGCTGCTGATCATCAAAACCCAACCATTTGAGAATACCACTTATAGCTTGTTGAAGATAATAGCATGGATTAGTACTGCGAGAATAATAAACAGATGTTTTCTGCTGTGTTGCTTCCTTCTCTGATTTCTCCTCCATTTCTTGATTCTCGTCTTCTTGTTGTTGATCTTGTGTTTTAATGACTCCGACCATTAATGGTGGTTGGTGGTTTTTCTTAAATGAACTATACAGGTTGCTCACAAAGATATATACAGTTTTATCCTCCATTTGGATGATGTATTACGTACCCTCTGGAAAGTTAGCCTGTCACATGCTATATATATATATATATATATATATATATATATATAAGCGGTATAAGCTCTAATTTTTTAAATGACAGGTCTAGAGTTTCAAGCTCGGTACTCTCTGTGAGTATTACTTTACCTTTAAAAAAAAATACCACACAAGTTTTGCAGAACGTAATAAAAGCAACGGTGAATTAGCAAATTTGTTTAATCAAGCGTCAAGAAAATATCATTAAGCAGAAAAAAAGTTTACAATAAATCGAGAGTATTTTGTCACATGGTATCCCTTTCAATAAAAACTTATCATTGAGTTTTCAAATTTCTCCCTTTGGTACATGTTATTTGTCAATAACATAGTACTAAAGTACTAAGTGGAGAATCACATTAGAATCAAAAGGGTTAATAGTTAATAGGACTAAAAGTGAATATTTGGAATGAATATTTAGTAAGGAGAAGAATATATTACACTTCAAAATCAGAGGATTATCTAAAGGGAGCACTTTAATTCGGTACTAATTTAGGGTCACTTCTAGATAGATGGTGATATCAGAATTGGCGCAGGTCGGACAAAATAGAGGCAAGCAAGTGATGTTTTGTGTGATAAATGAATACTATATAAACTAAATGAAAAATTTTATAAAACATTTATTAGGCCAACTATTATATATGACATAAAGTGTTGAGCGTTAAAAAAGAAGTAAGAACAAAGAATTTATGTAGCATAAATGAGGATATAAGATAGATGATAAGAGTGACCATAAAAAATAGGGTTACAAATCAAATTGTGAGGGAGAAATTAAGTGTGATAAAATCATTAAATGCACCGGTGAGGAGAGGAATGTTAATTTGCAAGAGGGCACCCAAAGTTAACATGGGATAAAATTATTAGAAATGACTTTAAAAAGTTAAATATTTAGATTAGATGACTTATAATATGTGATTAAGACAAAGATGGTGATGTTGATTATGATTATGATTGCTAGATTCCCTTGTGGCATTTTTCATTGATAAGTTATAAATTTGCCTAAAAAAAACAATAGTATCAATTGAATTCTATGGACCAGATTGGTAATATATATATATACTTGTAAACTGAAGCATAAATAAATTATACGTAGGACTGAATTAAAAGGGCAATAAGGTAATATGAATTTTGTATATATAAATAAACATATACAGGGGGGCTACAGGTTACTATATTAGTCTTATGTATTAACAATATTACAGGTTCATGATAGGTACTCTACCTGCTACACAAGGATGTCAGATGACAGATATTAACTCTTGTCTCAACCTTCTCGTCTTATGCCACCTGCTCTTATATTTAATTACTCTCTAAAAACATTCTCACTTGAATCTTGTGTTTCAAATATTATGTAATTAGCTTATGGCATTTTGGATTGATTTTTTTTAAAGTTTTATGTACTTCCTTTATCAAAAAAAAAAAAACCATTTTGGAAACTCAACTTTTTAAGTGTATATTGTTTAATTTTTTTTCAATTGTAAGAGAAGCCAATGAATTCTTAAATTTACCCTTCTAAAATTTTGATTTGAATTTAGTCATGGACCAATTAGTCTATGGTGGGTCCACAATGAAGGGTAAATTAGATATATTATAAAAAATGGTACATTTAATTTTGAAATGAGACAATTATTTTAGAACAGCTAAAATTGAAAAGATGAACACTTTTTTTTGAAACAGAAGAGTATATATTTACCCATCATTTGATTATATATCCTATCTTCAGATCTCTGAAGCAAAATAGAACTCAAACAATTTTCATTAACCTGTCATTTGTATTTTAAAATAAGAAACTAGTAATTTTAAAAAAGTAATTTTAGGATATTTTATAAAAGTAAATATATATATATATATATATATTTTTTGAAGTTTCAATAATGACAGCAATTTGATTGAATTTTGAGACTCAGGAGTCGTGCTAAATAGGTTGGTTCAGAATTTCTGGTTAATGGATGGAATTAAAAGATATATTTTGGTCATCATGATTAGAGATCTTGCTCTCTGAGTCTTGATTTGTTAGCCTATTGGTGCTTGTTTGTTGATCTTTAAAAATAAAAGATTGATGATTCGAATTTTCATAAAAGCAAAGTGGACATGTAAATTTCAACTAGAAAAAAATGTTGTGGAGAATTAATAATATCATAGTTCAACAAAATCAAAATTTTGTAATTATTACACATTAATATAGTTTGCTTTAATTTTCAAAAAAAAAAACCTTAACGTACGCATCTAATACAAAAGCCGAAAAGGAGAGGAGTCAAAGGCCCCCATCTAGTAGACGAGTTGGGATCCTCTGTTGTTACAGTGTTGTACCAGCAGAGATGGCTGTGATCGCTCACACGTGTGATTTGCAGTGGAGACTTGTTATCTATTGGTACTTATTAATCTTTTAAAGTAAAAAATCAAAAATTCAAATTTTCATAGAAGCAAAGTGGGCATGTGAATTTCACTAAAAAAAATTGTTGCGGAGAATTAATAATATCGTATTTCAACAAAATCACAAATTGAACTAAAAGAGATGATGGAGAGCTGCCATTGGAACCTTAGTTCTTGTACTTTGTTTAAGAACTTGCATTGATGTACACATCTAATATAGAAGTCAAAAAGGAGAGGAGTTGAAGGCCCCATCTAGTGCACGGGTTGGGATCTTTTATTGTTATGGTACGGTGTTGTTCCAGTAGGAACGACTGTAGTTGCTCACACAAGTGATTGTTCCATACGTATGAGGAATCAGAATGTTACAACACCATGTTGTAACAACAAATGATCCATGCTCTTAGTAGACATGGATCCTATTTCAATGCATCTCATGAAAACACCTGAAACGACTATAATTGTTCACACAGGTAATCGTTTCATATGTATGAGCAATCATAACGTTATAACACCATAGTGATGTAACAACAAAGAATTCATGCTCTTAGTGGATATGGGTCCTATTTCAATGCATCCCATGATGTCCAATGAACCTCATCAACTATCTTCTCAATCTTTCAAAGTGGGAGTTGAGAATTCAAGTCCTCGTATGTAGGAGACAAATGAGTGTGTTCTTACCAAGGAAAAACAAAAAAAAAACAAAAAAGAGATTTGATTACAAGAGCAGAATAATTAAACCCATTAATCACTCGGAAATTTTAAAACTTCTTTAAGATGATAAGACGAAAGAGAATACACATACACACATACTCATGGTGTGAGTGAGTTGAATATTAATTTTCTGCCTATATATAGTCTTCAACTGAGTCACAAGTGGAGTTGAGAACAGGTTTCAAATTGTTCATTGCATGGTAAAACTTTCTAGTGCTAGATAGGAAAAGTTAATATTTTTCTGATATGAACATTTTTCGAATTTGATTTGCTAGAAAGGATTCTGGCAGTTACTTTCTGTTTGTAAGGACTAAGCCACCAGCACATTCGATTTTTTTTTATTTTTCCGATCAAATCCTTATGTTTGGACCAATGTTCCGGGAGGAAGAGGTAGAATTGTTTGTCTAGAAAGATAATATAACCACGAAGAGGAAGACTGAAACTTGTTAAAAAGAAAATTAAATCATAAAAGAAACATATAGTGTATAATAAGAAAAAGTGAAAAAAGGAAAAGAAAAGAATGAAGTGGTCGACCCATTAATACAAGATATAGGCAAAGATAAGATGGAAAAACATATGATTCAAATTTTAGATTTGCCAGATATTGGTTCATTGAATTGATCCGGTTTAAATTACACACTGCATATATTAATTATGGGTTCAAAATATTATTTTTATACAATCACAAACACTACCAAACATGCAAAAATAACTCAAGTCCTACTCTTCTCTCTCTCTCTCTCTCTCTCACATACACACACAAACACACAATTTTATAGGAAATAGACAGGGCGGCCAGGCGGTTGCCCAGGGCCCCATATTTGGAAGGCCCTCAATTTTTAACCAATCTATATTACTAGCCTTATATAAAATAAAAATACTAGTGGATTTCTTTTAAAAAAAATATTAATGGGTCTCATTTAAAAAAAATCTATTGGGCCTCGTTTAAAATTACTGAGCCTCATTTTTTTAAAAAAAATATTTTTACTAACTATTGTTGATAGAGGGTACTGGGCCTCATTTAATTTTTTTTTTTTTTTACTGGTTCAATTACTCTATGCACATTTTATTTTCTTTTTTTGTTTCTTATTATTTCCTCACAAGTCACAACTCGTTTCTTTTTCTTACTTTATGTCAGCACTCAGCAGCTTTTCCTCTCATTTTTCTTCTTCTTTCTTCACGATAGTAACAATCAACTTATTTTCTCTCATTTTTCTTTTTCTTTCTTCACTTTAATCGATAATTTTGCAGTTCAAAATACAAGACGATCACATTTATTTTGATATGAAGTTTAATTTTGATTTTTGTAACTAAAGTGTGTTAAATATTTTCTTTTAATTTTTTATGTGAATTGGATCGTGTTATTTATAAAGTACCAAAACCAGAATTTTTTTTATTTTCAACATTAATATATTTTATGTACTTATCGTCTCATCTTGAAAATTTTTTTACACTATATAAAATTTATGTGCATGTGAAACTTTATGTATAAAAGATTTTATTTAAAAATCAGGTTAGGACTTCTCAAATTTTTTGAAATATCAGAAACGCCCTTAAAAATATATCTAAAGTAATTATCAAATCAAACCAATTTAGATACGAGAAGATCACGTGCATTTACATATGTATAAAAACCCAATTTAGATACGAGAAGATCACGTGCAGCATGTGTGTGTGTGTGTATATATATATAGAGAGAGAGAGAGAGAGAGAGAGAGAGAGAGAGAAATGAATGTGAAGATCTAAAAGAAGGGGTTGGTTAGTCTGAGGACCACTTCCTGAGTTAACTGGTGGCCTAGGTGGTAGTGATGTTGCACTTAGTTGTTCAGTGGCTGATGGAGCTGGATCATCATCATCGTCAGTTGCAGCTGGGTCTGATGTTGAAGTGGGTTTGGGGGGAGAAGACTGGTCATTATTAGCCTTGTTTGTGCCTTTGGATTCATCATCATCTCCCGAATTGCTAATCAAAACCCAAATATTTGAGAATAGCATTTATAGCTTGTAAGTCAATGCTATATAACCTCTCCATTCTCAAAGATATATATAAATATGTTTCTCCAACATGTTGTTCACACACATATAAAAAAAATTTATTTATATCTATTTTATTTTATATGCAAACAAATTATATATATGTATATTTAATTTATTATAATATAATTTTATATGATTTGATTATCATATATTACATATGATATAATTTTAATTTATTTCTTTCTTAAATCTATTAATATTATTAATAAAATATAAAATAAAAAATTATATATTTTTGGCTATCTAAAATCGAAAATGTTAGTCAAAATTTAAAAAACTAAAAATGTTGATGTGACTCTTAAAAAACGCTCGCATGACTCTAATATTAGAGTTTGATGAGAGGTACTCTATCTGCTACTGAAGGATGCCAGATGACAGGTATTAACTCTTGGTCTCACCCTTCACTTCTTATGCCACCTATTCTTGTATTTAATTACTCTCCAACAACATTCTAAATTGAATCTCGTTTTTAGGTCCATATGGTCAAATATTATGTAATATATTATACATTATTATGTATATATATTATACATTATTTACATGTGTCAATATCGTGGGATAACGGTAAAAATCATTTGATTATATAACCTATTAAAGGAGAAGCAAAATAGAACTCCAACAATTTACATTAACTTGTTATTTGTATTATAAAATTAAATATAATGTTTGCAAGCTAAATTACATAATAGAAATAATCTTTTTATTTATTTTTAAATAATAAAGCAAACTAAATACTATGTCCCTTTGATCCGCATTCCATCCCCGCAATAACGAATTTAGTTCATATGGATATTTTATGAAATCATTGAAATCGTTGATTTTTCAAATTGATTACCTTGGTGCAACAGTAAACTTGTTTCATTTTTGTCCGAATATCGAAATGTCATGAAATTAATAAAATTGCATATGTTATGAATTCATGTCAATTTTTGTAATGCCTAGCATGTAATTCATTCTAGAAAGAATGATCACAAATCGCTAGGTAATCACCACACCAAAAAAATATATACAATCACAATTATTCACAAATAATATCTAAAAAAATAAATTTAATATAGTTGATGAATCATGTATGTCAAGACTAAAGAGGAAATTACAATTTAACTGTAGAGAAGTAGAGGACTTATGGGCTTCTTCTAGTTTGGGCCTGGAACCACTTGGGCTTCACAAGAGGCAGTGTAAAATTCTCTCTCACCTTATGACATTTCAGTAGACAGCAATAATGGCAAGAGTTACTCTATTGGGCTATCAATTATCATTATCAGCTACCCTAAGAAATGGGATTTAAGAAAAATATTTATATATATATATATATATATATATATATATATTGTATAACTTTAAGACCTGTAATTGAATTTTGGCCGAATCTATATTATTTTGCGGATAAAATCAATTTTATATTTACACTTTACACTAATGAATTTGAATTGTGTGAGTTGTACACATGTAGTAAATTTTATAGTGCGTATTATATACATACAGATAAAAATTCATCTGTTATATTTACACGAGGTGTATTATAGACGTTGTCTATTTTGTGACGCGTTCAAGTGCAATTGACTTTTGGATCATACCTACTACAATATGTGCAAAAATAGATTTGTTTAAGAACTGAGAAATGGTTAAAGAAATGGACCAAATGAATTAAAGACCATGAATTGGATTTGGTTCACTTAAAGTCACCTAATTTTAAAGACAACTAAAACTCACCTAATTTTAAAGACAAGAATCAGTAGGGCAGTGAACTGGCCCGACCATGATCCGATTTTGGTCTGAAATTAACCCAATTAATTAAGACTTGGACAACTTAGGTATGTTTTGTCCAGTTCTTCCAAAAAAAAAATTCTATAAATAAAAAAAATTTAACTAAGACTTGAACAAATTAGTCTTTCTTTATCTCCATTTTTAGAAGAAAAAAAAACATTAATATTTAAAAGTCACTTAGTAACACTTTAAAAGTCACAATATGATTTTGGTCAGACTTTAATATAAATAAGATTCACAAATAAGGTAGTCGGAAAATGAATTCAAATTGGACATAAATCTTTCAATTTTAGGTAGATTTAAACCCAATTGTCATAATCTTTATACATTTCATTAATATTTTCTAAAAAATAATAATGTCACCTTTGACAAAACAAATTGAAACCCATCTCCCATAAAAAGAGAAATAACCCAAAAACATAATACAATACAATACAAATTAAGGGTCCAAACCAAAGGGACAATGTCTCAATCTCAATGATTCTAAATACTCAAAAAGTGACTCCAAAGTTGACTCTCCTATGAAAAACTAGTCTGTTCCGTAATACTATTTTTTCAACCCAAAAAAAAAAAAAATATATATATATATATATATATCAATATACGTATATGGGATCTGCATTCGAAAATTGTGGGACCCACCTTGTCCTAAAACGGGGTTCTTCCAATTCAGTCAGGTCCTTTTCTAACTATACGTACAAATATACTATATATAGCGATAGGCCGTTTTGACCGAGTTCGGGCAGACCGGGCAGAATCGCCCACCGTTCGGGCAGCTCATAAACACTGCACACGCCCAAAAAGATAATGATCTCTCTCACACACACTACTGAGGAGAACTGAGTAGAGAGAGAGAGAGTTCTAGAGAGAGGAAAAGAGGAGTGCAGAGGTGAAAAGTTTGCAGAGAGATAAAAAGGGGAAGAAAAAAGGCAACATATACATAAAGAGGAGTTGAAAATAAATTACAATGAAAGAGGATTTTGTTTGATTTCCACTGGCTTTTTGGTAACAGTGTTGAGATCGGCTTTTGGTTCTGATCTTGCTGATGGTTTATTGGACGGCAATGGTGAAGATTTGGGTGAGTTCTTGGTGATTTTGGGGAGCTAGGGTTTTTGGGTGTTGAGGGCTTTGGAATGCTGTGTTTGGCGGTTATTGATTTGGATCTGAGAATATCAAGATGATAGTGATGGAGAGAGGGGTGGTGGCATCAATTTTTGTCTGGTTGATCATTTTGGTCTATTTACTGAAATTCATCTGTGCTAATACGGAAGGTGTGTATATGTGTATGTGTGTTGGTTTTTGGCTCTTTTGTCTCTGTTTATGTAAATTTTTCTCTTGTATTGTGTATTTATAGAAATGGGTATTTTCAGTATGATTGTGGTTCGTTGAATTTTGTAGTACAGGGAAAAAAAAAGAATATATAGTAACATATAGTTGAATTTATATTCTTGTGGCATTTATTATATGCTGTTGAACTGTTCGAAATGGGTGAATTCAATAGTGATCATTACTGATCTTCTTTAGAAAATTGGGTACTTGAATGTACTTTAAGACAATGCTCTTCATTGAAAATTATTCAGCATATGAAGGGACGATTCTCTTTGAGTAATTACCCCGTTACAGTTGAAACATGTTATTGTTCTTCATTACTTTAGTTTTTATGTAAATCTCTAGCAATTGCCTTAAATTTGGTAAACTTGTTTGTACCTAACTTTCTCAACGGTTACATTTCTACAACAATGATTCACATAAGAGGCTTTGGCAGATATCATTCAGCCACAGGAAGTTGAGTAATTGCTGATCAAGCAGTCTATGTGTGCTTTTCCGAAAATCTGGTATCAAAATGAACTTAAAAAATCGAATGGAACTTTATATTTTTTATTCAAAACATCAAAAGCTCCTTTCGGTTTTAAGAGTTCCATTTGTTTCTTGTTTTACACAAATGTTCTCCAATCCTTGTTCAAAGTAGTGTGGCAAACATCCAAGTTACCTCTGCTAACCTAAGGTGTTTTGGATAAACTGTTTAGAATTTAAACCCCTTTGTCAAATTTGTGGCAACTCTACGCTCTCTTATATTCGAACTTAAGTTCCATTTCTTTATTGGATTTAAGAAATTTTTGGCAATTTGAGATGATGATTTCTTAGTTTGCCTTGTCCAGGATGTATCACGGCATGCTTTTACAATTCTAGTTTATAGGTGCCATCTAATTGGTTTTCTTGATCTATAAACAGGTGATGCATTGCATACACTAAGGACCAACTTAGAAGATCCCAACAATGTGTTACAGAGTTGGGATCCCACTCTTGTCAACCCTTGCACATGGTTTCATGTTACATGCAACAATGATAACAGTGTTATAAGAGTGTAAGCAGCTGCTCTATACATGTATTCCATGTATATGCTTATTATTTAACCTTCAAAGCTGGCCGCAAATGCTACTATTTCTGATGATTCTACCCACCTACATTTTTTTTTCAGAGATCTTGGGAATGCAGCTTTATCTGGTCAATTAGTCCCCCAGCTTGGCCTATTAAAGAATTTACAATATTTGTAAGCCATGCTTTCATACTAAGGACTTTCTTTCCGCTGTTTTAGTTTGTCCTTATAGGAATTTTCAGTTATGCTGTATCGCTCTTTCTTTTTCCTTATGTTTTCAATAATTACAGTAGCTGCTGGTTGTGTTTTCCTTTGCATTTACTACTCATAATAAATATGCAAAGCAGTGATGGAGTTCCTTGCATTAGAAACGATTCTTCATGTTGCGGTTTCATCAACATGAGCATTAACATTTTGTGACAACAGATCACAGTTATTGGTTTGGGAAGTGGGAAAGTGAAATGACTCTAGAAGCAATTCCTAAAGAGAGAGAAAAGTTGCAACATAGATTCAACAAAAGGAGCATAATAAGAGAGTTCTGTGTACGGATACAGTATTTGAAAATTAGATATTCTTTTTAGGTGCATGTCAAATGAAAAATGCCTGGCACGTGGACATGTATCTCATGCTCATAGCCAGCTGTTGTGAGTTCAATAGGGGTACTTCATGCATTGAGAACAGCCCATGTATCCTAGGTGTGAATTCTCATTAAAGATTTTTTAGCTTAAGAAATGGGAAAAGTGTTTGGTGCATGGGTTTTAATTTTTAAATGAGTTAAATTGATATAGGTGATATTCTTCGTTTGGAAATACAAGAGGCATTTAGGGAAAATAATACAAAAGGCAGACTTGGATGACTTTGGAACAAATTGGAAGGGATATCCAATCATTTATATTGTTGGATGAGTTAGGGTGTTACTAAATTGTTGTTGGTAGAGAAAATAATTTTCACACACAGAGAGATACGTGGCTTCCAATGAGTTAGCATGGTGTGACTAAAAGTTCGGCAGGCAGGTGAGCAGCCTTGTGCATCTCTTGATCGTTCTAGTGTCGCTCCCCAGCAAAAGTTAATGAAGGTTGAAGCCATTCATCTTACTATCCTTTGGAACTTTTTTAAGGACAAGAAAGGTTCTCTTTTTCATGAAAGATATTGCCATATTGGTGATGGGACCATGTGCAGTTTTTATTTTTATGAAATCGGGTTTTCTACTGAACGTTTCATTTTAATCTAAGGTTAAATTGGTTGAAGGGGACTTCCTTTTTTTTTTTTGGGGGGGAGGGGGGCGGCAAGCCCTCAAACTTGCACTTTTTAGTAGGCTCCAGGCTAAAAAAAATGCGCCTTTATTTTTTAATCATTTATTTCATATCATTCTCTTTTTTATTTAATGACTATTAAATTAAAATGTTTTATATATATTTTTTTATAAGTAAAAAAAAATGTTCTATATCATATCATGATCATATTGTTCAACTGTATGAAACAATTAACAAAATTCATAAACTTATAGTTCACTACTTACAATAATTGCGTTTACATTATTTATGAAAATATTTATGAGCATTAATTTACATGATCCTCTCAGTTGATATATTCTAATTCCATTATTGTATGTGTCACATATATTGAATTCTTCCAATTGTACATTAATTTTATTGAATACATTTGCAAATAGAAAAGATATATGTATATTGATTTAGCTAATCCGTTGAATTTATATGTTGAAAAAAATATTTATTTTGATATTGACAATTTTGTGTTGCATAGTTTAATTATTCTTTATATACTTATAATTACTTTGCTTTATTACACATGCGCCTTACTTTGATTAGGCTCACAACTTATACTGCGCTAAGGGTCGAGGAGACTTTTGGAGCCTTAGTGCGCCTTGAACCTTTAACAACTCTCTGTGTGTGTGTGTGTGGGGGGGGGGGGGGGGGGGGTGCGGGGGGCGCAGGAGTTTGAAAAATCATATATATTATTAAAAAGTATGTAGCTTTGTGACCTTTAGTCGAGTTATTCACTATGTAATAAGTTATGCATGCATGATTGGTCGACTACAGATATCAAATATCATTATGGTGACAATTAATTAACCAACTTTTTAACTGATGATAGGTCTAGGTTGGTGCTTTTACGAAAGTTTCTTTAAGTGATCATGAAGAATATTACTTAAAAAATAAAATTTTATTTAAAATCAAAGAACAAAATAATCATTAAGCATTGCTTCTTTGAAAATAGAGCTCTCTTCTTGAAGAGAAGAAATATTGACACTACCAAAGGAAGTGAATAATAAAAATTCTTAAGCCAATTTATTTGTAAATTGTAATATGTGATGCTGAACCTTTGATCCGGGCCCCCATTCTATCCAAGGAAAAAAAAAAAAGCGGGTTGAACAGCAATAACGTTGTCAATGGTAATCATCATATATCAAGTGTGTGTGTGTGTGTATCATTTTCATCCTTGCCTTAATTCCATATGAATGGTGTTGGCCACTTGAATTCTCTGTCTCAATCCTGTATGTATGTATATGTATAATTGTATTTGGACAAGTGCAAAACACATGCATACTTTCCTGATCGTGATTGATCCCTGCACCATTCCCGCATGGGTTTCGGGTTTTTACTCAAGCTAAAACATCCTGTATATCATGTATTAATAGTGAAAGCACCGTAATTGCTTGTTCAAAACAGATGACACCATGAACATGCATTTTATAAGCATATGCCTAACTCTAGAGTCTAGAGATGTTTGTCCCCCATAACTGGTCCCTTGGAGCTGTTGGAGAAATTGCAAAATATATCCAGTTATGGTTTGAATGGGCTCTAATCTCGTAGTAGTTTTTGCTTTAAAATTGTCCTCTAAATATCAGATATGTGCTGAAATTTTCATTCCATTTTTTGATAGTAATGAACCATTGAACTTGCTAGATAAAATATTGGACCCAATTTAGGTTTCCCTTCCAGCATCTTAAGGGAAACTTTTCATCTTCAACTTAGTCTAATGTTCTTTAACTTGGAAGTATTATGCTATTGTGAAGTTCCTCATCTTCAAATCATTAACATAATTTTTGCATGACAGGGAACTCTACAGTAATAACATAAGTGGACCGATTCCCAGTGATCTTGGAAATCTGACTAACTTGGTGAGCTTGGATCTCTACCTAAACAGTTTTAATGGTCCTATCCCAGACACTTTGGGCAAGCTGTCGAAGTTGCGCTTCCTGTATGTACACTTATTTGCCACTTCTTCTCTTGAGCAGTTTAGCATTCATGTTCTAGTTCAAAATTTGCTTGTTTGTGTTGCTTTTTTGCTGTTAATTTTACTAACTGGCGGACATAATACATTGATGTGGGTGGCAGTGGAACACTTGACAGTAAGGGGGGGGGGGGGGGGGGGGGGGAGGGCTGCTTTACTGGTGGTGTTGGTTTGTTTTGGTGACATGTAGGTTGGGTGGTTGATGTAGCTGAGATGACCAATCAGATATTGATGGGTCAAATAACACTTGGTTCAAGTCCCAAAACGTGCAAAATTTAACTTTAGAGTAGATTCCTGCAATTTCCAGTAAAAAGGTTCGAACACCACGAAAAATGAGAGAGAGAAGGGAAAGATGAAGGAATTCGTCTTAAAAATTATAGCAATTTTTAATGGCCAGAGACTGGATGAAGGGAAAAAAAGAGAAGGAAAGTGGTATATAGTAAAAGATCAAAGAGACTCATTGTTCTATTTTACCTCACAAGAGAGAGAGGAAAAAACATAAAACAAGATTCAATAGCTGGAGAGAGAGAAATCGATGCAGTGGAAACCCAATGTACAAATCTGCCATTTTCCTGCTGTTACTCAAATTTCACAGTGGGAGCTCATATAGTTGACGTGGTCACTATCAAGTAATGGTAATGACTGAAAACCTTGGTGGTAGCGGGAGTGGTAGCCATAGCAACCACCAATGCCACAGCTCTAGTGATGGTGGTGGTGGTGATGGTTCACTGGTTGTGCAGCAGTCATAGTGTGATGGTGATGGTGGTGATGGTTCACTGGTTGTGCAGCAGTCATAGTGTGATGGTGATGGTGGTTCAATGGTTGTTGTAGGCTTCCTTAATTGTGGCGTTGAGGTGTTAGGTGGTTCTAGGAATGCCTGTATTCAACTTTAGTATGGGTGCATAGACTTAGAATTTAGTCAATACATGGGTATGAAATTTTCTTGAAATTATCCAGAGAAATGTCAACAATTTTTTTTCCCCATTTAATTTTGACGATTATCATTTGATGTCCATAGCTGGGCTTTTTAAGGTTGATACTGCTCGTGGTACATCTTGCATGCACTACTTTTGCAAATTATTCTTTATCCAAAATTTTTATTTTTGATAGGAAAACACCGTCTTCAAATGGGATAACGTTAGGCATTCAATTTGATAAGGGCAGGTTCCTACACATTAATTGATTGATTAGGAAAGCTGGTTTTGTAGCATTAGAAGCTTAAGTATCTGGAAAGAAGGAATGAGTTGTTAGGAATAAAAGGAACTATGTGAAAGTAAAATCTCCAATTAAATTTGGGTCCACTGTATTTCTTTATTTGAACTGCTTCCCCCTTTTTCTTGTGTGTGTGACATATAGAATATTGTGCCTATAAAGGTATTTTATCAAATATTAATGAATAATTCAAATGTATTATTTTCTGGAAGCAACAGATGAGATTATTTCAATATGCCTAAGCAAAACTTTAAGAAAGCATTTGAGCCATTATATGATGCTAACACAACCGAACAGGATAAAGAGTCTGTGACAACAGAAAATTTTCAGAAAATGGATGCACTTGTGATAATGGTTTTAAAATGTATATCAGGATATCATCATCAGGCAAAACTGCTCAAAAGATTAGGGTACTTGAATAGGCAAATTTTTAGACAACCCAAAGAGTTGGGCTTTAATTCAAGAGTCTGGGGAACGTCACATGGGCACTTATATTGGGGTTGCAACTCAAATGGGCCAACCTAAACCCAGCCTGATTTTTAACAAGATTGGGAAGTTAAAAAAAAAAAATCAACTTGGGTTGGAAAATTCCAATTCAAATTTAGTTTCATGTTAAGCTGGGTTGAGGTGTTCGGCAACCCAATCCTTAAGCAGAATGGACAAGCCAAGCTTAATCCCAATTTCAACCACACTTTATATATGTGTATATGAAATTATATGTATGTGTTACTTTATGGTACAATAAGGCCTAAGATGAAACTTCGGCGTCCCCCCCTCCCCCTCCCCCACTAGTTAAGTAAAATGTTCAGTTCACCTTTGTTTATTTTTTCTGATGGAATTTTTATTTATCTATTTTTATGGAGGTTGGATAATTAACCCTAACTAAAACAAGTCTAATCTGCAACCAACCTGAATTCCAAGCTGATTTTTATGCTCCAATTCAAATTGAGCATGAATTGGAGAGCTTGGGTTGAGGGTTGGGTTGGACTTGAGTTGAAGGTTTCATACCTTGGGTAGAGTTTGGGCTAACCTCTCAACTCGTCCAAGTTGCACCTCCACTTATATGCACATAGAGTTTGAACTAACCTCTCAACTCGTCCAAGTTGCGCCCTTAACTTATATGCACCTCACTAGAGGGGTTTTGTGTTCTAAAATATCCTGGCCTTACTTAGCTTGTATATGGAAAATTTTGATTAGTGTAATATCTCTCGAACCATCTTGGATCCTAACATTGTATAATCTTGAAATGTCTGTGTAAGGATAGCCGGCTCAACAACAACAGCTTGGCAGGTCCTATTCCATTGTCATTGACTAATATCTCATCACTGCAAGTGTTGTGAGTATCAATTGATTTCTTCTTTTACTCTCTCTCTCTCTCTCTCTCTACTTGGTTTCAAGAATGTAATATTACCCTGTTGCACTGTCATGCAGGGATCTATCAAACAACCGTTTGTCAGGAGCAGTTCCAGATAATGGCTCTTTTTCTCTGTTTACGCCCATCAGGTCCTTGCTGATAACTTAATATGCATTCTTCTTGACTGACTTTTGTTTTTAAGATAATGCTGAATAGTTGATTTCGGTTTTGCAGTTTTGCTAATAACCTGGATCTATGTGGCCCTGTTACTGGACACCCTTGCCCTGGATCTCCTCCGTTTTCTCCACCCCCTCCATTTGTCCCACCACCGCCAATTTCTTATCCAGGTGATTGTCCTACTGCTGCTAATTAAGATTTGAGTTATATAATGCTGAATATGTTGTAGCATTTCTTCACCTCTAACCTGATTTCTCCTGTCTTCCAATGTTTTTTTTTTATTCGGTTCGATGTGCATGAAATTCATCAATCTTCTATCTTTATGCCCATATGTTGTGATTTTGGTTAGGAGTTGCATGTGCATTTATTATGTCAGCCAACCAAGTAAGAGTCCCATCCCCATAGTATGCAGGGGTCACTGCATTTTGTGTTGTGTGGGCAATCTCCTCCTTTTCCTTCACTTACAATGGTCTTCTGATAATACTTAATAATTCAGAATAATACATTCAATTTTAAATTTGACGGTAGTAGTGAATCTACACAAAATTCATTTTAGTTTTTGCCAATAAAATTTCAGGAGGAAATAGTGCCACCGGAGCAATTGCTGGAGGGGTTGCTGCTGGTGCTGCTCTACTGTTTGCTGCTCCTGCAATAGCTTTTGCATGGTGGCGTCGCAGGAAACCACGAGAGTACTTCTTTGATGTTCCTGGTTAGTGGTGTAACTGAAAGTTGGATAAAATTTAACATGTTATACAGTCCATATATTTCATTTTTACATGTATCTGCAGCCGAAGAGGATCCAGAAGTTCATTTGGGGCAGCTTAAAAGATTTTCTTTACGAGAATTACAAGTTGCAACAGATAGTTTTAGCAATAAAAATATTCTTGGTAGAGGTGGTTTTGGAAAGGTATATAAAGGACGCCTAGCAGATGGTTCATTGGTGGCTGTGAAACGACTAAAGGAGGAGCGCACACCTGGCGGGGAGCTGCAATTTCAAACAGAGGTTGAGATGATCAGCATGGCTGTGCATCGGAATCTCCTCCGATTACGTGGTTTTTGTATGACACCAACTGAACGGCTGCTCGTTTATCCATATATGGCTAATGGAAGTGTTGCATCATGTTTGAGAGGTATTCTTGTCATAAAATTTCCAAGCATTTGTGGAAGGTTTCTTCTCACTGGTTTCACTTGGTCTGTTTTCTTCATTCCCGTTGGCTGTAGTGTTCTTGTGAGGGATCATGTTTTCAACTAAAATTTGCTTTCATTGGCTGCAGCACTATTGATATTCATTCCTACACATTTAGTTCTGTTTCAGTACTTTTAGAATGCCATTTACAAAATGGAAAGGCCTTGCCATCTTCAATCATTCACTTGATTTTATTTATGCAATTTTGTAGAACGCCCACCATCTGAACCGCCGCTTGATTGGCCTACACGGAAGCAAATCGCATTGGGATCTGCAAGAGGACTATCTTATTTGCACGATCATTGTGACCCAAAGATTATTCACCGTGATGTGAAAGCTGCAAATATTTTGTTGGACGAGGAGTTTGAGGCTGTTGTTGGAGACTTTGGGTTGGCTAAACTGATGGACTACAAGGATACACACGTCACTACTGCCGTACGTGGCACTATTGGACATATAGCTCCAGAGTACCTTTCCACTGGAAAATCTTCTGAGAAAACTGATGTTTTTGGATATGGGATTATGCTTCTGGAGCTAATTACAGGACAAAGGGCTTTTGATCTTGCTCGTCTTGCAAATGATGATGACGTCATGTTACTTGATTGGGTATGTATTTATAATCTTCTTTACGTTTATTGGTATTGCCTATCTTCTGTCTATGGTATAACTCCTTGGACTTCATTTACGTTCCACATTTTATGCTTTGTTTGGCGGGAGGGATGGGAAAACAGATGGAAGGGAGAGGAGGTATTGATATGCATATCTTGGAAGGATGGATACCGTTCTTTTGTTTGGTTGAGCAGCAGGGAAGGAAATGGATAATATTACTATTTTACTAATCTACCCTTAAATATATAAATTAATATCCTTTCCAAGATATGCATATCAATACTATTTAAGGGAAGGAAATGGATAATATTACTATTTTACAAATCTACCCTTAAATATATAAATTAATATACTTGAATGGGGGTAACAAAGTCTTCTCAACTTTATCCAACGTATGTCCCCTTTTTCTCTCTCCTCTTCCTCCCAAATTTGGACGGAAGCAAAATGGTGGGACAGTAGGGATACCTCATCCATCCTCCTATCCTTCACCTTTTCCACTACATGCTCCATCTCTCCTCTCTTTCCTCCCTCCTACCAAAGGTAGGCTTAGTTTCTGTATCTACCAAGATTTCTTTCCTTGGTAGGCTGGATTGCAAAGCAGGATTCACTTTCTTTAGATAGTTAAAGCATTGTATATATCCCCCATATTCTTTCTGGCGGATCTACCAAGAATGGTGTAACAGTACATGTTTTGGTTGGTTATATTTGCTCTTCTTGGGCAGTTCTTCTAATTTTATGACTCTAGGAAAAATTTAACATAAACTAGAATACTCTTTTAGAAGTCAAATTGTATAAGATAACACTAAAAGGGGCCTAGACAAGACACACGCACACAACTATACAACCTTAACAGAACTCGGTTCACCTATAAAATCTACAAAGGAGATGGACGCTGATAACTTTTCAGAGATGCAAAAGTGCAAAGTATTTAACATAAGTTTTTAGGAATTATGAAGCTTGAGGCAGCATCAATGCCACCTAAACACAAATTAATGCGTGACTAATGTGATTTTAGAGATATTTCAGATTATGTATTACACCAAAGAGGGATTTCTTGTCTAAATTTTTATAGTTTGGGTCTTTTGAAGCCCACATCAATTGAGCTTTAATATCATGTTTTCCCTACGAAGAAATTCACATGTGACTGGTTTGATATCCTTTTCCTGATTTTCTCTTGTTATTGATATTTATTTACTGAAATTATCAAACTTCTCTACCGATCCCACGTACCTGCATTGGCAGTGAGATGGGATCTCCAAATGTTAGTTTGTTGCATCTAGAAGGGTTTAAACCTTGTTTAGCCTGATGTGTGCCCACCACCACGAAGAGCACATGCTCTTTTGGTCATATAACTAATCAACAATTATGAATATCACTCTCTGATATATTTACCAGTGCTCACTGCCTAGCTTGCCATCACTGTGTCCACCTAAGCTCCAGAATCTGACATAATTGTCCTATATTTCAGGTCAAAGGACTTTTGAAGGAGAAAAAATTAGAAATGCTAGTAGATCCTGATCTACAGAACAACTATGTAGAGTCTGAAGTAGCACAGCTAATCCAGGTTGCACTTCTCTGTACACAAGGCTCCCCAATGGATCGGCCCAAGATGTCCGAAGTGGTGAGAATGTTAGAGGGTGATGGCTTGGCAGAAAGATGGGATGAGTGGCAGAAGGGAGAAGTTCTCCGCCAGGAGGTGGAACTCGCTCCCCACCCAAATTCTGATTGGATTGTTGACTCGACGGAGAATCTACATGCAGTTGAATTATCAGGTCCAAGGTGACCACTTCATGGCTCTAGTAAAGAACGGAATTATTATGACCTTTAATTTTTTTTTCTTTTTTTCTTTTTTGTCATAAAAATTTGCCTTTTTTTTTTTTTTTTCCCCCCTTCCTTTTTTATGTTTTCACCAAATATCCCCATATGAGCTCTTGTAAGCCCATTGTGAGTTACATTCATTACATTTGTGCATATGAAGTAGTATCAAGGGGCAATTTTTACAATCCACGCTGTGATATTTACAATAGAAATGCCAGTGAGATTTGCCTAATTTTGTTAAATGATATAATGCAACTTTTAAAGGCTAGAGAGGATTATCTCATTATTAGAGGAGATATGTTCCATATAAAACAGACTAGTTGACAGCGTCCCTGGCGGCACCCAAGTATGAGGTAGTGGCAGCCACCACAGCGGGTTTCGAATGCCAATTTTTCTCTCATTTATCTTCAATTGGTGTTACTCCAAACATCTCACACGAATGTTCTCATTTATAATTCTATTACATTTCCGCCACCATCACTTTAAAGAACAACTGATCTAATGGATGTTTTTCAATCTTAGTATGCTAATCATACAAAATACTAGATACAATGATCACACAAAATACAAGATGTACTCTTCCAGTTTACTCATCTTGCCTTAATTTTATAGTTGCATCATCTTCAATTTCCCTTTCATTACGAATAATGGAGCCCTTAGCTACAAAGTTAATAAGCGTGTAAATAACAAAAGGTGTGGAACATGCTTTAAATTTAAAAATACCAGTATTTATTTTACAATTGTGGCATGGGTATTATATTTTAAAAAATACAAGGAACATTAGAGTATGTGAAATGCTCAACAAAAGCGAGGTGGATTTAACACCACTAACTCCTCAATTTATCTATTTATTGATTGCATGTAGTAAGGCAACCTAACAACCCTTGCTGCAAGAGACTCCTGCACGAAATACAACTACTGGAGCTTGCCGAATAGATGCGTGCTATATATATATATATATATATATATATATATAAGGGTACATTGCATACACACTGTGAACTGCATAAAACTGCTTCTGTACTACGGAAGAAATGAATACACCTGACGCCACATTTCATAGACATAGGGGCAGCCATGATATGCAAACTCATATGATGTCAAAACTTCATTACTAAGATAAATAATGGACATTGTAAAAGTTCTATGACTTGAGAATCCACTCACCAGAGAGCCAAAAAAAACATATGGAGAAGTCTCTGTGACTGGTAGATAGCCAACTCAAAGCTCATGGGAGGTCCGGAAATCATCTGCAAATGAACACCGGATTTGAAATTCGAGTCCTTTGGGTATGAAAAGTGAACTTCATTATCCATCGAATTCAACCTCTGTGGTTGGTGAAATGTGGTATCACATCCAACAACATAATCACTGGAAATACGAGAATCAGTTTCCAAGAAGGAAGATTTAGAGCATGTTGCCCTGGGTGATTTTCTTGATCCTGATGAGGGCTTGGGGTATTTGAATTGAAACATCACCAGAATCACCCGGAGAGTTCTAATGACCAAAATATGGCTTCTCCATTGTAGCAGCCTGACAAGGATCTGCATGGAACAAGTTTTCTTTGATGCTATCAGCAACCTCATCATCCCTTTTCTTGACAATTTCACTGATTCTGACCTGAGCAAGGCTAGCTGCTGAGCGAGCAGCAGTTGCCGCAAGTTCAGCCATTTCAGCAGCAGCCTGAGCAGCAGCCAATATATCCTGTAAAACTAAATTGGCGTTAATTTTGGTTCTTGAGAGGGAGGGAGGAGGATCACTTTGTCTCACAGAAGATGACTCAGAAGATAGTGACGGAGGAGATATGAATGGCACAAACTGTTTATCTTCCACCAGACCAACTGAAATATTGGGAGGTTCACATTCATTAGGCACCATTTTCTTCTGCAACACTTCCACAGGCTCCAGGTGTGATTTATGTGACAGATTTTCATTTGTTTCAGAATTTTTTGGTGATTCTTTATTGAGCTCAGACAGTAGAAAGGGAGGGAAAGGGAGCATTTCCAGTGCTGAGACAGTACCCACACTTGGTTGTAGTGATGCCTTGGGAACTTCAGGAATATCTGATGGGTCTAAGGCTGTATCGGAATCTGACTGTTTTTCGAGGGCTTGTTCCAAGGCAGAGCACAATGATTCGTCATGTTTCTCTTCGGGGAGGGGGAATTTAGACTCGCTGACAAACTGTGTTGGCCCGTTCTGGCAAGAAGACAACATAGATTAGGCATGAAGAGAAAACTGGAATAATGGCAGTGAAAAATATTACTTACAAGTAAGTCTTCATGTGGATTCAATAATTCAGTTTCAGAGGCAGCTGGATCCCAATCTAACTCATGCTCTTCTGCAATTTCCTTCAGCAGCTTAAGTTTCACATCAGGAGCAGGAGCACGAACAGAGAGCAGTTCTACCAACTGCACTACAAAAAGAGCAGAAATGTCATTAAGGAAATACAGAAATAAATAAAACAGCTAACCTCCCAATTCAATTACCCTATAGGATGAGAATTAATATAACCTGGCGATTGACACCACATTCTGGCATAAGCTCAGTTGCTGCTGATGCAAATTCCTTCCCATATTTGCTAGCAAATAGCATTTGACACTGCAGCAACTCAGGCAGATCTGCACACCTTGGTGCGGCAAAACACACACTAGAAATTGCTTCTTTCAAGTCTAGAGGACATTCCCTAAACATGGATGGTGTAAAAATCAATTTCAGCAGATGAAACAACTCTGACTGAGCGATTAGAAGCTAAGTAACATTTCATACAAAGGTCTAGAAAAACACAAAAAAACCGATTTAGGTAAGTATCAGTTCATACAAAGGTCTAAAAAGAACAAAAGCCAATTTAGACAAATCAATAAGTAGGTCTACAATTTATGCATAGATCGAAATTGGTACCACATTTACAATAATAGTGGGTAAATAGACTGAAAATGACATGAGATTTTAGAGATATCAAAAACTGAAATGACATAATATCAGGTGGAGAGTAGAGTAGCATAGCTACAATTTGGTGACTAACTAACTACCTTCATGACTAAGGGTACCACTCACATTAATTGGGCACGTTGAGAGATCAACTCAAACTCAAGCCAAGGCATAAAACCCTCAATCCAAGCGCGATCCAACCTCCAACCGGATGAGCCCAACCCAGTTGATAGGATTAGGCTCGGTTGATTAGCTTAGCCAGGTTGAAGTCACACGGGTTTGGTTATGTACAGGTTAAGGTTGGGTTATGATCTGAGTTACCCAATATTCCAATAGGAAAACGATATACTAGACAATCGGCACAAAGACCCGACTGATGTGGCAATTAATGATTGATATAAACACTTAGGAGAGAGATTCTATTCTTTTTAAATGCTGACAAGAGACCTTGTTGGACTCTATCTATTGGAGTCGCTACAAAAACCAACCGATCGGTTTTTGTAGCATTGCTCATTCCAATAATAATAATATATTAAAAATAATATAGGTCGGGTTTGGGTTGCTGACACCTCTGTCCAAACCCAACCTGAATTTGGATAGGGTTGACAAAAATCAATCCAAGCCTGAACCAAGCAACTAAAAAGTTGACCAAGCCTTTTAAAGATCCGTCCTTCACTCCTGAACTAAAGGCTTTTCTTCCTTGACCTTCCTGGTGCCACAAGTACTAGATACAGGGAATGCTGCTTACCGAAGCCCCTATCCCCTCTTCAATCTCTTTCAGAAAGCTACCTGAAGTTGATCCGAATCTCCACTTTTGATCACCTTTGATCTGCTCTGAAAACAGGCTGCTAATTTGAAAGTGACTTGCCATCCGTGCTCTCCCATCATACTAATCGAGTTCAAGGTTGCATATGAGTCGGAAGATTGCCGCTATGGCAGTTGCAGTTATTCTTAGTCAAGTGGCCACCCAAGTTGCACCCCTATTCAGGACACCAACATCAACAAATAGAGGCACATTTTGCAAGAGTAGAAAAGAGTTAAGTGATATCTGTTAATAGTTTCCCCACTACTGAAACCATTAGTAAACTTGTTCCAATTAAAATATAATTCATTCAAGAACCACAATTACCAAATAGTACTTGATTCAGGTGGGGCAGCAGAGTTGGTGCTTTGTGCTACATTTTTCACGGCACACTAGCTAGTACTCATTTATGGTAACTAAAATCCAAAATTTATCACAAAACTAGTGTTTGATCCACAAAGCATAGCCTAATTTACCCCATATTATTTTAGCCCAAAAACCCCACTTTTTACTTGCAGTCAAGAAATTCCTACAACCTGTTTCCTATAATTTTATACTATAATCAGTCCTACACTCAAACTTCAACCTGTTTCCATTAATTTTATACCACAATCAACCTAAAACCCCAACAAATTTAAACCAAAAGCCATTTCCACCTTTTCAATTGTACACCCGAACAACCAAAGCCCAGGCCTACCATATTCAATCTTATGGAGCATTTAGCACTTCTGATTTTTTTGTCCTAAAACTTCCATTGAATCTTCTAACAGAACTTCTGCTTTGAACTTTCACTCAACTTATTCAAAATCACTACTTATGCAAAAAATTTACCCAAACTTTCATGTTAACCATATCACAAAAAGTGACAATTTTAAACCATGGATTTGAATGAGATTTCACAACTATATTATTATTTAAAGAAGAGAACAGTAAAAAAAAAACATATTAAAACCAGGAATTTCAGTCGGAAGTACTTTTGTGCTTCAATCATGAGAAGGCGGACAGTAATAAGCTCACAGAATAGCTCAATGATCTCCTGTGCAGCCATCATTTTCTCTTCCCTTATGATATGCTCGACCTGAACAACAAATACCAAAAGAACATAACTACTAGGATACAAGCATCATCTTTACAAGCCTTTTTATCAACTTATCCATAATTCTTTAAAGGCATCAAGCTCATGCCTCAGAGAATTCACACACATTAAATGAGATTCTAAGAACTACACTGGTTTTTACCCGAATGCGAGCAGTAGCTTCTTGACCCGTCTCCAGGAGCTTGGCAATATCCCGGCGCATCTGCTTTATCTGAATCTCTCTCCTGTTCCTTAGCAACTTTATGCGCGGAATGGTCAGTTTTAGTAGTGTTTTGCTGTATGTAAGGAGAAAAACAACAAAACTAATGTTATAACCCCCAAATTTCAGAACATTGAGTTGCATAAGAAACTATTGTCACGTATAGGAGTGTATGTATGTACTGAATCTACTGATAGAGACATGTAATTTAGAAATAACTGCGTTCATACAAAAATATATATATAAAAAAAAATCAGAACTCACAAAAAAGTTCTACACGTAATTTATCATAAGAAGAACAATCAAGCTTATGAAATGATGTGCAAAAAAGAAATTAGCAAAGAATCAAAAGTGTTCATCCAACTCCGTGTGTTTGTTTGTAGAGAAACTAAAGGAATTTTTTTTTTTTAAAACTAAAAAAAGTAGTAAGATTATTCAATCTTGAGACAGAGAATTGTTGTTTATTCCTTGAAAATTCAAGATTCAGATCTCTTTTGAAATGCCTATACTTTCTCAGCAACCAGAAAGTGAAAAATTTTCTTGCTGAAGATAGAGAGAGATCGAATTTCGAAAAAAAGTATACCAGCTCGCCGCTTTGAAGCCCTTGTTGAAGAAGGAATCGAGCATCGACATGGTCAAAACTGTCCAAAGCTCAGATCGGAATTCCAAATAGAGATAGTAATATTGTAATTCAAATAACGCTATGCATGAATATGTACATGATTATATAGGATACCATAAAGATTTTTTTTTGTTTGATCTATTTAGCTCAAAATGATCGAAGCCGTGTGCAGAGAGCGTAGAGTAACTCCTTCGTGTTACTGGAGAGCGTAGGTTGGTTTGGCGTAGATATTTAAATCGGAAACTACACTTAAATAAAGTTAGGAAATCTAAATTACAAAGTGGTCTTTTTTCACTTTGGTTAAATTAAACAAAATAATCACATATGCATTAAAAATTATTATTCAAGTCCAAAATACCCTTCTTCTCTTATTTCAAAATATCAAATTATCTTTCTTAAATCAAATAATTCCTTCACTCATGAAATTAATAAAATATATGGAACATTGCATGGCAATAAAGTAGTCTTTTCTATATCTGCTTGGGTAACTTTTTGGTCAAATATGCCTAAAAAAAATATGAGCATTATATTACATCAAAATTTGAGGCAAAAGATAAGAAAAATCCAAATTTCACAAAAACTCCTATAAATTTTAATTATGTCTAGAAATGCAAACAAAATTTGAACTTTATTAGCAAATGAGTTACAGGTTATTTTACATATAATGTGTCTATTCACTAAATCAAATTAAGAACACGTTTGAACAAGCAAATATGAATTAGACAGTTGATAATGACAACTCAAAAAAATGACTACTGAAACCGTTCATCACAATTAAAACACCTCAAAATTAAGAACTATTGGCACATGAATTTGCCATACAATTCAAAAATTAGTTCAATAATTTTTTTTTTTGAAAAGTAAAAAACAAGTTCACTAAAGAAAAATAGGAGACCATATTTTTGTGATAAGAGTGATCAACAACCAAGAATTTATCCAGGCAGTGGTGTTTTGCAATTTCGCCTATTGTGTCCTGGTTCACGACATCGAGAGCAATGTATAGTAATCCTGTTGTCCTGAAATTGTGACTCAATCCTTTTTGTACGGGGCCTACCAGGAGGGCGCCTAACAGATGGAGGCCTAAGAGAGCTAGAGGTAGACTCGTTGTTCAGCACCTCAATGGGCAATGGCATTATGCTATCAATTTCATCCGGAAGTGGCATGTCATGCGTTGGAACAGGTGACATAACTTCTTCATAAATTTCACGTTGCTTTTCAACCCTTAAATATGGATCAACCATGTCATAAATATTAAGAGAGTATGCCTCTATTGCACAACATGCATGAGCACATGGGATGCCAGTCATAGTCCATTCCATACAACTGCAAAAAGATTCTTTGCCAAACACAACCTTAAACCCTCGTTTCTTTAAATCATAAACTATACACTGTGTAGGACCACAAGGCATGCATGAAAAACCATGTGAAGCTAGCTGTTTCTTCTTCATTTTATCCTCAACATTTGGTCCAACTGGGTTTGGCCACCTTTCAACTTCCAACTTCTTTTTGTATAAAAATTTAGTTAGTCTTGTTAAGTGACCATCCATTAGCCTCATAATCGATAATAGTCTTTCCTCTTTAACCCAAGCATTAAAGGATTCTGCTTGGTTTGTGTACATGATATCCCAACGCGACAACGGAAAAAGAGTATTGGCCCAATGTTCAGGTCCATTTCCTAACACCCAATCATACAACTCCATCCGAAAGCCAGCCATTTTTTGTAATGCTTTTTCATATGTGTCTGTTGTTCTTGCATAAGCAATCTTATTAAGCAACTCTTTTGTTGTATCCTTAGATGATCCCCGCAATTTCAAACCACTCTTACTATTCATAAATTTTGTAAAATTCTCCATGAGGTGCCGAAGACACCATGAGTGACATTGTGAACCAAATACATCTCTAACTCCACTTATTAGACTTGGATGTCTATCAGTCATGATAGTTACAATGCGTCCTCCTATGACTTCTTTCACTTTTTGTAAGAACCACAGCTAGTCTTCATCAGTTTCTCCAGAAACTACAGCATATGCCAAAGGATACAACCCGCCATCAGCATCATACCCAGTGGCACCAAGTAGTGTGCCCTTGTAATTGCCACTCAAGTGGCAAGCATCAATGGATAAAATGGGTCTGCAACCAACTTCAAAGCCTCTTATCGAGCATCGATACGATACAAATAATTGTTTAAATCTCCCTTCTTCTGTGCAGGTCCATTCTGCAATAGTGCCCGGAATAGATTCCCTCAGTCGCTGACACATCCAAGGAATCAACTTATAACTATCCTCTGGCCTCCCATCAATGGCCTCTTTTGCGTGCTCCTTTGTTCTCCAAGATTGCATGTAATTTAGTTTAATTCTAAATTCATTCTCAAAGTCTTTGCCAATTTGTTTAGGCAAATATGAGGGGCTTTCTTGAATCTTATTCATCATAATTCTTCCCAAATCCGTTGAACACATGATTGGCTTGAAGTTACTTACATCTCGTACAGTATGCGTGTGAACATTTTTAAATCTTTTCACTCTTACCACATCTGATTCCCCTTCACATCCAGCTGTTAATTTTCATGGATAATTGACAATCTTGCACTTGAGCCTATAATATGTACGACTATTGTTCATGTACTTGAAAGCAAAGCGATTGGTAAAGGCAAATAGAGTAATTGCCTCTTTAAAGACGTTTGGGCTCTCGAATAGTTGTCTTTCCCCTATAAGTTTTGGAACCTGTTTATAAGTATTTTGACACAGGTCTGAAGCAGATTCTTGCATACTGGAGCAGATAATGTCATTGCTCATCAACTGAGAGTTGCCACAATCTTCATTTGATGTCCTACATGACATTCATAGTATTAGACTAACAACATAATCTTTAAATTATAAAAAAATACTTATAAAACATATTAAGTTTACTAAGACCTTGAACTACCTCAAGTTGATATGATTAGGAAAGAATAGCCCAACAACCATTCCATCATCAATATAAACATTTACTGTATTGTCATTTACTAGAAACATCGCCTTCATACTAAGATCATTAGACAGTCGCAAGAGTTCAGTCTTGACCATTTTGCTAGTATACCAGATCACCTTTCCATGGAAATCAATTGAAAATTGTAGGCATAATATTTCTTTGAAGGCATCATACGTCATATTCGTCTTTATAACAATAGCCTCCATAACACCACCTATGTATGTAATGCAGCCATTTTCTTTTATTATTTTTTCTCCACCATAGCGACAAAAGCAAACAACATCTCTGACTTCTCTTTCCATATCTATTTGAGGTTCTCTGCCATCATAAAATAAAAAATAAATAAAGGAAAAACAACACATGGTCACCAGATTATTTACTGATATAGATTTTATACAAACAAAATAAGAACTACAAACAAAACTGAGACTACTGATCCAAAGGCCTAGCAAAAATATTTGAGCTCAAAACCGATACTCTAGATCCCAAAATCTATAGTATGACTTCAAGGCCATAACTGTTCTAAGTTGCATTAAGATTAGATGCACAATATGTTTCATAGTAAATAGTAATGGACATAATCCGATTGATAAATCATCCAGAAATCTTTTGAAGTTTCAATATATAAACTATAAAGTAAACTCTAGTGTGTGAATGATAGGATTCCTTGTCTACGGAGTTACTTTTTGTGGTCTGGCTCCCAACCTCCCACTACAGCTTTTATCTACTTTAGTGCACTGATGCTCAAATTTGTAGATTGGGCAATTGTAAAGAGTTAAGATTCTTAAGATCTCTCCACATGCCAGAACCCATTGTTCAAAATACTCATTCTGTAGATTGACAATGTATTGTTAATATTGACTCTATAATATGATTCATGGAGCGGATCACATGCTCATCTATAAAATGAAAAATGTAAGAGAGATGTCAAACATGGAATCCAAATAAGTGAAGTGCCAAATGCGGTTAAGATAAATTATAGGCTGAAATTCAGTTCAAGTGTTGCCATTAAATTTTGAAGCATTTGAGAGAATGCATTTTGTATACATATTTTGTTATGTCATTAAATTTTGAAGCATTTGTTTGAAGTGAGTTCCTTTCTTAGTTCATATTAATATTATTAGTTCATTTTTCAAACTGTAATGTTGCTATATATATATTAGTATTAGCTAGGAAAATATAAATTCTTTGATTGGTTACATAATGTTGTTTGGCTAAGACATTATAAATGTCCATATAATTTGTTCAAACTGATAGTATGTATAATCTGTGTTGGACCAAGATTACAGAACAAAACAGAAAAAGAAAAAAATAAACCCACCAAAAGAATCGTATACTATTTTGCTAAGAACACAACAGATATGACAGAACAATATAGAAAGGACTTTTATTTCTATCACTTGTGCTTGTTTTTCACTCTCAGGACAACACTTCTGTTTACTATAAAGCTAACCAAAGAGTTATTGCATACACCAATAAGTCAAATAATCTTATTAAGACTTAATGGTTTCAAAGAGTGTTTAGTGTCTTCAATTGGGCATTTCATCGAACAATTCATTTGCATCAACCAAACCTTTTACACTTTTTTCACATAGACACACAGCATATGCATCTTGAATTTGCTATCTTTATAAACAAATCTGATTGTTTCAGAACACGAAAAAATTGTCATAGATATAAAAGAAGACCCAAAACTATATGTATAAACATCCAAACTGAATATATACGTATATATAGAGAGAGTATACCGTGTAAAACAAATTTGGGTTTGTAAGAGACCACCTAAATGCTTGTTGTTACCATGGTGCTTTTTGCAAAGAATTGGATTTTCTTCCCGTGAGATGAAGATCGCGGTTGGATTTTCTTCAGTCACGCTCCTTCAGTCGTACAAAAATCAAATGGAGTTTAGTGTGGGTTTGGAATAAGAGATTAAAGGGCATTTTTGACTTGAATAATAATTTTCAATGCATATGTAATTATTTTGTTTAATTCAACCAAAGTGAAAATTAAAATTTTAAAATAGACCACTTTGTAATTTAGACCTCCTAACTTTATTTAAGTGTAGTTTTCTCTATTTAAATTGTGACCACGTCATCGTCACTTGACATGGATCTGTGATGCCACCTATAAATATTTTATTTTAGCTGAATTACTTTCACCTCTTCAAACGTTTGATTTAATTACTCTTAAATTAATATTTTTGTAAAATTACTCTAACACTCCTGTTAAACTAACTATCATTTAATCAAAATCACATCTAATATACAATTACAAACATATCATTAAGTTATAATGCTTTTGTGCAAAAATAACCTCAATTTCTAATTCTTTAACTAAAATTAACAAGTTTATATATATATATATATATATATATATATATATATATATGTTCTTCATCAATGCCACACTAGCACTACCTCCACTAAGGATAGTTTTGGTATTTTAAATTTTTATGTTAATTGATTTTAATGGAATTGATTGTCAATTAACGACAGGGGTACTCGGAGTAAAGTCAGTCAAACCTCAGAGGTGGTTAACTGTCATATTTTAAAATTTTTAATCCAAGGGTAATTAGACAAAAATTTATGGAAGATTAGAGTAATTTACCCTTTTATTTTATGAGTAATGCTCGATTTTTGTAGCGACTTTAATAAAAAAAAGAGTTTAACAAGGACTCTTGTCAGTATTTAAAAAGAACAAAATATCTTTTCCAAGTGTTTCCCTCAATTATTAATCTTCACATAAGTTAGTTTTTGATATGGATTGCTAAGTTTATCATTTTTCTTATTTTCTTTACTTTTTCCTTTGCGAATATATGTTTTATCCACTTTGTAGTCGCAAGCAACCAGCTGTGTTGCCCTTGCAAAAGCTAACAATCTCTCTTTAATGAGATTTACAGGTGCAACTACAATAAAAATAAAGTTCAATGCCCTCTCAAAAACAATTGAGAATAGTCTCTATCAGTTAATAAATACCAGGAGTTCCTCCAAAAAAACCTTTTTCTCTTTTCAAGAGTTCTTTATGAATAAATCTCGAGGGAGCAATAGCGCTCCAAGGAGCTGCTCAAGGATAAATCTCGAGAAGTGTCTTTCGGGGGAGCTCCTCTTTACAGATAAACCTTGAAGGAGAATTTATAACCTTCGGTAAATTCTGTGAAAGAGTTCAAGGTCTTCGAAGAACTTCTCTATATGAATAAACTCAAGAGAAGAGTTTAAGACCTTTGGGGAGCCCATCTATACAAATAAATCTTAGGGAATAGTTTATATCCAAATACCCTTGTCATAGGTAGAACTGTAATGAGATGCATCTTGCAGCCCATGTAGGACGTGACCTTAAGGCATTATTCATCAATGGGACGCTAAGGGTATTAGCTTGGTTGTTGAGTGCTAAAGGAAAGCTAAGAGACACTCGTCGCGGATTGATTGTTAGGTTCTTTTCGGCCTGTCACAAAGAAAAGAATAAGAGGTTAGTGATTAGGGATGGCAACGGGATAAGGCGGGGCAGGTTTTGCCTTCCCTGTCCCCACAACCATTTAACTTTCCCCTCCCTGCCCCACCCCACCCCCGCCCTACAACCATTTACAAAATCATCCCCAAACCCAATTCCCGAAACTGTTTAACTTTCTCTACCTTACTCCCGCCCCGCCCCACCCCATTTATACTTTTTTTTTAATGCAAATTTTTTTATTACATTCCTGTTCCACAATACCATGAATTGATCCAAACAATAAGAAAAAATAAACACAAAATAACAATAGTCAGATGTGGGATTAAAAAAAAAACTAATTTAAAATTAACATAAGTGAATTAACTATCATTGAATCAATTGTAGCCTAAAAATTATAAAAATAAATAAAAAGAAGATATATATTCAAACATGTAGACTGTAGTATCCTCATATGCCCAGTAGAAGATAAAGAAGAAGATAGGAACAAAGAGGGAAACTGAGATAGAGCACTGACCGAGTGAACTGTGTGATAATGGTCGGGGCAGGCCGTGCATAAAAGTCAAGAGGTGGAGTCTTTGAGTATCTCAGAATCTATAGTGAAAGATAAAGATTTATCCATAAATTAATTTAAAGAAGAAGAAGAAAAAGAAAAAAAAATCAAAGACTAGAGTGATTTGAGTGAAGACGATGAGGAAGAGAGAGAGAGAGAACTGAGTCAACTCACCGGTTGAAAGCGACTTTACGGTGCTTTGTGGATGATAGCAAGCGACAGTTCTATGTGGATAGTTGCAAGCAACGGTGCAGTGGAGTGGGGCTATGGGAGTATGTCGTTCACTTGTTCTCAACTAGAGGCTGAATGAGAATTGAGATTGGAATTTTTGAATTTAGGCTAGGTTTCGTTTATATAAGAAAGGTATGTTAGAAAATTTAGGGCTAGGTTTCTTTTATATATATATATATATATATATATATATATATATATATATATATACTAAACAGGACAGGGCAGGGGGGTCACCGGTCGGGGTAGGGCCCGCTCCCTCCCCCACCCCCGCCCCGAACCCAAGCGGGTTATTCCTCCTAAACCCCATCCCCACCCAATTTCCTTAAATGATTCTGTAAACGAGTTTTAAATGGGTCGGGGCAAATTGCCATCCCTATTAGTGATCTCTTGAGAGACAAATGTAGACCTAAGAGTTGTATATGGCAAAAGAGTTTTTCAAATCATAGTCAACACTAAATGTTTAAACCCTACTCTATCAGACTAATTAATTGCTTTATAACATATGGGGTTGTAGCCAATTAGACAAACAATTGTCAGAAAATTGCTAGAATTAATGGCCTTGAGAATACCAAAAGTCTTTGTCACTCCCTGATTTTTGACACACAGTTAAGAGTAAGGGGAATGGGATGATGATGATTGAATGTGATGTGATTCATCACTCAAACTCTTAATAAATTTGAAATTTTATAACCGTGAAAACATAGTTATAATCATACATATAATGTGTATATGTATATATTTATGTCAACTCATACAAGTGGGTCCGTAATTCCTTAGGGCATATATATACTTAAGCTCCAACCTCAATTTCATATTTAGCTGCTCAGTACGATTAATTGTACCTTGAGCTACAATCCATCATAATACTCATTACGATTCATAATTGAGGTTACAATCAATCGTAGCAACGCTACATCGTATATGTATTGTAAGATCTATCGAAGCATACTGGTTTTCCCAACTCAATTTCCATTCATTTTACGATCTATCGTAAAATATCATATGATTCATTGTAGAGCTACAATCCATCGTAATGGAGATTACAATTGATCGTAGGCTCTCAATAACAAAAGTTTGTTTAGTCACAATGGTACGTTTGAACATCCAATACTTGTCTACCACTAAACATACATTCCACATGCATTAATATGCATCTAATATAACCGAAAACATGTGTATATAACATAGAAATCATAATCAAAACTTAATTACATAATTTGAATCAGATCAAGTCCGAAATAACATATAAAAGGTCTAAGTTCCCAAATTGACAATCAACGTAACCAAAGTATCAAAACATCTGTCCAAAATCCATATTTGAATTACAAGTTTCAATAAATGCCCCAAACACAACATATGTAAATCTAACATAGATGATCTTAACAATAGACTAAGTGTTTCGATCCTAACATCTCTAAGTTTCATCAACCACTGGTGCCTTATCTGTAAATATGTTTGAGGGGAGGGGGTGAGTGCCAACATGTCCACTAGAGATATCCAAACTAACTTATGTATCGACTCGACACAACTTATATGACATGCAATCATGACATTCCTATGTACTACATGGCATGCTTTCAATGTTTATATCCATGAATCTCAAAATAATACGTGAATGAATCATATGTTCAACATGCTTAATCAAAAAAAGTCACACAAGTATTAACATGGATATAACAATTCAAAAGCAAGACTTAAACACCATGTCACATAAATCTCAAAATCAAACAAGAGTGGGAGTATTCGTAGATCCACGGGTCAAGGGCTAATCAAGCCAAATTTTTAAATATTCTACTTTATGGGTAGCTAACCCGAGGGTCTAGACAAAATTAATATTCTACTTTACGGGTTACTAACCCGAAGGTCTAGACAAAACCTCCTTGGCCAATTTCGGGCTTTACACTCTAAAACTCAAGGCCCTTTTTAATTTTTCAATCTCCTCCCAAAATCAACAACCAATCACATAAATTTCAAATTTGATAACATATACAATTTCAAATGTATCACACAACTCCAAACACATCATAAGCCACTTAATTTCATACTAAAACATGTCATTTTCATGCATATAATAATGCAATATCAATTATCACACAAGGCACTCACAAAATGCGATTTTATAGAAAAAGAACATTATCATGCATTTTATCAATCATGTGATGTGCAGCATGTATAACATAGTCTTCATAACTAAAAATCATTCTAATAAATATTATGTATTCTCAATTTCTAGCATATATAACATGTACATATAATTCACATGTATAGCTCACATTAATACATGTACAAATATACTTTCAATCAACAAATTTATCAAGACATATATATACAATGTCAATGCACATTTATATCATCATAATTATCATGTAAAGATTCAATTGATAAGTATAAGCCTAAGAAAAGATGCAAGACTCACAATTATCACTTCCTAACACTTCTAAACAATCTGAAATCAATATCAATTCATAAGGAATTAATGATAGGTAGAGAAAACACCTTACCTCAATTCCAAGCTTTAATTTCAAAAAGGCTTAAATCACCAAATCTTTAAACTTCTCTGAATTTGAATTTTGAACCATAAAACCATAGATTGTAGTAAGGAGAACAATTTTCTCTTCTTGAGCTATCCCCAAATTCAAACCCTAGTTTTACCCATTTATTCAAACTTCACCAAATCTAACTTTGAACCAATCAAATCGAAGAGAATTATGAGGAGAACAATCTTTTCTTTTGAAACAATCTTCAAATCTCACACTAAGTCTCTCATAATCTAGAGAGAAGTTGGAGTGAAATTAGAGAGAGAGAGAGAGGAGGAGGAGAAAATCAATTTTTTAGGAAGAATAAATGTCATAAATCTATTTATATTTACACCATTTGCAACTAAGTCCCTCTCTTTCTCTTAATTTGCTCCTTGTATTAACTCTCTACTAATCGCATACTAACATTTCTTTCTCTCAACTTATCTTTAAAACCCCTCAATTGTTCATATACGTCATTATATAAATTCTCAAGACTCGTGAGATTTTTTCGGGTCATCCTACTCATACAGGGTCCCACACCCGAACCCAAAAATTCTGGAAAAGTCCCTTAACTCCCAAAACACATATTTAAACCAATTTCTCATACTTTATCACAATTAAAACATAATTAATTACAATTTAAAATAAAAATAAATCCAAGGCTTTACAGGCTTGTAGCCCAATGGAATAACCTCCTTGAGAATAATAGTTGAAAAGAGATAAGCAAGAATTAATACCAAGTGCTCTAACTCTATAGAGATCACCAAAGCTCAGCCCCACCACCTCTTCCAAGATAAAGACGTTATCTTTGAAAAATTGAACTGTTGTGATTTTACTTAACTAGATTAGATACCAACCCAACTATGATTGGTCTTGGGCTAACTCTCATTAACCTAAGGTCGGGTTCAACCCAGGTTTGGGTAACATTGTTCTAACTAGGGGAAAAAAATTCAACAGGACCCGCTAACACAACTCAAAGTTAATGGATATGGGTTGACCTTAATTGTGTTCATGCTATAATCGTGTTGGGTTCATATTTTGAAATTCAATCTGTTTAACGCGATTAGACCCATTTGATTAATCGTGTTAAGTGAATCCGTAACCTATTTTAACCCCATTACTATGGACATTTAACTATTATTTCAATATGGATATTATTTTTGGCCTTTTTTATAATTGTATTGTCCCAATTGTTTTTTTTATGAATTTAGTCATCTATTATTTCAAATTTTTTAACATATTTATAATTTATACGAAAGTTAATAAATGAATTACATGACCTATTTAAGATAAATGGGTTAAAAAGGTCAACCTATGCAACCTATTTAATAAACGGGTCATGTTCATGTCAAGGTCCCTGACACGGTTATTAAACATATCATGTTTTAGTTGACCTATTTAGCAGAATATTCATAAATCAACACGACACGATTATGACCCACTAATACGAATTGTTATCCTTAACTCTAACGAGGGTTGGGTTAGGATTGGCTCTTCAATTTACTCAACTTGCCCGAGTTACACCTCTAGCAAAAATATGGTGATAAGATAGAAAAAAAAAACAAATAGATATGAGTTATGATGTCAAAATTAAATTTGGGTAAAATGTAAAAGCTTCGTCAAACTGTCATTGTTCAAAAAAAAAAAAAAACTTGAACCATTAATTTGATTATAAGAAACTCCTTCAACTATTCAAAAGATTTGTAATGTCCCGTCATTGTGCCTATAAGATAACATCATTAGCAAGAAATTTTTGGAAATCAGCGCCTTTGATAACCATTTTGGATACCAATTAAATCACTACGCATTAATTAAAAAAGTCAAAAATTTAAGCGATGGTTGCCCTTGCTTAACACTAAACGCTAAATACACTCAACGATCTTAATTTTAACAAGCCTTTTATTACTCTTCCTTAGCACACTTAAAGATCTCTAAACTAGAAAGTACAAACACTTTACCGTGGGTGTTGTATTCATGTCGGACACCGTGTTGGACACTTCTACGAAATGTCCTGACATTTTTCATTTTTGGACACTTCGACATTCCTTAAACACGTGTCAGGCATTTCGTATCAATGATGTATATTCAAGTATTTCAAAAGAAATTTATATGCGACTGAATTATGATTAACAATATGAGCTAAATATATGTAGATGACTAAATAAGTCTAGTTCCTTAATCTACTTGTCTATTTTTGTTGATAAGTTTGTTTCGATATTAATTGCTTGATGATGAGTTGGAGTATTTTTGTAATGTAGTCTTTTTTTCTTTGTTGAATAATGAATATATATTAATATATTATATTATTATTTTATAATCATATCATCGCCGTGTCCGTGTCCTTTATTTTTAGAATTTTTTGTATCATCGTATCCGTCTTATGTCGTACTCGTGTCCGTACTTCTTAGTCTCTAAGGTTATATTCTCAACTTTTCCTTATATTTTCAATTTTACCCTTTATTTTTTGTAAGCATATATATTTAATTTTATTAAACTAAAAATTTTCAATGTATTCTTATGCTTAATTTGGGTGACCAAATTACAAATGATTTGTTTGGCTCTCAAGCTTAAAATTTTATATGTTTAGCTTAATTTAATTTTAAGACATTGACTTTTAAAATTATGTTAATGAGTATTGCTTGAATAATGTTCATTATTTAAGTTCGAATTAATATTTTTTTTATGATTAATTTTGACATTAATATTCATTGTTTGTTTTATATGCTTTTATATTTAGGGTTGACTCAATAAAATTTGAGACCTTAGGCAAAAATAGAAAAGTGGCCTTATGTTTAAAATATTGATATAAAATAATAATTAATAAATTTTATTTAAAAATCATTTTTCTTACTTTTTGAGATGCAAAGTTACTAATTAGATGACTTGATTATTTATTGTTAAATTTTTACATAATTTTTTTTGTTACATTTTGATTATTAGTTATAACAAATTTATTAGGAGCTATTTTTTTAGATTGAATTATTTTATCTATTTTACTCTTTTGTTAAGTTTTTCATATCATGATTCATATTTTCTATTAGACATAATCAATAATATAAATAAAAATGGCCACAAACTAATATACAATTTCTATGATAAAAAATAATAATAAAAGTACAAAATAAATTAAGTTAAAGAAGAATAAAACTTGGTGTTATAAAAATTTTGTCTAATGCTCCAACAAAATTTTCACTTTTACTACTATTTTGTAACTCTCCATCAAGTTATTAAATCAAAATAGAAAATCAACGCTTTCTTGTTAGTAAAGTAACAAATATAGAAGAGTCTAAAAATAACAAAATATGTAAGAGAATAAAATATATAATATATATAGAATATGAAGTGAGACAGTGAGACGGATAGGTTCATGGAGAGACTGTATTAATATTCATACACCCATATTGACTGAAATGAGGAGAGGAGAAAAAAATGTCTGTAAGAAGGATAAAAGAAGGGAAAATGTAAGAAATAATAATAAAAAATTATAAATAAGAGTTTAGCATAGAAAATCTACGAATAAATGAAAAGTTTTACCAATTTTCAATACCACTTATCCAATCAAAGTAACATGAATTAAATTATAGAAGCATACTTTAATTGGTTGAGGCCTACTTTAATTAGTTGAGGCCTAAATACAAGGAAATAAAAAATTTTAAGGGCCTAATAAATAAATCTTATTGGCTGAGGCCTTAGGTGACCGCCTAAGTCATCTAAGGCTCCAGCTCGACCCTTTTTATATTATAAATATAAAAATATTATGAGTATAAAATACTGAGGGCAAAATCGTAATCTGTACACCATTCAAATTTTAACTTTTGTATTTAGCAAACAATCCTAATGAACTCAATGTTTAAAATTAAGACATTATCAAACAGATTTTCAAATTAATACATTCAACACTTAAAATTCAGTAATTAAAATTTTTAGTGCTTAATTTTCAGTTCTATCAAACAACACCTATATTTTTGTTTAAAATGTAATGAAAGTTTATCATGTGGATGACTAATATTGTTATTAACCATAATGTTTCAACCTAAGGTTATTTGGGTAATTTTGATGATAACAACCTATTGTAGTGTAGACTTAATAAGTTTACTTAAGTGCGTCGTTTACAAAATATCAAATTATCTCAAGTATCTTAAAGGTGTTGGATTTCAAAAAGAATTACAAGAAGATATACGAAGTCACATGATCATGAAACTCAAAGAACAATAATCAAGATCAATAGCAAAGTTGAAAAAAATCAAAGCCATACAATGAAGGAACCCAAGAGTTTAAAGAATTGAAAATCAAAACACTTGAGTAGACTAGTCTTGGGTGAGTGTTAGATTTAATGTAAAGTTATTTTTGAAGTAACTTCATTTGAAATATTATCTCTTGACTTAGTGAACTATAGGAATATGTATATCATTCATAAGTCATTAGACCACAAATAATAAGTCACGAACTTCATTTATAACATCAAGAGATCGTTACTATGGTTGAGTTAGGTCAAACTATCATAAGCTTTGGAAGAACTCAACTATTAAGCCATAACTATGACCATGTCTTACAATCATATCATTTATGATTCTTAAATATATTAACTTAAGCTTTGAACTCAATTGACTCACTTTATAAAGTCTTGTCATGCATAGTTACTATTTCGGAGACTTATCGCAGAAATTTGACTAAGTGTTGAATTCTAGGAGCAAAAACGTAAATATGAATTTTTCAATGAATCTTGACATACAAGTCCCGGTAATTGTATCCCATGATTTATCATGATTATATGAATTTTATCAGCCCTAAATGACTTGATTTGATCATTCATATTGCACAATGATTTTTTATGTCGAAGTTGTAAAAATCTGTTTTGTACTAAAACTGAAAATTCATATTTTGATTCACTTGAAATTTTATTTTAAAACTATTTTTATTGAATCTAAATAAGGGGTAGTTTGCTTATTTACATTGAATAACTTAAAGTAAATCAAAATATATAATGTAAATAAGCAAGCAGTGTGTTGAAGCACTGTGTAGGACTGTGTTTGAGTGAGAAAATGGCCGAGTCTAAAAATAGTTTTGACTTGAGGACTTCCAGTCGCCTGATGGATACCATCAGCCGTTTGGTAGAGGACTTCTAGCAGACCGAAGAATAGCTTCAATCGATCGAAATGGTGTCATCAGTCGACTGATAAATTCCTCAACCGACCGATACTATCGAATTTTGTGCCCAACGACTAGTTTCTACATTTAATGTTTCTCAACCACTTCCAAACAACCAGAATTCATTCTTGAACTATAAATACACCTTGTATATGCATTATACAAGTGAGAGAGACTACCATAACTTTTCATGATCATATATTATTGGTAGATATTACCTTAGAACTTAAATTTTCATATAATTCATTTATTGGTAGTCACCATTATTGAGCAAATACTTGTATATCATTCATAGTGGTAAAATTCTAATGAAAAGCTTTCAATTAAGTATTTTATTACTAACTCTAGGTATGTGAGCTATAATTTGTGTATCTATTCATTGATTGATATTCTTCATTGAACTATTATTTGTGCATCTATCCATTGAGAAATATTCTCTATTGTACCTAAACTCTTATTTATCATATTTAAGAGGAAGATCAAGTGGTGCACTTGGCAAAGAAGTCTTGGTGACGTTTTCATTAGACAAGGAAGTCCAAGTCATGAGCTTGGCAAGAAAGTCTCGATGAGGTGTTCACGGAGCAAAGAAATCCAAGTGGTTCACTTGGTAGTTGTACAATTTGCTTTACACCCTTAAGAGAAACTCTATAGTGGAAACCTTAAGAAGTGCTCTTGAGGCATGTACGTAGGTTTAAGGGGTCGAACCATGATAAAAATTATGGTCTCACTTGGTTTGCATTTCTCTATCCTTAAACTCCTTTATTTGATAGCATTTCATTTGTTTAAATTTCATATATTTTATATATAAATGTTATAAGTTTGTATGTTTAAATTCATACGAGGAGGATAAGATGAATGTTTGGAGTATATTGGTTGAGTTACAGAATTGATTAAGTGGGGCAATTCACTTGCCATGGTGCATATATATATATAGAGGCGTAGCCAGAAATTTGTACAAGTAGGTACGAATGCAAAAGCTCGAGCTATAATTTATTTTTTATAAAATTAAGTGGGTACATCACTTGGAATTTAAAATGTCATTCGAGTTCTAAACCCCCAAAAAATTATATTTACTATATGTAAAAAATAAAAAAAAATTATTGAATTAAGTGAGTACATTAGTACCTACTAGTGCCCATGTTTGAGAAAAAATGCTACAAGTGTGGAAGAAATTGACATATTCAGTGGTATTGTTCAAAAAAGAAGGAGAGTGCATATGCTACTGTTGTTGTGTCTGAGGCTGACAATGAAGCATTATCAATGATTGATAACAAGGGAGTGACTAAAGAATGGATACTTGATTCTGCTTGGTTTTTTTATGTGTGTCCTCATAAAAAATGATTTGCTACTTATAAACTTGTAGGTGGTAAGCCATTTATGGAGAATAATGCTTTTTGTGATGTTATGAGAATTGGAACAATTAAAATTAAGACAACAAATGATTTGGTAAGAATCCTAACAAATGTACGTCATATTCTAAGTATTAGAAATAATGTAATTTCTATGAGAGCATTGGATTCTAAAGGTTGTTGGTGTGAAGTGAATAATATATTATTGAATATTAGAAGAAGGCCACGTGTTATGCTTTTGGGAAGAAGGTCAATAACCTCTATGTTTTGTTAGGAAATACTATGTTAAGTGGAGCAATTGCAAAGATAGAATGAAAGCCTATTTCAAGATCTACTAGAGTGTCCAATCAAGAGCGGCAAGAGAAGAAACAAGTCTTGGTGATTACAAGAACACTAATATGTATTCCAGAAGCAATAACAATTCAATTTGGTGATGTAAGAGTGGAATCTAAGTTCGACTATTTAAACTTAGAGTTTGCTCGCAATAGATGAATACGATAGAATGGCGAAAAACGACAAAAAGAAATAATGTGTTTTATTAAAGATGGAGAGGTTTTCAGTCGAGATAAAGCTATGGAGGAGCGCGTTGATGAAACTTGAGCCTAGGTGGAGATTATTAGGAATTGTGTCTCAAATTTCCATTGTACTTAAGTTTTTATTTTAGAGTTGTAATTTATTTGATAATTTCTTGTTAGGCACATCTTGCTATTCAAGTAATTGTTATCTTTGTCCAACAAGAAATGAGTTGAAGACTCTATAAATAGAAGTGAGATTAAGGAGAAAAGTGGTAAAGAAAAAAAAGAGATAATTATAGAGAGAGTGTGTAATCAAAATAAAGAAAGTCGTTAACGTAAGCAATTTATCGAATCACGTAAATCTCATTTTATATGGGTGTTTTTCATCTATTTTGTTTGCCAACAGTGTCCCATGTAATCATACCATTTCATAGCCAAACAACACTCATTGTTGTTGTCATCCTCATTTATTGATATTTATTGATGTATAATTAATTGAGATAAACCACACGTGAACACCGCACGAGCTGCCATTATAGCAAGTGGGGCATCCACTGGCTACGGTAATTTTGGAATATATATATATATATATATGGTAATTAGGTTAAATGAGTGAAAGGATTTTTATTCCAGTCTTTTAACAAAAATGATGGTGGACCTCATAAGTGATGGACCGCACCTCACTCTCCGTCCGTTTGTGTGTAGATTTTCAAAAAAAGACATATGTGTAGGTTTTTATATATATATATATATATATATATATATATATGTATATAATTACCATATATATAATTACCATATATATATATCTGGTAATTATATACATATATATATATATATATTATTTATATATATATATATATAGGATTTTTACCCCAGTCTTAACAAAAATACGGTGGACCTCGCAAGTGATGGACCGCACAACTCTCGTGTGAGAGATTCCCACACAGCCAAACAACAGCCTTTTATAGACTTGTTTATATATATATAGCCAATCATTCTATTCTATGTAATAAGCTCTCAACATACAACATGATGGAGAAGACCTTTGCTTCTACTCTTTTTTGCCTGCTTTTTTCGCTCATCCTCATTGCCTCTGGTATGTATGTATGCATGCATTTATGTATGTATGTATTCCCTCTCCCTCTCTCTCATTGCTAAATTAGTTAAATATTTTTCTTGAGTAATTTTTTGAACAAAATTTGTACCCAATTCAGTTAGATTAACCAATCTGTAAAATTCTAGATTTTGCATACCAAAATGATATAATTAAAGAATTATAGGCATATGTGCAATGCATGTATAACAATTTGATAAGAGAAACTGTGAATCTTTTACCTGTATTTAGAAAAAAATTCCAGATTTAAATGGGATCAATTACTGCATTCTTTTTTTATTTTTTATTCTTTTGTGAATGTTTCTTTCTGTGGGAGTCCATATTCAACTCCTCGTTCTCCTTTTTCATTGCCAGGATAAAAAAAAATATATGGAAAGAAAAGCTCAGAATTTTATTAGTTACTCTAGACTCGAAGCACATTGATAGTCAGACTTTTAATTCGCTTTCAAAGTCATTTGAAACAATCACTTAGAAAGACTATTTGAGAAATATTTCTAAACTTGCTTGATTAATTTTCCATTCATTAAGTTTTACCACATGGGTTAATTAGGGCCTTCATTATTGAAATTCTTCTTTTAATTAGTTTGGTATAATTGATTTAAATAATGTAAGATAAGATTGGCAAAAAATTGTGTTTTTCTTTATTTGCTGAGTAATGCAACAAACAACTATCGGTTTTTTGTACTGACTCTAATAAATACTTCCAACAAAGACTCTCGTTAATATTAGATAAAAATAAAATTTCTTTCATACTAAAGTTTATGTTTTTCATTTGATATATATATATATATATATATATATATATATATATATAGGTGTGAAGTCGAAGGAATGCTTGAATATGGCGTGCGCATCAACGATGGAAATGAAAGACTGTAGTATTGGGAGGTGCCTTCACGAGTGCGTAGTGAAGTGGGGAAACATCGTCAACATCACATCGGGCGCGTGCATCAATGAACACAAAACATGCTACTGTACTTACGAATGCTGTCTTTAGAATTTCTTCCTTCTTGTTATGTTCTTTCTCTATATAAAAATCTATATATATATATATATATATGCACACACAAACACACACAAATACAGGTGCATATATTATAGTTTGCATAATTTGTATATGAAGCCTTTGATTGAATTCAATGGCTCGGATTATCAATGTCATATTATATGCAGCAATAACCATTTTCTTCTACTGTATCACAAGCTTCTCCACCTTACTATTTTTTTTTGGCTTCTTTTCATGATTCATTGCCCCTTTTGCTGTGTCAATAATGCATTAATTCCTTTAGCCATTAAACCATCTGTAAATCCAGTCCCCCAAATAAAATATAAGAACAAGAAACTAAAACAAACCATGCATGTATGAGCACAGTAGAGCATTAAACGAGTATTTGTATATGTGTTCTATATATACAATTTTCTACACGCTAAAAATAGTAACGGTTGAATATGATGTAATTGTAAGAAAGTTTAGTTATCAAAAAAAACATAATAATCATGTCTAATAGTGTTATTATACATAGTGTGAAACGATTTCTTATTCAGTGATGACCGGTGAGTAAGATAGATTTGTGTGTGTGTATATATATATATATATACTAGGGTATGCCCGTCGCGCACTCGCAATCGTGACCGTTAGATTAAGTGATTTTAGACCGCAGATAGCAAAATACATTTTGAATCACATGATCGCTTTTTTAACAAGGCCGTTGGATCACCGTTTTTGGTCTTATTAGGCCAAGCTTAAATGTAATATAGATTTCCAAATTGACTTTGGCATATGCATACCAAGAAATATGCTCATGCATATAATCCATGATTTAAGACCCAAAAAGCAAGTAAAAACTTGTTACAAATCTATCAATACTCGGCATGGAAAGAATTACAAGTCTCAATAACAACACCCACAGCTATAGCGGCACCTACTGCACGAGTGACCATCAATACTGTTCAAATATACATATATATATATATATATGTGTGTGTGTGTATGTGTGTGTGTGTGGTTATTATAATGATTAGTGTGACATATCACATCGTTGGAGGAGTGGCGGTTTGCGCTTACATGTGTGGACACTTTTTAACTGTTCAAACGTATTTTGAGAAAAATAATACGCATCAAGAATAGAATTGACAAAACGTGTGGACGGATAGTGACACTTAGACACATGGGCGGAACTAGCAATGGACTAACCTGGGCTATAGCCCAGGTCCAAAAAAATAAAAATAAAATTTACTACTATTCTTCCCAACCCAATAGCCCAACCCACCTTATGTTTAGTCTTCCGATTATGCCCATTAGGGCAAACTCTCTCTCAAGTCTCTTTGCAATTCTTCTTCTTTTTCTTCTTTTTTAGTTGTGTTTTTTTTCCTACTCTGTTTTCATTCTCTCTGAGTCTGGAGTCTACTACGGCGTAGTGGTTACTTGTCCTGGTGTGAGAAATTGAGAGAGATGGAAAGAATTCAAAGTCTCTAAACAACCACCCTTTTATAAACCCTTTTACTTCCTTCTCCTTCTTCCACAATCTCTCTCTCTCAAAACTTTATTTTCTCTCTCTCTCTCTCTATAAGACTGTATATATATACATATTATCAAAAGAGAATAGGTTTTGATCAGTTAGATGTCCAAATCCCAAATTCTAAGCTAACATATTTGTTAAAATATGTAATATGATTTAGTGAAGTGAACAATGGCACTATTTTGTGTTTTTTCAATTTTGTTTTTTTTTTTCACTAAAATATTATACATTTTGAGTTCAATTTTAATTTTTATTGGGACTAATTTTTATGGACGAGATTAAAGGGTTCAAAATTTTTTTATTTATAATATATTTCTGTTAATGAGTATGACATCCTGAATTATATTATATATACATATATATCTAATACAGGGAAATCTCTTAGATTTCTTTGATTGAAGAAGAAATTATAGATTTCTAACATTTTTTTTTTAGCCCTTCCCACCCTCCAATTCTGGCTCCGTCCCTCCTTAGACATATAAGCAAATGAAATAGATACATATTGGCATGCATGACATGAAAAGTTGGTAAACTCAGTGAACAAAAATAAAAGAAGAAACTAATAATAAGAAATAATCATGAGATATCTTTTTCTCTTCACTCAGCTCAGAAATAAGAAATATTTTGACCATAGGATAAGAAAGTATATTCCTTTGGTAATCATTAATTGTTTAACATTGTTTGACCTGAACTCAATAATTTAGGGAGAGCTCATGAGAGTCCTACGATTTCTAAACAAAAGTCTATTATTCCTTTCGGTTTGTCATTAAGGTCAAATCAAAAATCGAAAGAGCTCTAAAAAATGAGCTAATTGAGATAAGTATGAGACAAGCAGCAGTAAAGAGAATCAAAATGAATAGAAAAGGTCACCAAAGTTATATTATAGAAATACATACATTTTTGTATATATATATAAATGTATAACATTTCGAGTTGCAACCCTATTTAGAGAGAGAGGGCTTTCATGCAGAGACGAGAGGGTGTGTAGGTTGATATCGATCGGAATTGGAAGGCAAGTCATTTTTGTAAGGAAGCTGTAAAACACTTTACCTTGTAAAATTTTTTCCCTGTTATTTTGTAGCCAAATACCGAAAAATAAAAAATAAAAATATTTTACATCAAAACAAACATAGCCTAAAATTAAACATAATGTTCATGCATATACATACTCATAGGATAGCATGAAGGGTGAACTCACATTGTTTGATGGTAGTCTGAGTACAAGCTACAAGCATACGATAGTTTTAAACAAGAAATTAAAAAAAAGAGCATAAACCACAATGCAACTATGTCCACATGATACATTTAAATACAACGAAAATAAGATTCTAGCTTGAGCCCTAAAAACTTGAAGCAGAAGTAGAACAAATGACCCGGTTGCTATGAAAGGTAAGTTCTAAGCTAGGAAGCATGGACACAGACACGGAACACGAGTACGACACGACACGGACACGGCGATACGAAAAATTTTTAAAAAATAAGACACGGACACGGCGAGGATACGGCTATAAAATAATAATATAATATATTAATATTTATTAATTATTCAATAAAAAAATACTACATTACATAAATTCTTCAATTCATCATCAAACAATTAAAAATCAAACAAACTTATAAACAAAAATAGACAAATAAATTAAAGAATTAAATTTATTTAGTCTTCTATATGTATTTAGCTTAAATTTTAATCATAACTTAGTATCATATAATTTTCATTCGAAATATTTAATATATATCACTGCTATGAAGTGTCCGATACGTCTTTGAGGAGTGTCCAAGAAGTGTCGAAGGAGTGTCCGAGAAGTGTCCTAAAAAGAAAAATGTTAGGACACGGGTACGAAGTGTCCAACACGTGTCCGCGGAGTGTCTGAGTGCTCGACACGGTATCCAAGTGTCTGACACAGATACGGCACCCTCGGTGAAGTGTCCGTACTTTCTAGGTTCTAAGCAATGTCTTCGAACCAAAAGGGGAGAGAGAGAGAGAGAGAGAGATCATTCTCATGTGTAACGGCTATTTTGTCATTTTTTGAAATTTACAATCAAATATCAATCATATATACAACTTTTTCTTTTTTCTTCTTTTGAGAACAATAAGATATGGAATGTTTATACCTCCAACAAGAAACAGACAACTCCAAAGTATCCTACATGGAGTATCAGATCGTTTGATGGAAGCAGATATATGGCATTGTCTACTGTGCTGCCTCATCATCAGTTTCAAGCTCAAGGCCCTCAGCAGCTAGAAGCCGGCTGATAATCTTTTTCTTTTCTTCTTCTGCTTTTTTTCGCATTAAATCCCTTTTCCTTAAGACAAGTGTATGCCGCTTAAGGGTCATATTGAAATTCTCCAAAGAAGCCTTCTTTTCTTTTGCCAGGATTCTTCTCTCTTCGTCAGGATCAATCTGAAATTCCACGAGAGAACATAAATGTCCAGGAAATACAGGTGAAACTTAAAAGTATGATCACAGCTGCCAGATGGTGTGTATAATGTGTCTCCACTTATCCTCTACGATTAACATGAGATGACAGAAATCAATGTACCTGAAAGTAGCATCTTCATAAACAAACAGATGAATGCTCCTTCATATTGGAGAGTTGCATAATTTGTCACAAAAAAATATTTATAATATTTCTGTAGTATTGTTACAAACAGGACGATATTGCTACTTATCCTCATTCTCCTTACAATGAAATATCCACAACTTCACCCCACAATGGTGCCTAAATATGGCAATCCTCAACCATCAGTTCACTCTGATGGAAAAATAAAAATATAATGTATAACATTTTATCACAAAATTGAAACTAGGTAATGGCTCTCTAGATAACCATTAGGGAGTTCCTGAGCTTGATTTGAGTCACCATAGAAAGGTTAAGAATGATTCAATACCTTTGAACGAGAAAGACGACGAACACGGAGATTCAACTCTCGTTGCTGCTGCTCAGCCCAAGCTGCAATGGCCATATCACCCCGCTGATAAAACGCTTTTCTCTTTTTCATAAGCCACTCCATCCATGCTTGAGATGCCTGTCAAAACAATGATATCAGAACATATACATGAATTATCAGAATGAGAAATTAAGAAAAGAAAATTGCATTATTCACTTCAAGAGAATTTTCTATACAACTAAAATCTGCTCTCCTAAAAGTAAAACAATTAAGAACCTAGAAGTCTTATGAATGTGTTTATCCAATATATATCCATTGGGAAACCTGTACTTCATGTTATCATGCAATTTGCAAATCAACAAACATCATACGACGCGTCCAAGTTCTATAAGAACAAGCCAAGAACCAGTGGTTCTGCAGACACTATTCGGTGTGTACCACCTTTTTAGCTGAGAAGCACAGACAATTCTATGAAGGTGCTTTGTCAGTCTTCAAAAACTGACACTTCACAGATACTCTACTTCAGAGATGCCTCATGGATGCATCTATAATTTCAAAACAAATTTCACTATTTTGGACACTTGACCTGTGCATCTCTGACACTTCAGCAAATGGCTTATGTAGTACAAAGACATCTTAAAATACCAATGTCTGAGAATCTTGAAAACAAGATAAACAAACCCCAAGTGTCCAAGCTTTCTTCTTGTAAAGACAAATTGACATTGTAAACATGGCCAACAAAAGTCAACATAAAATAAAAACAAAATTATTATGGCAAAAAGACAACAGGAGAGTACTGGTGAGATATATAACATACTAATCTTTATGATATATATTTAGCTTCATCTTTCACATTACTCAATTCTTAGTATAAGATCATAAAATTAATCAAAGTTCTATATTATTATTATTTTTTACAAGTAAGAATATAAGAATATATGTATACAAACAAAAAAAATCATTTATATCACCGTGTCTACTCGATGTCCATATCCTACCTCTTACTAATGATTTGTTTACATATCTGTTTCACACTGTGTCCTATTCCTGACTCCCAAAAAGTACTTTTTTGTGCCACAAAACACAACTAAAAATTAGTTTCCAAACTAAAGAGCTTCTAGCCTGTCGAACCATAACAGTAAACAAGCACTAAATGATGTTGCAGAAGCCTAGATATCCTGCACTTTTTTTCCTCCTTTGCTTTTCATACGAATTCAGGTATTTTTCATAAGTAGACACAAAGAGCTACATAGCATGTGGTTTGACCGAGGCTATGGCCTTAGAGCGGAATGGAAACATAGGTTTCATGTAGCCAACCCCAAGTAATTGGGAAAAAGGCTTGGATGTTGTTGTTGTAGACACAAAGAGCTACATGTCTCACTAATAGTTTTAAAAAATCCTCACTTTTTGCCTGATAAAGGTCAAAATTCAAATTTTGCAATACATATAAGATAAGCTATTATTTGATCGTAAACATAAAAATTAAATTACCTTCATCGGGTTGACTCGATTTTCATTATCATATTGTTTCCGTTTCTCCCCGTCTATGAGCAACTCATAGGCAGCTTGAATCTTAATAAATCGAGCTTCAGCTGTTTCCCCTTCCTCAAGGGTCCCTCTACCATCATAGACTGAAGTAAGGTAAAAGAATAAATCAGTTCCAAGTTCAAGACTACACGGAAACTTTTGGTCACTGTATATTATAGAAACTGATAGTAACACCAAGGGATGAAGTCACAAAGACTCAAGTTGAATGGACAATATTTGGCATACTGTACAAACTGGCATATCCAAACAAATAGTGCAACTTTATAGTAAAGCATCAATCTCCAACATTATTAGAATCCAAAAGGACCAAAAGAAAGACATGAAACTGTGGACCCCCCAAAACGCCAAGGCCCATAACACCAGCCCAACATACAACCCAACCTATCCAACCCCAAGGCCCAGCCACTCACCCGAATTGAGCCTACACAACACGTACCCAAACACTAGTCCAAATGACGTGGACATACCCAAACACTAATCCAAATGACGTTGGCTGCCAACAAACGAGATAAACTTATCCCGACAGACCCACAGACCCCACTTGCCAAAACCATCATCAAACCAGGCCACCTCCTGCTGCAGAGGACAAAGATCATCCACCCACAGCCGAAGCCCAGAAAGGCCCAACAGATGCAAGGATGAAAGAGACAAACCCCAAGTAGAAAAGGACAAAAGGAAAAGTCCTATAAATAGAAGAAAAAAGAGGAAAGAAAGGGCTGGAAAATTTGATTATAAAGTCAGCACTTGTATTCATTATATTGATATATCGAAAGCATACAGTATTTATCTACAACTTCTGTTTTGATCTTGAGTGTTGTTGTCTCAACCATTTACCTTTTTACGTTTTTGAGCTTCTACACACAAGCTTCATCCTAATTTTTGACCTATCCTAGAACAGCAATTCTCTGAAAAGAAAAGAAAGACGAACAATGCTACCTTTCTTTTAAATTCTCCCAAAAGTGGGCTCTTAATCAGTGCAACTTGACAAATGGCCTACAATTAGATGGACCCCAGATAAATTGTATATGTTATTCGAATGGCCAGATGACAAATGAACAACAGATTTATGGACTTTGTCCAGCACTTTATCTACAGATTCCTTGTCCTAAAATAATAAACGTAAGGCAGTTGGTACTCATTTGATCAATGTAAAATTCCCATACACATCTTTATCTGATTATCTTATGTAGAGTCCATTTTATTATTGTCGTAATCACTCTTCCAGAAAACCAAACGTACAAGATAAAGGGTTTTATAAGGATTTAGTACAGAAACTAATTGTTCCCTGCTTTATCAATGCTTTTGAATGCAAGAAAAAACTATCAATAGACTCCTGCAATCAGAACCATATGACAGTGTTCTACAAATAAAATTGGGGTGGGGTTAAGACAGTATCCTGGATGGACAAAACAAGACCTAGATGACAACTCATAGATGGTCAGGACCAAAATACCCAATTGATTGAGCATTGAAGTAAACCCCTACTCGTGCTAGACGTGTGCAAGTAGAGGGCCTGCACTTACTAGTTTGTGTCTAGTTACATCATCTCCAACTTTTTCAAGCAAGGGTACCAACGTAAATCATATAGATTTAATTATATAATATCAACATAAGCAAATTACTTTACAGTGCATAAGATATTGACTGAATTGATTCTGTTTTATATTGCGATTAAAATAACACAATTTCATGTGTCCAAAAAATTGCTTCCACTTAGAGAGAGACAGACTTGCACCATTAGTACTACTGTACCAGACTCAAAAATCTAAAACTAAAACCAATATTCCTCTACCTTAATTTAAAAATTATATATCAAGAAATTTATTTGGTAGCAAAACAAAAAGAATAATAATACCCAGATGGTTAACCTATAAAACAAAGGGTATCAATACCTTGAAGATATTATTAATATGAACCATAATACTTTAAAACATACAAGGATCAAGATAGAGAGCAAACCATCTGGGTGATAGAACTTGGCCAAACTTCTATAAGCTAACTTTATTTTCTCTTCATCAGCATCTCCTTCCAACTCTGTATTTAAAAATAAAATTGCATTATATATCGTAAATCATTCATCACTTCATAATGAAATGAGTATACAAGAGGTGAACATGAAAAACATATCTTGTTCTCTATCAAGAGGAGAACATAAAGAACAAAAGATTTTACTAATGCATTAGAAAGAGGTATGCATGCATGTGATATTTGAAATTCAATTTTGATAGAGAACTTATCCTGCTCAGAAAGTAAATTTTAACAGCCCAACAGGAAATCCTGAAGAGAATTTCAATGTACCACAACTTTTCAAGTCATCTTCAGAAATATAGAGATGAATAAAGAAAAGGGAAAATAAGTCACAAAGAGAAATATCAAGACACATAATTCATAGAGGTTTTATTAATTGATGACCTAAAATACTTTTAAAGATACAAATAATGCACAACGTTTTTTGTCATTTATTGTTTGAAAGCATTCTTTGGAACTCAAGTTTGAGAGCATAAACTAAGCTCTGTTACATGGACTCTCCTATTTCCCTTCAAGTACCTGTGTTGACACAACACGACAAGGGGATGAGTACAGCATACGTGAGCGTATGAACACAAATCGGACAAGCCGATCCTTCACATGACATGAAGAAGAAAAAATTCAAATTTACGAGATAGATCAAAACCCTTTTCATGTATGTTTGCTTTGAGTAATAATTGAAACTATTCTCATAAAAAAAGAATAAACATTACAATATAATAAAATATATAATGTATTAAAATGCTAGTATGTGTTTACATACCCGTATCCAACTTTTAGACACATGCATATCCCCGTATCCCAAGATTTGGGATTCAAGAAGCTCCGCACCAGCACCCAATATACTTACCCAAGTCCAGGTAACATAGAAACTAAGTAATTAAGGGTTAGAGTGTAATGCTTATACTAATTGATGCCTTGAACTACTTTAAAAGGAAGTCCACCATTCATCTACCCATAGGCAAGTTCTTTTTTTTTATAAAATATTTAACCATGAACAACATTAAGCTTCCTTCCATAACATGAAGTCATGAACAAACAAAACCAGTCAAACTCATAAATTTCATTAGATGATAATGCCAAATAGTATATGAAAAAATAAATAAATAGAATGCTAGTTATACCTTATCCTATTGATTTTCAAACTATCTCTATTATGCATATAATATAACCTTTTAGTATCAGCTAAAAAATACACTAGTAATATTAGAAATAATAATCACCAAGGTTGTCCTAGTGGTATCTCCTCTCCTTTCAATGTGAAAGGTAGAGGGTTCGAGTCTCCCCAAGAGCATTGTGGGAGTTCTTTGCGAGGACCAAAAAAAGGAAAAGAAATATATTAGAAATAATATAGACATTCTCATCCGAAATAGAGTACATGTAAGATCGTGTGAAGAGATGTGTATCTATGTGTCAAATTTATCATATCCCCAAAGACAGGCCCAAACCCAAAGACATAAAGATATAGCTAAATTTACACATTTAATATTCTTTTTCTAAATTATAGGATAGATGGTGTTTTATGCAACCAAAAGTGTTTAATGTGAGTACTTCACTCATTTTAAAGAAATCATGTAAAAAAAAAAAAGGGAATATAATAAATGACTTTTATGTAAAATTATATAATAAATTTTACTTTCTAAGTGCATATCCAACCATGTGTGTCAAACGCATATACTATACTCATACCCAAGTTTCCTGTGTTGCACACAGGCACTTTGTCCATGTAACATAGACTGATATGTACATCTATATATTTGATGTTTTTCTTGAATAGGCACACAAATGATGCATGCCCCATCAATATGACACTACTTTCAAGAGTTGGGCCTCCCTAGTTTTTATTTTGTAATCCCTATGATGCACAGTATTAAATTTATATGCAATATCCAATTTCTAATGAACCTTTGTTTTTCTCCGAGTGAATATGCAGCTAAGGGTAGCAAAAGTTTATCCAATTGATGTGGAGTATAGATTTTAAATCCTATCAAACAGTAAACAGCTGTCATTATTACCTTCTCGGCAATATGCCATTACTTTGATTAAAACTACAAAGTTCTTCTCATTAAACCAATGCAAAAAGATAAAATAACTCCTAACATCCTGGAGAAAACTTAATAAAAGCCAATATAAAATAAATAATTTGGAAAACATAAACAAATTTAGTAGAGATACTTGGCTGGGAAAGATCAGTCTATAACTATTGAAAGAAAAAATTGACCTTGACTTCTTTTATGAATATACTTAAAATTCATTAGAGAATCACAAAAATATAAAAATGAAAAGATTATTAATTTGAAATCTGTAACTGAAACTAGACAAGAGATAGTAGAATTAGCAACTACAGTGGCAACAACCCATGACAAATTTGTATATCCCAACTAAAGTTTGATTTCCTTCAAATATCAGAAACCCAATAAAAATCCAGACCCAATAAAAATCCAGACCCAATAAAAATCCAGGCTTTAAAACTATATTTGGCTGCTTAGAAACTGCAGTAAAAAAAGTAGACAATACGAACTGAAACCACGCTGTTTCATCGTTTCTGTCCTAAAGAATCAACTCAATCAAGTCTACTGCAACCAAAAATAAATAGAAAAAAATAATGAAAAAAAGTTTGAATTTATTACCCTCTCAGCAAGTTAATAAATACATACATACATATTAATATATATCTCTGTGTGTGTGTGAATTACCAAGAGTTTCGTAAGGAGACTTCTCCTCAGTCCATTTCGAAGCCCTAGCAACAGTCCTCCTCTGGCTCAATCGAACCCACGGCTCGACCCTGCCGAGGTCCGACGACTCCAACCAAGAAGCCGAAGACAGACGAGGTTTGGAATTGGGATTTCGGAATGAAACCCTAATAACGGATTGAGATCGATATCGAGCTCGGTCTCTGCAGCAACATATGATTGAAGAGAACACTGCGTTGGGCCGACAAATTGTTCTCAAATTGCTCATTTTTCTTGTCGTTTGGAGCCCCAAATCACTCTCTGGAATCAGAGGAAATGAAAATTAGGGTTTTGGTTTTAATCTGATGAAGGATTGAAGACGTGAAGGAAGGGAACATCGAGTTTCGATAATTGAAGTTGAAAAATGCAAATTCTCTTTGAATGTGACTGAATTTCAGTTTTTCTTTTTCTTTTTCTCATTTACAATTTTTGAAAAATCAGACAAAAACCCGCAAATTTGTGGACGGTTTGGCTGGCTTCCGCTGACAGTTGGGAAATGTTCTTTTACCATTATGTCTTTCTTTTATCACATAATTACGAAAATGGTATGGAAAAAAGGAAAAAGAAATAACTTTTTGAGTGTGGAGATTTTTGATGGATACATCAAGTTCAATCGTGGTTATTGGAAATTTAGTTTAAAAATAAAATCAGAGGATTTGCCAATAAAATTTGTGAAAATATTTCAAAAACTACAAAAAAAAAATAATAATTTGTGAGTGCATGATTGATGGATACATTAAGTTGGATGATGGTTATAAAAAATTTAGTTAAAAGAAAATTATAAAAATTTGTTTGTAAAAGTTGTGAAAATATTCCAAAAACTATGGAAACATTTGTATTTCAAAAATATTTCGAACATCTTCGAAAAACTCTTATCTCTCTTCTCTTGTTGTCTTATTACAAGAAAACCTGCAATATACTCAGGACACCAAATATATCTCAGTTGTGTGTATATAACACGTACGATGAAATTCACCATGTATGTACAACAAGCACGATCAAGATTTATCTGAAATATTTACACCAGGTGTATAGTAGATCTTCTCACTTACCACATACAATTTGGTTTAAGTAGCATTGTTTACTAACATTTTTTGTTTTTTTTAGCATTGCTATGCATAGTAAAAGTTTTAATCCAATAGTCATTGGATAGTCCATATGAGACTTAAATATGAGTTCCACTCTCACCATTCACTAAATAGAAAGTCGGTTGAAAGTCTCACCATGTGTAATCACTTTCTTTCTTTTTTTTTTATACATTCTTTCTCTCTCTCTCTCTCTCTCTCTACATGGGTTTGTGAGGATTTTTGTTTTATTTATGAGGATGTTTCATTTGGATATTGAATTTGGCTTCAAAGGATTTGTCAAATTATTTTCTATATCTACTACAGCAGCCGAGATTTTTATTTATCTAGATAATATTTGGTTAACATTTTGAATGTGCCTTTAAGGCTTTAAATAGCCACAAGAAGTAAAGAGAACTACTCTCAAAATATAGTTAATAAGAAAATAATTTTGCAGTTTGTAGAAAATTTATCATTTTTAACTAAAACTTTCTTTTGGTTAACGAAACATTTATTACTATTTCAACCAAACATTAAATAAATATTAAATTAGTGAGCAGTTTATTAGTAATTTCTTTCTGATATATCATTTTTTTGTGTGCCAATTTTCATGAAAACTCATGTACTGCATATAGAAGCTCTGGAATTGAGACATTGGCACATTACTCTCCAATAATAGTACAAGTCAATCCTGCATTACCACCAACAAAATAAACTTTGACCTAACTTTTGTTCAGACTGATAGCAATGAGAAGAGAATCTCAACTCTCTCTTTCTTAGATCTCATACCTGTTAGGAATTGTGGCCCAAATTACTAATATAATTACGTTTTGATATAGAGTTATATTTTAATAGATAATTCTTTTAGCACAAGTTGTCTTATATTCTAAGAAATTGTATTCTTTTAGCACAAATTGTCTTGGATTCTAAAAAATTGTAATTATTGTCCAACAAGGAATTAAATTTGAAGACTTTATAAATAGAGGTGAGGTTGAGAAGAGATATTATAGAGAAAAGAGAGATAATTGTAGAGAGAAAGGTGAGTAGAGAGAGAAAAAGTATATAACCAAAATATTAAAGTAAAGATATATAGTTGTTCTTCGCCCGTGAACATAAGCAATTTGCCAAACCACATAAATCTTGTGTTATTTGTGTATGTGTTTTTTCTCTTATTGCTAATAGTGTGTGTGTGATCCTAACAATACCAACACTTTTATTATATGTTACATAAAGTCGATAACAAAAAAAACTTTCAGTTGTTGAACAGGGAAAAAAAAATTATATATATATATATATATACACACCTGCACTCACATGCAACGTCCAATGCTTAAACCAGAAGTTTTGGTGTTCAACATTTGACATGATAGGTTGATGGGTACTTTTTCTACTCTAACCACCTAAAAACAGCATAGAAGTCAACTCAAGAAACCAAGCTCAAACTGCAAAAATTGTCAAAACAATGTTTTTGACTTATAACTTTAAATACATTGCAAAGTATTTCTCAAAATGTCAAGTGAATTTAACAGCGTATAGAAATCATTCCAAACACACAAGTTTATATGAGAAGTACAATCTTATCCACTCAAACGCAAATCTGGCATTTCAATTTAAGTTCTCTTTGATACAATATACTATATATACAATATGCATTACAGCATTATACAACATGAATTGATGATACACAGCATTGTCATTCATATATACAGTGTTCAACTTGAGAATCTGCTTTAAAATTTATAAGCAGAGTAAATTGTAGTTGATATTACAGAACCTATGATTATATATATTCCCATTGCAATTCGGGCAAGATTCCAGGAGCAATCACAACTAAATATATGGGAGCTTGTCACCACAGTAAACTAGACAGGTTCACGAGGACGAGCAGACCAAAGTGAACTGAGAGCGTGAAGACGTTGAAAATATTCACCCAAGGCAAGCAAGCCTCGGGCTGCTTGATGGGGTGTTAAGATACGAGCCATTTGCTGCAGAGTTTGCTGGCGAAGATGATCTGCCTGTTCCGGAAAAGAGCAACAGTCCAATGAAAAACAGAGATTTTTCTAAGGACTACAAGACACACACAATGATCATATACAGATGATTAAAGCGATTATTTAGTAATCTAGTTGGTATTTGCTATCACAGGGTATTCACTTCTTCAAGTATTTCTTCACTCGGCTTCTATGCCGGTTAAAGGAACCTAATTGAGAAATTCTTTGTATTGATTGCACCAGACGATATTGTGCCATTTGTTTCTGGAAACCAATTACTTTGCATTTATTTAAGCAACATTTGAAATAAACAATAAATGAGTACTTGTTGCACCAAAAATTCCAAAAGTAATGAGGGGGGTGCAAGGACTTTAATTATCTTAGTCTGGTGCCTCACTACAATTTAAAGAATCAAAGACGTTTCTCTAATTTGAGATTTTGTTTAAGTAAAAAAATGTGTTGACCAAATCTCAATTCGAGGCTTAATTCCAACTACTTGACTTCATTGAGTAGAATCCACTTTGCAAGTCCTAAGCTTAGAGAAAGAAGAGGGGTTGTGTTAGATTGAAAACCAGGGTACAACCTAGAACAGAACCTGAATAAATCAAGAACCACAGAAAGCAAGTACATGTACATTCTTTCCATATCCATGGCTCAACACACGAGAGATTGAAAAAGAAGAAAATTGAATGTTTTCCCCAAACTTTCTTTCTACACAATTGAACACCAACAACCATAGATGATTGCTTTGTGCAATTAAAAAAAAAACTCGGTTGACAAACATGAGTAAACATGTTCGAGTCTAAGAGCAGTTAGTTTGTGCAAATATATTTTAAGGTTTGGTCTATCTCCAAATTTAACTTTTTAAAGTCATTTTTAATAATCTCATCCCATGTTATTTTTGGTTGCCCTCTTTGTCTCTTACCTTCTATTATAGCTAGTCTTCCTCACTTCACCGACACATCTCTATGTCTCCAATATATGTGTCCAAACCATCTCAATCTACTCTCTAATTTTTTCACAAATGGGTGTTGCACCTAATTTTTCTCTCACTCTCTCATTAGGAACCTTATCTCTTCTAATCACTCCAGCCATCCACCTTAACATTCTCATTTCCGCTACATGAAGGCGTTGCTCTTGTCCTTTTTTTAGGGCCTAACATTCTGTCCCATACAACGTAATTGGTTTAATAACGGTCTTGTAAAATTTCCCTTTTAGCTTATGCATTATCCTTTTATCACAGAATATCCCACTAGCTTGCCTCCATGCATTTTGTCCAACCCGCACCTATTCTACTAGTTATGTCACTATCTATCTCTCCATTGTTTTGTATTATGGATCCTAGGTACCGAATATCTATCATCCACCGATTTGGCAATAGAAATTAGGGAGGATTTCTTGACTCGAGGATCCAAAATTTATATAAAAATGTTAACCTCAAAAGACGTCTAGTATAGGAAATGTCATGGGATAGATGCTGCAAATGGCTGTCTGTGATTTGCAAACTATGTGGTGCCTCTTATGAGTCCAGTATATCCTTTTTAAAACTAAAACTAGGATGAACATGTGAAGTGAACAAGAAGGAAGCAGTTAGATCAACGGCTACCGAACCTATTTGATCATATTGTCCAGAGATGCCCTACTACTGTTACTGTCCAAAAAACAGTTCAGTAACTTTTCTTGCTATTTCTACGACTACACTTCCTGTCCTAAAACTATAGTCCGTTCCCGAAAGAATGAGAAAAAACAATTAAAAGTTCTTCAAGAATTTCTCAAGGAAATTAATACTTATACAAGTGCTTTCATTCTTTTTGCTCTTTCTTTCAGGAAACTAGAGGGGGCAAAAAGAAGCTTCTATGTCAAGATTTTTATTGCTATCTCAATTTGTGATTGTTCCTTATGCTCATTGGTCACTGACAACACATAGTGAAAGCAATGAAGAATTTTAAAATGATGAAACAACTATTGTATGACGTCCCACATCACCTATATTTGGAAGCCTCCTAACTGTGTAGACGCGTTTTGAAAACTGTGTGCATGGAGAGTGTGCAAAGCAGATAATATCTACACAGGACAAGGCAGGTTGTGACATATGGTATCAGAGCCAATCCCCAGCCAGAAATGGAGGAAGTGTGCACAAGCCCATGAGGGTCAGGCCAGCAAGAATGTTGGGTCCCAAGAGGGGGTGATTGTGATGTCCCACGTCGCCTGGGGGAGAGGTTGTTGGCACTTATATGTGTGTCCAAGAAACTAAAAGAAGAGTAAAATTAAAACTAAAACCAAGAAAAATGAACATAATACAGGCAACAATATATACGACAAAGTTCTTGATCATGAGAAGTGATATACCACCTGATTCGCAAAAGTCTCCAATGCTTTCAACTTATTAATTGCAGAAGCCATCTGAGAACTGTAGCTTCCTGGATCTGTAGGATCAGCAGCAATAGTCTGTGCCAGAGTCTGCTGGAGTTTGTCTATTCCTTGCGAGAGAGCATCTTCAGCTTCCTGAGATGATTGTTGCAGTTTACAGACAGACATATGTTGTGTATCAGTCAAGGGCTCCAGTTGTGGCATTAGAACCTGTAAAATCAAAATCTTAAAGCAGTTTCAGAATTCATAAAGTAAAGATGAAACTGTAGCTTGATAGTTATAATGGTTAAACAAAGGCGGCTTTGTATTTAATAAATGAATACTATTGAAATGCATGTTATGCCATATTTTGGTCTCAATAAGAAACAAGTCCATTACAACGCCTTCAGATTAAAGAGAATAAAGTCAGAATACTTTCAGAAAAATCAAGAAAGCCAATATATTTTCTTTGGGTATGAATGTATCGTGGTGAAAAAATGAATATTATGAAATTTTTAATGAAGCAAGTCATCAACTGAATATAAAAATCATGACATAAATAAGCAGTTTTGAACAGATAAACACCTAGTTAACTGAATTAAGCATTACATGTAAAAGCTCTGATGGGCGAAATCCTCCAATCCAGAGGAAAAAGCGCTCGACTGGCGTTCTCCACATGCCAGACATCAAAAAGAAGACATCAGCCTTTGCAGCATCGGCTTTCATGCGGAAGAGATCATAGTAGTGGTTTAAGCCACTTTCTACAAGAATGCGGAGCTCTATATCACTTATATGAGCTTGTAACACCTTTCTAAGATCACAAGTCTTTCTGTGTTGCTCTTCAACCCAGTGTCCATATTTCATCTCAAAAGCAGCGACTCCTGCATATTAATAATTGCAACCATCAATAAACAAAAAATATAAAATAAAAACTAAATAAACCAATATCTCTGGGAGGTAAAGCACAATATTCTATAGGTGAACTATTTTAAATATAGAAAATTGATAATGGGGGCATTGAAAGTACAGAGTCCACCTACATTTTATCGAGCAATATCAGAAAATTCATGCACAAAGTCTGAATTCATGCATATGCACACTCGTAAAGTGATAAACAAGAATGCAAGATCTGAAAAGATGATAAGCTATTGCACTTCTCTGGTATCTAGCCAATATCAGCAACTTGAACAACTATCAATTTTTGTTTTCTGATGAAATTTACAATCATACATTCTTTTGGGAACACGCTCTGGACAGAAATTATAGCTTTTGATACACCAATGTGGATTTCCGTTGCCACTAACATATATAATAAGAAAGACCCCACTAAGAATTTTAACCGAACAACCACCACCATCCATATTCAGGCAATACCACACAGATAGTGTAGAAACATTCAAGGAACAAATGATAATCCAAAGATGCATTAAAAAATGACAGCATACGAAGTTCAAAGGACAAATAAGAATAAGCTGTTATAAATGCAATTACTATCAAAAGAACTTCAATTTGGAAAATCAGTAAACAAAGCCCTCGAGTTAAAATCTCAACTATGCATTGTCTAAAGAAATCAAGAAGAGAAACCAGTCCACAAGAAATTGACAATAACCTGAGTTTACACCTCCAGACAATCCAATATTGCCGGTATCTATTGCACTCCCCATGTACATCCCCTGCAATAGCCATTCACATATCCGTTAGATGATAAACTAAATTATAACGCTTGGTTAATAAGGAAATGCATAATTATGGAAAGGAGAAAATTTGAAAAAGGTAATCTCCCCCTCACTTTCTGTCTAGCTCTCTCAAGTTCCTGCTCCATTTGTGTCAGCTTCAAACGACTAGTTTCTAATTGTTGAACATATGCCTGTAGAAGAGAAATTAGACAGTAAGTTACATGGTGGGTCCTAACAGTGATATAATTTGCACAAGTAGATATCTGCATGAGCATACATTCTGTCAGAGGATATAAAAATTAAAGTTGCACTCTCTCTAACAACTTAAGCGTTTAGAGTAGATGGTGGCTAACATGGTATCAGACCTCACTCTCACCTTGATAATTAAAATTAAAACACGTGTTAAACCAAAAGAATGTCACACGTGAGGAGCATGTTAGAGGATATAAATATCAAAGTTACACCCTCTCTAACAATTTAAGCTTTTGTAGCAGATGGTAGTTAACACATTCTTTATACCTTTTTCCGCATGCGACTTTTACGGGCAGCTTCACGATTTTGTGCTAGCCGTCTTCTTACCTGTATTTAGGTATGTGCATTTAACATTGCTGATGTTAATTAAGATCAAAGGAATCACTGGAACATAAAATTTCGCATTTTTCCAAGTTGAAATGGCTAAATCACCTACTTAGTGTCTTAAATAAAATATCAATCCTCTGCCTGGCGAGGTTGCATTGATAAATGCACACACAAGAGAGAGAGAGAGAGAGAGAGAGAGAGAGAGAGATACCTTGTCTGAAGTATTGTTTGCTTCTCTATTGTTTTGAGAAGGTCCCAGTGATTCATGTGAGGTATATTCAGACTACAATTTTCAAATTAGTCAGAAGAATAACCCAAAATTCATAAACCAAAAGAGCAAACTTCATGCATCATTACCTTATTGTCTAATCTCGCATCCACCTGTACCACTGTAGATGCATCTGTGTTCGGGCTAATATCACCCTTGAAAGTGTCCTCCCACATGCAAATCTGGTGGAGTGGCTCATAGATGTCCATCCTTGTGTCAAATTGAGTTGGGTAGCTCATACTATTATTGACGGATAAGAAAGCAAATTCATTTATTCAGTTGCATCATCATGCAGACAAACCGATAAAAGTTACAGGATCTCCTGTAAAAAAATAATGAACTACAACATGTCAGAGAATGTTAAAAAAATTAATTTGGTGCCAAAACAAGTAAAGCGTTACACTAGATAATTTCAACATACAGAGATGCCAAACAAAACAACAGAAATCCAGGCAAAGTTCACAAATTGTTGGCTTGTTGAAAAATAATTACAATGAATCGCATAAAAAATTTAGAAACCCCAACTCCACATCAGAAATAGTGATTTCAACACGGAGTGTAAAAATCAGCATATAAAAATAATAATAATAATAAACGTTACGCCATAAAGTGACACCAAATGTGATAGAGTGTCAGTATTTAGATGTTCATTACATGACGTACTGACCTACTCATATACCATAAGGCCTCTAGATCCTCTACCATGGCATTTTCTCCTGGTTGCTTTAAAACAATTATATATAAAAAATTTCATGAATTCTTTAAAATAATTATCATTTACAAATTCTTTTTGAACTTTCAAGAAGATATCAAAAGCAGAAAGAAATAGGCTAAAGAATCTACTGAGCTGTAGTATTGATAAACCAGGGATTCCTAACCGTCTGGCAAAGCTATGTCTTAACAATCTTATTAATCATTTTAGCAGATCATCCATAATACTCAAACAAACACAATGGGTGTGCCGTGTAGCACTCATTTCGTCTCCTCATAGTTAAATTTTTTCCATGTAATCCCCTATCACCACATTAATATGCATAACATATACATATATAGAATAATATTTACATCCCAAGATAGCTAATGCAGAGTATATATTGTTGGAAAAGGGGTCGGTCACAATAAGTCCTGGCACCCGTGGGCAATTGAAGTTCAAGATGTCAGAAAAAAAAAGAGTTCAAGATGTCAGATAAGTAAGATTAACTTATTATTCATGAATTTCAAGCCCCCCACTCTTTCGCCAATAATCCCTTCTTGTGAAACATATAGATCAAACACAACAACACAACGAATTTAAAGGTATTTTTCATGTTGTGTTTGGAAGCACTGACTCGGTGATTTGGAATTGGAATTAGAGGTTCAAACTTTGAACTAAAATTCCTCCAATTTCAATTCCAAAGCGCACCAATTCGGTGCTCCCAAAGGAGAATTAGCTCCGGAGCTCCCAATCAAACTTTAGAGAGGTGATGAAAACAAGACCTTACTACAGAAGCAGAAGCAAAATCTATACACCAACAAATATGAGAAAATTTGCACCTCCAAATACTCATATATTGCACCAGAAACTAATATATACATACACATATATATATAATAAAAAAAGGGAGAAAGAGAGAGAATTCAACTGTTCCAAGTAAGATAAGAACAAGAAAAGTGACAGAGGAGAATATGCTAAGCCAATTGTAGCAACAAAATCAAGCATGTATACATGTATTATGAGGAATTTAGTAGAAACATGATAATGAATATGAATTGAGAGACCAACCTATTCATGAGAAAGAATTGTCATCAGCCAAAGTAGAACTTTGAAAACCCCAAAAAGCTTCGACAAGTTCGTTGTTTCAAACCCTGAAATTGAAAACCAATTAATCGATTGTTTGAGCAAAAATCAATCTATGCCTTGATTGCAGACAAGAATAGAAAGCACTCAACTGTTTGCGAGACAGAGAACCGAAAAAAGACAAAGTACAAAGTACTAGTTGATAAAAGAAGTCTCTATCTGTGATTTGGGAATGCTACAGTCAACAGAGAAGCGTCATCTTATATGTTACATCCACTTGTTAAATACATAAAAAGAGTTTGAAAATGCACACCCACTCTCACTCACTCTCTCACTCCTCTCCAACTACGCACCCTTGACCCTCCACCACCACCTACACCATTATCACCAACTGCACCACTGTGACTTCTCTACTCTCAACAAAAATATGTGTGTGTGTGAGAGAGAGAGAGAGAGAGAGAGAGCTCTCCTGATATTGGTTTGGTTTAAGAGGTTAAGGCCTTGCTTGTTGTTTTAGATTTTTATGACTAGAAATAGAAAACTGTTTGTAGAGAATTGTAAAAGTCAATTCTACCCAAACAGAGCATGTTTGATTTAGTGTTTTTTTTTTTTTTTTTTTTTTTTGACAATTATCTAATTTTTAAAACACCACCAATAGAAAAATTAATGATTATCAATTTTATCCCTACTTTTTAAAACAAGTGAATTTCTATTTTACCTTTACAATTCACAAAACATAATAATTCTTTTCTTATTTCTTATTACTAATTTTTTTAAATATGAGGAAGGGTTGCCACTCACCGCCATCATTCCTATAATTTTTCTTCCTTAGTTATTTAAAAATAAAGATTTCTATCAATTTCTTCATTTTATTTCATAATTAATATTATGTCTTACTTTTCTGAAATGAGCATCGACACACATGTTGTGACACTCATAGCCCCTAGCGAGTTCCATCACTCACGGTGGACCCCACTAGGGGACTGTCACTGTCACAAAAAATACAATTTTTCTTCCAAAAATGATATAGAGAAATATGAATCGGGATCCTTTCGATCATGTGTGGAAGGTATTTGTTGTCCTCATTTAGCGTACCGAAATGGCACCGCCTGTATTGTTGGCATCCGACGCACCGAAGCAGCACCAAACGGCACACTTTCGAGCATCAAACACGACACAAAATCTTATGCACCGGAGGGGATCCACTTCCAAATGTGTGTGTGTGAGAGAGAGAACTTTGCCTTTTATGTTGTGACTTGTGCTGATATGGACTGATGAACAAGTGAGCTCTTGTTGTAGAGGTGTTTATTTGTCCATGTTTGGTGAGGCATTGTGCACTTGGTGTTAATACGAGATTGTGTTGTTGGCTCAGGAATCACCCGGCAAGGTTATACTAAAAATGGTAGCCTATAAAGTACACACACAAACACACACACACACACACACATTCATATATATATATACCATGCAGTCATCGTACAAACTAATACTATATGGGCACTTTAACCCACATTACAAAGGGTTTCTTCTTTGAGCAAAAGTATAATATATTGCCACACATTCCATGATTCTACACCACCATATCTACCATATTACACCATATAGCTAGCAACTAGAGAATTGTCTGCTTAAACTAGAATGAGAAGTATTATATTTAAATTGTGTGACTCCAAAATATTTTATATATTGATATGTCTACTTTAGAAACTACATTTTTTTTCCAAGTTGTTTTCTTTCATACTACTATAAATAATCAAATACAAATCTATTCATTTCAAATTGAGACTTAAACCTATCCCAGGGTTAGTGTATAAAGCAAATTTCAAACCTTGCTTAGATTTGGAATCTGCCCATATAATATGTGATAATATGCGGCTGATGAATAAATATATATATATATATATATGGGCAGAGTGCTTTATTGAATCTCTATCAGTGTAATGTTGTATTATTATGTTGCATTATTATAGCCTAGTTTGGATACAAAGTGGTTGCGTCAGATTAGCATCGAAAATAAAAGGGAAAGAAAAAGACAGAAAAAGACAGGAAAAGAATTGGTTAGTGGTGGCATGCGTCATGCTTGATGATCAGATGATATATAATGCATGCCTTTTTTGTACACGATGGTCAGCTGAAAAGTTGGCCAAATTGGATTAAAAATTAATGATCACCCACAACTAATACTAAGATATTCAAGTCAAATAATTGGTAAAAGGAACAAATTATTCCCTATCATTTAGAAAAGTTTTCTCGATTTTTGTTCCACCCTATATAATAAACGGGATAGAGTCGGAGGAAAACGTAAACGAAATTGGATGAGTTTTTTTTTTAAAAAAAACACTTTGTAGTTATACTTTTTTTAGTCTTTACACTCTTATGTGATGAAATTATTGGTAATTTACATGTACACTGTCAATAAGAGTTGAAATAATAAATCTTATACATATAACTATATAAATGTAATTTTGTATTTGTATTATATATATAAGGGTAGTATAGTAAATATAAATGGAGCCGGGCATGGCTGGGCGGAGGTGCCTATTCACATTCCTATCCCGTAACTTCGGAAGTTTTTTCCTCTCACCCCTATAATCGTTATAAAAATATTTAGTCTTTTTCATAACCGATTTAAAAGGAGTGGGTCACGATAAGTTAAATTATCATCCCTAATTAACACACATTATTATTATTATTATTTTATGATAAGAAATATTAATTCACTACATTCTTAATACTTGCAGAGCACTAAATAATTTTCAATAAAATGCGAGGCCTAGTTTGATAGGCCGTAAATGATTGTTTTACATAGTTTCGTTGCACTCTCATATGTTTCATTGTATGGTTTTTCCCACTACATCATTTGGATACATTTGCTTAAATCTGATGAGTTGCCTTCCTAGTACTCTATTGATAACTAATAATATGAAAATTAAGCTTCAATTGGTAGCTCATATATATATGTGAGTGTGATGTGTAACGGGTTATTGATGATCATGCCGCTTGTTTGAAACGCTAGAATGTCAAATGAGTAAATTGACACATTTTTCGAAACAGTTTTAACGAATTCATTTCAATTACCAAAAACTCAGTTATGTTATCTTTTGTTGGACTCTGTCGTTCAAGATTCCAAAATTACGTTTTAAGTTCTATTGAAAGGCTACTGCATATATAGGAGTTTTTATCAGTGGTCGAATTGGAGTCGAATTGATCTAATTTTTGGTATTTATTAGTTTTTAGTAATTGGGTTTTATTTCCTATTTTTTTGTAATTTTCATAGATAGTTTAATTTTGGACTTCTTTTTAAGTTCTATATATATATATATATATATATGATTTCTTGCTCATTTTCTACACTCTAGGCATAATAACTATTGGATAAGTTACCAAAAAAAATTAACAATTATATTCAATAATTACCATACATGATTGAAAGAATTTCTTATAGATGAGTAAGAGATCATTTGTCTGTGTGTATATATATATATACACATTTTATGCATTCTGCATGGCAAAATATTCATTTATTCATAATATTTCAAATTTCTATGTAACTTGTGTTTGTTTTTTTGCTTTAAACATTTGACCCATTTAACTTTTGCATCCTCAATGTGAGTGAATGTGTGTACATGTATATAGGTGTTTATTGATATTGTGTGAATGCAAAGATTCTACCAAGTCACTACACCAAGTGAGTTGGAGAAGATAGCTCACTTTTGCTTTTATTCCTTTTAAGGTGGGGGCATTTGGATTACTCACCGAGTCACCCCTTTTCTAGCTCTGAGCTAATGGGATTAGCTGTCCCAAATCCCATCATTAGTGGAATATATGTAAGCATTTTTAAAAGCACCTTCCAAGCAAATTTCAAACACAAGATAAACTTTAAAAAATATAGTAAAATGAACCTTCTTTTAAAACCAAAAAGATCATAAAGAAAGAGAATAATATTTTTTTGTTTGGACGCCATTTTTAAAAGTAATTTTGTTAGGACAACAAACTAACTTCATTTTCCCAATTTTAAAAGACGTTTGGTTCCACATTGACAAATGACTACACAAAGGACTTAATAATTGTCTACAAAAGAATACTATATATATATATATATATATATATATATTGGTATGTAGATAACTGTAACATTACTCAGGCCTAAGAATTATATATTTATTATAGATTATATATTTTTTTTAACTGGCCTTTTGTACCTTTTCTTAAATCATTTCGGACTAAAATTTTTTATACTCTTTTTTAATAAATTTAGAATTAGAATTTCTTATCTCTTAAATTTACTTAATTTTTAAAATTATGTTCCTATATATATATATATCTTTGTGTATTATTCATAATATTAATATAATATATCAATTCAATAAATACAGTTCTTTTTTTATTTCTAACCGTCACATTCAATAAAATGGTGTTGCAAGCACAAACATGGAAAGTCTTGTGTGTCTGATAGATTATTCTCTCTCTGTCTCTATCTAGAATACAGTAACTATAGTTTTGTTTTTCTAATATTAGTGGTGTGCAACCATGCAGGGACAAAAACATTGTGAGCCGTTCGAATTGCTTTTTTCATGTGTGGACAACATTTTTAGATTCAAGGCATTTCTTACTTGAACTCTACTAAAATAATGATTTAGTATTTTTTTTTTTTTTTTTCATCTTCCGTGTTTAGCTTAACTTAAACAAATTATATTGTGAAACATCGAGCCTATTTAATATTGTTTAAGTGTTTATATTACGATTTGGTTTATCCATAAAAATGAGTATTGTTTGATAACAAAAAAAAATATTTGGCTTATTTTAAAAAATCATAAAGAGTAAAACATATTTGTTAACCTTAAATTATTTTTAAAAAATAATAATAATCAAAACAATAAAATGCATAAAAAGTCAAGTTCATGTTATGACAAATTTATACTGCAATAATAGAGCAAGAAATATACATAAAAAAGAAACCAATAATATTTGATTATATATATATCTACACACTGTAAATTATATTGTAAAATTATAATGACCCACAATCCAGAAGGCCCCAACAAATAGGGGTGCACACGGTATAGTTACTTACGGTTATTGAAAGAATAGAAACCAGAATCGTTTCCAACGGTTCCTTAATTTTGAAACCAGAACCGTTGAGTTCCGTTCAGTTCGATTCTTTCAAGTTCCAGTTCTTTGTGCACCCTTAAATTTGAAACTAATTAATGGAAAAGCTTAACATTTTCCTACTAGTAAATTCTAAATTTATTTTTTACATATTTTTTTAATGCATCCATGACTTTTATTATCTTTTCTTTTTTTAAAGAACTGAAAGATTATTATGCGAGAATATATGTATTTGTGTGTGCACTGTGAGTAATCAAAAAATGTATCACCAAATTAACTAATTTCTGAATATATGTGTGTGTATTTTTTTTTTTCTATTTTTCTTTCAACACTAAAAATGAATGAATGATATAAGTACAAAATATCATTCTTATTTCTTTGACAAGGAGATGGTTGAGACTTCTTTTTTTTTTCTTCTTCAAATTATTATTATTATTTATTTTTTAACACTGGTACCTCTAAGTAACTATTTTTTATTATCAAGTATATTAGTCATTATTTATATTGTACCCAAAAAATTTTTTTCTCAAGGCAATTGATACTCTTTAATTCTACACTTGGTAATTATAATATTTTTATTGTTGTATCAAGCAAACCCTCTTATAATTTTTTTTCTTTTCATTTTCTCACTTTTTGTTTTAATTTTTAATTAAAATAATATAATCACCATTTTATATAAAAAAAAAAAAAATTTAAAAATAAACATAAACACTAAAACATCATTTTGGTGTTTAGGATTTGAATGTTTAGCTAAAGTGTTTGTTTTTAAAGTATTTTGACAATTTATAAACAAAACAAAAATTATCAAATATGTTTATTCTAAAAATTTGTTTTTATAAACAATAAACACTAAACATAAACAGTTACCAAATGAGCCCTTAATTGTATGCTTCAATCAATAAAAAATAAAATTATTGTATTATACGAGGATCACAAATTTGTGATTTTTTTTTCCAGGAAGGGCCAAGTCATGAACGTTGAAATATAGGTTCTTTCTTAATTTAAGTAAAAAAAAAATGTTAACTTTATCGATTTCACATATACTCAATAGTTATGAAGCATGGATACCGACACGGGACACGAGTACGACACGACACAGACACGGCGACATGACAAATTTTAAAAAAATAGGACACGACACAGCGGGGATACGACTATGAAAAATATATTACTATATATTCAACAAGTTAACCAATACCACAATACCATAAATCTAACAATAAAAAAATAATAAATCACACAAATACTTCAATTTATTATCAAGCAATTAATGTATTTTCAGAAAGAATGTTCATTATATTCAAACCCACTACTAGAATCTTGCATATTACTCATTTTTCTAATAACAAATAAATAAATTTAAATACAAAATACCAAATAAACCAACATGACTTTATGTTAAATAAAGTTCTAATGGCTTTTTTATTTTTTGTTTCTAAATTTATTATTTAGGTATTTTATCTAACTATTTTTTATTTTAGAAAATACTATATTTATATAGAAAAGGGCATAATAGTCATATTAAATGGTATATATGTCATTATAGTTATTTCAAGGGGTCAAGATGTCAACTTTTAGAAGATGAGGGGTTGAAATGCTCAAAAAAATAATTCAAATGGGTCTTTCTGTAACTTTGGAAAATTTTAGGGTTTTTTTTGCACTTTTAAAAATTACAAAATGTATCCCGCCGTGTCCCCCGCGTGTCCTTGTCGTGTCCCCGCCGTGTCCTAAAAAAAAAATTCCAAGACACTTCTAAGAAGTGTCTGACACGTGTCCGAAGAGTGTCCGAGTGTTCGACACGGACATGGCACCCCTATACGAAGTGTCCGTGCTTTTTAGCTCAACAGTTATGTTGCGTTTGAGAGTAGCAAATAAGCGTCTTGAATTTAAAATTGAAAGAAATTCATATTAAAATTATTGAGATACTATTTAACATAAATCACATAAATTATATTAACATATAACTAGAGGTGCACAAAGAACAGGTGGAAACAGAATCGTACTTGAATCAAACCGTTCACTACGATTTCGGTTCCGATTTCAATTTTTAAAAATTGTTTACTACAATTTCAGTTCTAGGTCCAAGAACCAAAACTGCGAAAAATATATACATATATAATATATAAATATGATTAATAAATATTCTCTAAGCTTCTAACTCTAAAAATTGAAAGGCTATAAGACTCACATTAAATAACAATGTAATATCAATAAAGTAAAAGTTTTAGAGGTAAACAAATCATGGAAACTGTTAGACCTCTCATAAAATGATAATATATATATATAATATTGACGGTTAGAATAAGTAAGATTTCATGTAACCATGCAACAATATCACATAAAATGTCAATTAAGTATTTAGAGAATGCACATTTCTTGAATTCCATATTATACTTCAAGTATAAAAGATGGAACCGAAAAGAACCAAACTCAATGGTTCTGGTTTCAAAATGAAGGAACCATTGGTATTGGTTCCGGTTCCATCAGGAATCGTAAAGAACCTAATTGTGTGTACCTCTACATATAACGTAACACAATAAAAGAAAATAAATACTGAAAAATCGTAGATTGAAGTTAGAGTTAGACTCTATGTCCTTAAGACAATTGACACTTCACATGGTGCTGACAGACTCAATGACGCTCATCTCCAAGGTTACCTCTCTCTGACTTGACTCGAACTCAAATGAATTTATAATTGAAATAAACTCAATTCGAAGCAAGTGGTTAATTTGAACCTATATATGTAGTCTGGCTAAGGCTATGGATTAAACTCACTTGACTTGGGTACATGGGAGACTCCACTTGAACTTATTGGTTCAAACGAATGGGTCATGGGCTAGGAAGCATGGATATAGATACGGGACACGAGTACGACACAATGCAGATACAATGATATAACAAGTTTAAAAAAAATAGGACACAATGATATAACAAATCTAAAAAAAATAGGACACGAATACGATATGGATACGTCAAAAAATAATAATTTAATATATTATTTTATATATAAATAAATAATTTGGTTATTTTATTCGTATAATAATCTTGAATGAAATTACTAATTTTAAGTTTAGAACTAGTTGTTATTTCTGTTTTCTTAAATTTTGTATTAATTTTCTAATTAACCAATAATATATTTTAAATTTCATTGAATTCCATTCTTCTAAATAATAAAATTACAAAATTGCCCCCGCCAAGTACTCGTGCTTCCTAGGTCATGGGTTAGAGATAAGTTTCTGAATTATGGAATTGAATCATTTTTGCATTGAGGGCAGGGCTTTTTATATAGCCCATGGCGTCTTTTCAATTTGATCCGAACAGGCATGGTGGTCTGAACTCTGAACAGTTAGTGGATGCAATGGTTCGGCCTGAACCAGCACCCAAATGCCCGCTCGAATTAATTCGGTATTCGACCAGCACGAACACACCACTAAGCCCACTCTGAAATAAGAACTTAATTCATACCCAAGCTTTAGCCCAACCCAAAACAAAACCAATCGTGTGGAAATATACCCATTTACATCACCAAGAAATCATATTCAACACCGAAGTCATTTTCTTACCCCGTTTGGCATACGTTTTGTTTTGTTTTTATTTTTACTGTTTTGTTTATGTTTAAAACAAAACAAGTGTTTCATTACAAATGTATTTTAAATACAATCAAAAATATGTTTGACAGGAAAAATCTATTTCAAGTGTGTTTTTTTTTTCTTGCTACAGTTGCTGAAACTCAATAAAAACACCAAAATGGTGTTTTCAATTTCAGCTCAAAATTTTAAAATGTTTCAACACTATTAAACATAATAGGCATTACCAAACATGCTTTGTTTTTACAATGTCAAAAAAAAAAAAAAAAAAACAAACAAACAAAACGCATGCCAAACAGACCTTAATTCAACCAGAAACGGATTGAAAATATATCAGGTTGATTTATTCTCAAAGAGGAAAGCATTGACCTACTTAAAATTTGATACAAAGTATGCTCGCTCAAAATTAGTTTCAATCAAATTTGAACTAAATTTACTCTAATTTCAATTACAAAATGCAAATTCAGTGCTCCAAACATAAATTTATTTTCAAAGTGCATTAGTTCAGAAAACATGATCTTTCCTCGTCAAAGAAGAGGAAGAGGTTGAATGTTCGGACTTCTCAGAGCAATATTTGTCTGTAAGTGTGCTTTGCTTGAACTTTCCGAAAAAAAGAAAAAAAGGAAATTTATTATTATTATCATTATTATATTTGAAATTGGCCGAATTTAGTTGAAAAGTGAGAGCTTCAAAAGAGCTTACTAGCTCCCACAGTTTCTTCGCAGTAACAAGCTTACCAAACTGAATTCTCGCGGGAACTCCAAAATCACTACCAATCTAGGCAATGCTAACAATCATCTCACCACATACCTCTCTCTTTCAATTACCTTGCCTTTTGAATATTCAACCACCCAAATCATCAAAACCCCGAAAAAACTTGAACACGATAGATATTTACAACACATATTCCTCAAAATTTCGTTGTTTTTCCTGCAAAGACCCATCTTTTTCATTCAATTCGCCAAATTCTAGCAAATTTTCCAGCTTCCAAGAAAGCCCAGATGCCATTTTCCCGAGTACCTCGTCAAATGATCAGTTCTTTGATTCCGGTGTGCTTGGATCTTGGCTTCAGTCTTGTTATTCATTAAAAGATGTTAAAAGGACACATGCGATTGTTCTGAGGCGTTTGAAGGATCCAATTGTATTTGTGGACAATAATTTGATCAGTGCTTATGTCAGATTCGGGAAGTTAGTTGAAGCTCGTAAGGTGTTTGATAAAATGTCGGAACCAAATGTTGTGTCTTGGACTGCTGTTCTTAATGGGTACTTGAGATTCGGATTTGATGATGAAGCTATAAAGTTATTTAGTGAGTTTGTTGAGAAAGGGATTCGAGCGAATCCCAAGACCTTTGTTTGTGTTTTGAATTTGTGCAGTAAAAGATTAGATTTTCAGCTTGGGAAGCAAATTCATGCTTGTATAATAAAAGGCGGTTGTAGTAATTTGATTGTAGATAGTGCCATTGTTTACTTCTATGCACAATGTAGTGACCTGATTGGTGCATTTCGTGCATTTGATAGGATGCCAGAGCAGGATGTGGTTTGTTGGACGACAATGATCACTGCTTGCTCACAACATGGGTGGGGAAAGGAGGCTTTTGAGATGTTTTCACAAATGCTATCTGATGGATTGGCCCCTAATGAGTTTACCGTTTGTAGTGGTCTCAAGGCTTGTGGAGATGAGGGTGCGTTGAAATTTGGGAGACAATTACATGGGACCATAGTTAAAAAGATATTCAAAAATGATGTTTTTTTAATGACTTCATTAGTGGATATGTATGCAAAATGTGGGGAAATTGTAGATTCTAGGAAAATCTTTGATGGAATGAGGAAGAGAAATACAGTTACATGGACTTCCATTATAGCAGGATATGCTCGGAATGGACTTGGTGAAGAGGCTATAAGACTCTTTTGGGTAATGAAAAGACGAAAAATATTTGCTAACAACTTGACCATGGTAAGCGTCCTTAGGGCATGTGGCTCAATTGGAGCATTTCTCCTAGGAAAGGAAGTTCATGCTCAATTACTCAAGAATTCTATTCAGGACAATATTTATATTGGAAGCACTCTTGTGTGGTTCTATTGCAAATGTGGGGAGTACTCTATTGCGTCCAAGGTCCTTGAAGATATGCCTCTTAGGGATGTCGTCTCATGGACTGCCATGATTTCTGGTTGTGCCCATTTGGGGCATGAGTATGAGGCTCTTGAATTCTTGAAAGAAATGTTGGGTGAAGGTGTTGAGCCAAACCCTTTTACCTATTCATCGGCTTTGAAAGCATGTGCTAGATTAGAAAATATCCAACAAGGGAGATTGATTCACTCCTCTGTAAACAAGACCCCTGCCTTGACTAATGTGTTTGTAGGCAGCGCTTTAATTTTTATGTATGCAAAATGTGGATATGTTTCAGAGGCAATCCAAATTTTTGATAGCATGCCAGAACGGAATTTGGTTTCTTGGAAGGCTATGATTGTGGGTTATGCGAAAAATGGGCTCTGCCAAGAGGCTCTGAAGCTCATGTACCGAATGCAAGCAGAAGGTGTTGAGGTGGATGATTACCTCAATGCAACAGTTCTTTCTTCATGTGGAGATATTGAATGGAGTATGGAGCCTTCATCTGAGCATTGCTTGCAGTCAATTTGATCATTGATCCAAACCGAATTCCGGTTTTCAATTTGAAACTGTCAGTGAAACTATATATGGCTGCCTAGATCAAAGCTATATTCATTAAATTGTGGAATATAGATCATGTACTGGGGTAAAAGAACATATCTCACTGAATTAATATGAGAGGTTGAGTATAAACCTTCGTAATAGTGACTCGTCCAAACTTCCTGGCAGATCCCAGCTTGTCTAAGAACCACCATCAGCCTCCTTTCACGAGAAAGGAAGGAAGAATGAAAACCAAAGGTTCGACTCAGTTCTCCTCACATCAGTCAAATTATTTTTTGAGAATTTTGTAACATTACAAGCCTTGGATTCCAATTGGCTGGGTCATTTGTTGTAACATGGAGACATTGTATAGCCACGTTCATGTATTATACATAATGGAAATAGTCCCTAGATCTCTCTCTCTTTCTGCCTGTGTGTGTGTGTACCAAGCTAGTAACTAATCTGTAATTAAGCACTTTGATGTAAATATAAGTTCAAAAAAAGAAAAAAACAAAAAGAGGGTTGAAATCCAAAATAATGCATTTTATTGGAGCTCAATCGATTTACCATATTGAGTGGTGACTGAGAAGGCAGCCTCCTGTGCAGCTCTTTCTATGAACAGTGGGCACGGGAGAGGGAGGAAGGAGAAAGAGGGCAGGAAATAAGAGAGGGGGAGAGAAAAAGAAGAAAAAAGTTAGGTAGAAATTTCTAACCAACCCCATGCCTTCTTCTATGTTGTCTTTTGCTATATGTCTTTAGTTTTGCATTATTATCCTCATTATATTGATTATGAAATGTTGATATTGTGGTTGCACTGCCTTTATACTTGCCCTTAAAATTGAGGTGGCTCATTCGCTTGTATAATCTAATGTCATGATCAAATTTTGTTTCACAGGTAAGGTTGCTCTATTGTGTCACGGGTTCGGAACAGGGAACAATCTCTTTTCATGAGAAGGTAAAACTACGTATATCTGACGCTCTCTAAACCCCACAACGACGGAAGCCTCATGTACGGGTCTAATCCAAATATGGAATTTAATAAGCAAGTGGTAGTAAAATTGGGAATTAAGAATAGAAACAAATAACTTGCTAGTGAGGTTCAGGTTGATTCGTTCTGGGGATGTTCTGGTTTTCGTTTGAATCGGGTTGCCTTGTCTCATGCTGTGAGGTTTTTCTCTCTTGGCTTTTGATATAGCAGGCCCTCTTGCTCTTGCTTTGATGGCCTCTCATCTGGTCTGTTGTATTGTTGAGGATGGTTTGCCCTCAGTGTCTTGTATTTTATTTTTTTTAGTTCTTAATTAAAGTTTCACCTACGCTAGCCAAAAAGCGAATATTCACAAGTTTAGTAAGGAAGGTTTATTAGATGTTGAAATTTTGTTCCAACAACTTTCAAAATCTTTAGTTTGATTGAGGCCGGCAAATCCCAGTTAGTGAAAGAGGAAATTTTGCTTTCACAGCAGCAGGGAATGCCAACCCTCCATCCCACTTGAGTAGTGACTGATAACAAACTCTACCTCATGCCCAACAACCAAAACTAACTTAGTTCTTACTTGAGCCTCTGGAATTGAGCTTTGATTTGATACCTAACAAAGGTTTGAAAGAATGGCAAAAGACCAATGCTCTCAAACACAAGAAAATATTACGTGGTCTGGGATCATGTGGTCCTGATCAATCACGAATTGTCACGCAATCAAAAAATTAAATAAAATTGACACATTTTATTACGTGGCAGTCACATTTGATTGCGTACTAGTTTGTAATTGGCCGGGCCTAATAACCCAACCTAACTTCAACCAAATTCGAAACACAGCCTCATTTAGCTTAGATTTTTGACCTACCAATTTCTATCATGGCCAGTTCTTACTTGAATCATTGGAATTGAACTTCTACTTAATGAAAGGCTTGCTTGAAAGAATGGCACAAAACCAGTTGCCTCAAACGCGTAAAGTTACAAAGGTGGAATGGTTCAACTACAAGAGAATAAATCCAAATTTTCTTTATCCTCGAGAAAAGGTCAATATTCCCACAGAAGTCACCATTCTATCTGTCCCCACTTCAATTTCAGTCCCATTTTTCAAACCTCCAAGTCACAACTTTCCTGTCAAGAATTGCTTGGCCTCCAAGTTCCAACCCAATACACAAGTCTGTGTTTGTCTGTGTGTGTGTATATATCTCTATATATATGTAGCTTCTCAAGACTCTAGATCTCCCCAACCTTTTTGCTACATAATCCAATCCAACCATGGCATTATCTGGAACTGCTAGTCTAGCAGAAGTCTACATGATGCAAAAGCTCCATAAGGAGAAGATGAAGAGCATGGAAGGTGAAAAAAATGGGAGAGAAGTGAGTGCTCATGATGAAGGAAAGACTTCTAGTGGTTGCTTCTTCGCGGTGTTTAAGAAGATCCATCCCACTGCTGCTGTGCCCTCCCCGGATTCGACTAGGGAGCAAGCCGGGACAGGGGATCATGAGAGTTGAGTTGGGGATCAAATGGTTTTTCAGGTGCATGAATACCATATTTCATACTGAATAACTGAAAAGTTAGACTGTTTATATATATTCTGCAGTAAATGTATTGAACCCTCTAGTTATTATTAATGTATCAACTATGTTTGTTCTGTTTATGATTTGGAACTTTTGTATAACTTTCAAGTTGAGAACTAGTAACTTGATAGCTTAATCTTCGATTGTGTTGATTGTGGCACGGATGGTTACAAGTTCTATTTGGATCTTATTGCAAATAGTTTCAGATCCATCAAAAAAATGCAATAGCTGCAAGTGAGTGATAGAAACTAAACTGACTTGTGGTACTATCAAATAAGAATTTTATGTATTCATTCTTAGTTTTCTGGTGCTGAAATGGAGAGTTTATATGTAATTTGTAACCTTTTTTAGGAGGAACAGAATGTAAGTTAAGCCCTGCAGTGAATGCCAATATAATTCTTGATCCAGCAGCTTGTAAGCATGTAATTGCTGATGGGATGCCCTAAATTGAGACAGGCCAGGCTGCAGCATCTCTAATATGATGTATGCAGCCGGTGGCAATGGAAAAATAAATAAAGAAATTGGGGGAGCCAAATGTAAATTTATATATATATATATATATATATATATATATATATATATATATATATTTAATTTTTTATTTAAGGTGTTACGTAGCCTCCCCGCATGCAAAAGTAAGGTTGCGTATGTCTGATTCTCTCCCGATCCTGTAATGGCGGAAGGCTCGTGCAAAAGATTTGCTCTTTTTATTTCAGTTCATAACTTGACGGATTATGTCCTAATTAGCACAATTTTCTGTAGGAAGACGGCGTGTACATAGATAGTTTATCAGAATTTTAGTTCAGAATGACGTGACAATGAGCTTTAAGATTGAAAGGTGACATTTTCTATTTTGGAAGTGGAACAGAAAGTGAAGTTGATTGGCACTAAATTCTTGGCTTTAGCTTTGATGGAGGATGAATTTGATATCCACTTGATATCCATTATTATGTTTCATATTATATGTAATAATCCTAGAAAGAGATTCATCAAAGATAGAGGGCATCACACTTTTAAGTGGAACTCATCATCATCAAAGAGACTTTGGTGAAGTAGTACTTGCTTAGGCTGTTTAGGTTAGAGTTGATCAAGCACATGCTTATGCAGGAGGCATTTGAGACAGTACCATCTCTTTCCTTTTCCTTTTATTTGTACTATGGAAGTGTTTTACTTGTTGCCATTAATCATTTGTGAAGGCACTTTAATAACATTCGATGTGATAATTAAATAAGCCCTAGATGTTGAGTAAGTATTGGGTAGTCTGGAGTACTCTACTCGGTTGATAGTGAATTATTATTTTCTATTATCAGTAGCCGGGACTGGGTTACGGTACCTCCGGAGTATTGAATGTTTTTTTATAGATGTTGACAATGCATCAATCTTGCCACAACAATTGGGACATCAAGGTGGGTGGCTATGAAACACATATTGAATCCATGTAAATAAAAACCATTTCTATATTTCAATCTCAAAGCCCATATCAAAATCCGAATCAGATCTTATGAACAAAATCCATCCAACACAGAGAATGCATGAATAATTGGAAAAAAAATCCAGGATCTATTAATAATATGAGTTTTAGGTCATATCAATAGCTCTTTGGTTAAAAGGGAAGATACAAATTTGTTAAAAGGTCTAATGATCAATTCAACAATAGTTACATGCATATAAAGGCCAAATAGGTATATTCCTTTCTTCTTTCTTTTTTACTTGTTAATCATTTTGTATTCTCGGATGGTTTACAGACTGTGCATGCATGCAATCGCTCGTGAATTACGTGCATCATTTAAGTTGAGGTCTCACTTTTGGTAATTCTCGAATTGCTCGTGAATCACGTGAAACTGAGGCCTCACTTTTAGTGATTCTTGAATCGGAAACATAAAGGAAATACCCCAAAGGCCTTGAGCTAGTCCGTGCGGACTAAAATAGGTATATTGTTATACTCAATACAAGCATATCTTCTAAAAAACCTCCGACCTATTTTTAATTTTAATTTTTTCTACATTTCAAATCCGATAAAATGGATCCAAAATTGCATACCTAACAAAGGGCTAATATTTAATATTGCACTTGCAAGATTAAGTTTAAACTTTTGGCTGGAATTGATAATTTCTAACAAATTCATCACAATTAATGATGGGAAATTTTTGTGACTGTTAAAAATGAAGTATTAAAATATTGTATTTTCATTTAAACTTCTTTGGTCCAATGCGTCAGCTTAAAATGGTCTCTAATGTTGCTTGAACTTACAAGCAGAAACAAGTCCATATCCAAGGTAAAATCTCACCATTCAGACATACACCACTTTTATTGTTGCAGGTTTTGACCCAGCGGTAATATTTCTTTATTATAAGGTGGCGATTACGGTTAAAGAAAACTTAATTGTCTTTTCATGAAAAGATAAGACTATGTAATCCCAAATGAGAAGAATTTGATATATTGAGATAGCCTTTAGTACATAGTGTGTCTGTCAAACATATCGGTTATTGATGTATTCGTCTAATAAAAATATATCATTCAATAAAATTAGTCTTACTTACTAAACAATTGTCTAGCTCGCCTAATATTTTCTTGTATATTTGTTCAAGTCAATTTTGTCATATATATATATATATATATATATATATATATCTATCAGTAAATTAACAGGCCACCTCTTAGGAATTAGGTGCAATGTCTTGTGCACAAAACACAAGGATAGAATTTAGGACAAAAATAAATAACTTGGTCACCAAGCCAACACAATGTACGTCATGCATGATTCATGCTATGATAATAAAGGCAGCACGTACTTTTCATTTGACTCCACTTCATATATTTTTTAACATAAGTTTTCCATCTTAATTCTAAGCCGCCAAGAACATGCAGTGACAAATTTTGCTTCCTATATATATATATACATGTACAACTAAGATCTTTAAGGCCTCCCAAATCTTTATTATCATACAATCCAATTCAATTGTCCAAAGACAATCCATTCCTAACACGCACACAAACTCACCATACCAGCTTTATTTTTCCGGCCATGTCGTTAGCCGGAGCTGATTTTGCTGAAGCTTACGTGATGCGAAAAATCCACAAGGAGAAAATCAAGAGAACATCAAAGAAGGCGGCCAAAAGGGAGGTAATTGGAGATCCTGAAAGTGAAAATCCCCAAGGTTGCGTCTTTTGGATCTTCAAGAAGATACATCCGACCGACGCCCCGTCGCCGTCGCCAAAATGTGACGGAGGAGAAGCTGTGAGATTAGACCATATATAAGGTTTGGATGAAATCACATGGTTTTGCACATATTGATCATGTAATCCACTGTTGTTGTGTCATAAAGATGGCAAGCCCGAGTATTAAGTATTTGTATTCTTAGAGCTTGGTATATATATATATATATCGTTTTTACTGAAAATTGTGTGTGATATATTGTTTTTCTATCTTGATATATTATTTGTTCATTTGAATCAAGGATTGGAGTCCACTATTCAATAACAAAAGGCTAAACTTTACATGTATCTTAGCTCTAATTCTCTAAAAATGCTATACTGTACAATTGATGTTCTCTCTTGTCACACTGATTCTACCCAGGCCGACCACTTGAAAAGTAGCAACGCTCTTATGCCTATAATATTATACAATACAATCACACATTTGACCCTTTCCATCAAATGTTATCACTAACCATTCGATTTTAAGGAACTTAAAAATTTTCAAACACTTGTTACATATGATAAAAATAAATAAATAAATAAAAACTAAAAAAAAAACACTAGTTACATGAATGTAAAGGCCAAATAGGTATATTGCTTTTTTTTACTTGTTAATTACTTTGGGTAGTTGAATAGTTTGCAAACTTTGTATGAATGCAATTATTTTTTAATCACGATGTATTATTTAAATTTAAGTTGAGGCTTCACTTTTAGTAAGTCTCAAATCAGAGATCTAGAGAAAGTATCCCAAAGGCCTTGAACTAGTTTGTGCCAACTAAAATAACTATATTGTTATACAATACAAGCAAATCTTCTAAAAAAATTCAACTTAATTTTAATTTTAATTTTACCTACATTTCAAATTCAATAAAATAGATTCGAAATTGGCTTGGATATAATCGAGAAAGTAAAGAATAATCCCCAAAAGCTTGCACTCATCGAAGATATCACGTAAAAAGTACTTTCTCGAATCTGATACGAGAGAAGGACGAAATACCACTCAACTAAAAGCTTCATATTTTTAAACTGAAGAACCACCGTACATTTACCTCCTTTCTAGTCTTGTTCCGTAGATTGTTGTTTGGGATTGAGTTTAAAAAAGCCTCTTAATGCCAAGTTGCCAACCACGATCAGAATCACCAACCCATATTGCATACCTAACAAAAGGCAAAGATTTAATATTGCAATTGCAAGATTAAGTTGAAGCTTTAGGCTGGAATTGATAATTTCTAACAAATTAATCACAATTAATGATGGGAAATTTTTGTGACCGTTAAAAATGAAGTATTAAGATCATTAAACCAATAGTGTATTTAATCTAATTCGTAGTAAACCCAACATAAAATTAAAATTTTGTATTTTCATTTTAACTTCTTTGATGCAATGCCGCTACTTAAAATGGTCTCTAATGTTTTTTTTTTTTATCGGTCAAGTACTCACAGGGATTGCTCACGCTCGGGCTCAAACCTCTCCCTTTTTCTTTGACGGTGGAAATGTGGCGCTCCACATTGCCTAAGAGAAGAAGTTGTTGAAACTTGTATGTGTGGACAACCCATAACCCTGTAGACGCGTTTTGAGGAGAACTGTAAGCACTGAAAAGAGAGTGTGCAAAGCAACCAATATTTACACCGTGTAGGTGACACGTGACAAATGGTATTAAAGTCAGTCTCCAGCATGGGCCCCTAACCTTGTAATCGTGTTTTGAGAAAAATCATAAGAGGAGAGTGTGCAAAACAGACAGTATCTACACGATGTGGGCGCATTGCAATTTTGTCTAATATAATACATAAAAAAAATTGTAAATACAACGGGAAGTATCTACACGGTGTGGACGGGAGGTTATATCTCTCCCCATGCGCAATGGTAAAGTTTCAATTACGAGTTCGAAATGAAAAATTAACCGTCACTCCTCATGTGAAGGTAAAGCATTGCAAAACCGTAAACACTGAGAGGAGTGTGTAAAATGGACAATATCCACACGGTGTGGACCGGAGGTTATACCATTGGGCTAGAGGTCTTTTGGTAAAATGGTCTCTAATATATGTTGTTTGAACTTATATGTATGTAAATCCCAAATGACAATTAGAATTTCATGTATTGGGAGGTAATACCATTAGGCCTTTGACAGTATATAGACGGTGTGGCCGCATTGCAATTCTGTCTAATATAATACATCAAAAAATCGTAAACACCGAAAAGAGAGTGTGTAAAACCGATAGTATCTACACAGTGTGGACTGGAGGTTATACCATTCGGCTAGAGACCTTTTGGTAAAATGGTCTCTAATGTTGCTTGAACTTATATGCAGAAACAAGTCCATATCCAAGGTTACCATTGCAATTATGTCTATCAATATAAAACATTTGTTTTACTATTGTAGGCCTTAACGCAACGGTAAAGTTTCTCCATTATGATGGGGCAATTACAAATTCTAAATGAAAGATTAGCCATCTCTCCCCATGCGCAACGGTAAAGTTTCTCCATTGTAATGAGACAATTACGAGTTTGAAATGAAAAATTAACCGTCTCTCCCCATGCAAAGATAAAACTATGTAAATCTCAAATGACAATTAGAATTTCGTGTATTGAGATAGTCCAGCATACCACATCATTGTTTCTCCATAGTGAAGGGACAATTATGAGTTCGAAATGAAAAATTAATCGTCTGATCTCCTCATGCGCAATGGTAAAGTTTCTCCATTGTGACGGGGCAATTACGAGTTTGAAATGAAAAATTAATTGTCTCTCCCCCATACAAAGGTAAGACTATGTAAATCCCAAATGACAATTAGAATTTCATGTACTGAGATTGTCCGACATACCACATCGTTGGTATGTCCATCCAGTGAAAATCTCCATTTAATGAAATTGGTCTCACTAGGGAGAGAGCTCGAAAATTGTTTTAGAGGAGGCATAGTCTACATTATAATTTTTTTTCCTAACTAACATTGCAACAAAGACAATAAGCCAATAAATAGAAGTGTAATAATGGAGCAATAATCAAAATTCATATAGTATGTAATATTTCAAAAAAAAATTGTTCTAAAAAAATTAGAAAAATAAATATAAACTTCAAGGGTCCTTTTGACAACAATTTCACAAAAATATATTTGGTAAATAATATGTTGCACAATGTTTCATAAAAAAAATACTTGAATTATTTTTTAAAAATGGTATTTACATTATATTGATTTTTATTCAAAAAATTTCATTACATTTGTTCATCTACAATAGTAAAAAATAAGTAAATTTGACTTTATTTTTGCTTTCAGATTTGGGTCTTTAAACCAAACAAGCCCTTAGTGTGAAAATTTTTAGTAACAGACTCAAAGAATAAGAGAATAAATAAATAAATAAGAATAAGAAGGGAGAAAGAGTTATTACTACACATACATCATACACACATGGGTGCCAAGAAGAAGAAAAAGTCGAAGAAAAACAAAGAAGAAGAACTTTGAAAAGAAAAAATAGGTGTTGATTGAAGAAAGAAAATGTGTGTATGGATATATATATATATAAGAGAATCAAAAAAATTGAAAGAAAAAGAAGAAGAGTAAGATGGAAGAAAAATAAATAATTGGAGAACATTTACAAAAAAATATAAAAATAAAATATACTTTTAGAGAAGGCATTTAGATATATTTTATAAATTATATGCCTAAAGTTATAAAAAATTAATGGAGTCACCATGGGCCCGGTGTCCCTCCTGGGCCCATGTTGGCTTTGTACCTGGTCTCACTTATATCAAAATTGAAATGATGATTTTTTACTGCGTAAGTATACCAACCACGAGGCGTGGCTTTGTGGCCCAGTGGATAGGAGCTTGCACATTTGTGCTGCCCGCCTATGTTCAATTCCCCCCACCCCCAACTAATTGCTAACACTAACAAACTTACATTGCCTTGCAAAAAAAAAAAAAAAAAAGTATACCAACCACGTGTAGAGTCTTTTTGGATACATGAGAGTGCCATCTCTTAGGAAGGTGCAATGGGTTTCGCACAAAATACAAAAAAGAAAAATTAGGCGAAAAATAACTTGGTCACCAAGCCAACACAATGTCATGATATGATATTAAAAGCACCACATTTCATGTGACACCACTTCATATATATTTTTCAACGAAGTCTTCAGTCTTAATTCTAAGCCGCCATGAAAAAGCCAAGAACATGCAGTGACACATCATTTTGCTTGGTCTCCAAACCTATACAAACAACTATATATGTATAAATAACATTTTGAAGGCCTCCCAAAACCTTATAATCATACAATCCAATTGTCAAAGACAATCCATTTCTAACATACAAATTCACCATACCAGTTTTATTTTTCCGGCCATGTCGTTCGCCGGAGTTGATCTTGCTGAAGCTTACGTGATGCGAAAAATCCACAAGGAGAAAATCAAAAGAACATCAAAGAAAAATACCAAAAGGGAAGTAATTGCAGTTCATGAAAGTGAAAATCCAGAAGGTTGCTTCTTTTGGATCTTCAAGAAGGTACATCCGTCGACCGACGTGCCATCGCCAAAATCTGATAGATGAAATTATATGGTTTTGCAGCTTCATGTAAATTATGTAATCAGTAATCATTATTGGTTTGTTACAAAGATGGCAAGCCCGAGTATCAAGTATTTGTACTCTTACTTTGGTAAGATACCTATAGTTTTTTTCAATAACCGGAGTGTCCCGGAGTTTTGTCCGGACTAAATTTCCGAAACACCGTACAAAAGACACCTATAGTTTGTTATGAAAATTGTGTAATATATTGTTTTTGAATCTTGATATATTATTTGCTCCTTTGAAGGATTGGAGTCCACTATTCAATGGCAAAAGGCTAAACTTTGCATGTACTTTAGCTCTAAAAATGTTATATTCACAATTGTTGTTCTCTTGCCTCTTGATGAACTATGAGTTCGATCTTGTGACGTGGTATGTCACACTGAAATTTTTATGAATAAAAATATTATTTGTACCGAAGTCAGTCTTACTCTTACTCTTACTCATACTCTTACTCTTACTCTCTAGCGTGGGAGAAGATCTACTCTCTCTGTTTCAAAATTTTTGGATATTTTGGGAACTATGATTCACAAAGTTATGAGTCATAGCTTTCAAAGTACCCATATATTTTGAGATAGAGGGAGTACAATATATTGTACTCCAAAAATAGTGAATCCCACCTAAACCTGTCAAGGATTGGATTTTGATCTGAATCCGGCCGAGCCAATAATTAGAACATGAATTGGACATTCAATCCGATAATCCGTTAGTAATCTGAATTCGATAATCCGTTAGCTAAACAAATCGGATATGGATTATGACCGGTCGATCTGATCCAATAATAATCCGATCCGAAATAATTTAATATATAATTTATTTTAACTATATTATCTAATGTTTTGACATATAATATTTACATACTATTTAAATATTTTTTATCATTATTTCCTTCTTATTCTTCCTTCTCTTTATTTTGTCTTTCATTATAGTTTTTTTCTTTAATAAAAAGTCAAATACTTAAATTTCTACTATTTTTTTCTTTATATTTTATTTTTCTTCCCTATTTTTGTTTACTCATTATTTGTTAATCTCTTCTGAAATTACCTTTTTTTTAAAAAAATATTATATTTTTTCGGATCGGGTTATCGGATCGGATATCCAATTAATAACAAATCGGATATGAATTTAATTATATATAATTCGTCAGGTTATCGGATCGGATCGCTTATATTCTTTATCGGATTCAGATTAGATCATGTCTGATCTGGTCCAAATCCAATCCGTTTACTGGTCTAATCCCACTCCCTCAATGGTCTCACTATGATCCACCACTCTAATGAGTGACGGTATCAGCCCGAAGGGTCTCACGCTGGAATATTATACAAAACAATCACACTTTTGACCCTTTATACACCAATACCATCAAATGTTATCCACTCACCATATCGCATAAGTTATATTACCTCCACTCGTACCGGAGGTGTGAAAGCAAACAAGAGAATTAGGACTCGTTTGGCATGCATTCTGTTTTAGATGTTATGTTTTTAGATAAAATAGAAAGAATGTTTTTGTTGTATGATATTTTGAATTGAAAGCGAAAGTATGTTTGGTGACGAAATTTTATTGCGGGTTTTAGTGAAGGAGAAACATACAAAACACGTTTGATAACATCAAAATTTTTTAAAACAAAACACTTAAAACATGTTTGGTGACTCCAACTATTGCAAAAAATATATGAAGCAAAAACATAAAATATGTTTGGTACTGACTATTTCTAATTTGTTATTTCATTTTTAAATTTTATTTTTATAATTAATTATTTATGTAATAGACATAATTTTAGTAGTTGATTGACAAAATTTGTGAGTTGCGCAGTGCGGAAGCGGTTGCGAAAAGTATTTTAGAACCTAGAGGGGGGGTGAATAGGATCACTTGCTCGTTTGCTTAATTTTTAATTAATTCAATTTTAAGTCCAATTAATCAAACAATTAAAGCAAGCAAATAAATAAAGTGCAAGTAAAGAAAAGAATGCACCAGATATACGTGGAAACCCAAGACGGAAAAAATCACGGAGGGAGGCGGCATGCCTCAGGAAACCAATTCACTATGATGAAGCAAAGTACAACAGACTCTGTCTCAGTCTCACACCCCTCTTCACTCTGTCAAGGATCTGATGCGGAACACCTTAGGCTTATGATTGTGACAACACGTCCAACTGCTGCAGACTTCCGGCTAACGTCACCACCCTTACAGAAAGGTTGCTGGAAGAACCAAAATACTCAACAAGTATTTTGTTCCCTTCGTAGTGCAATCTGGTCACCTTTCTTCCTCAGCAAGCAAGCAAGCGAAGAACCATCAATATAATATTCTGATCAGCAAATAGATTTGATACAGTCTCTGAGCAGCTAATCAGAAGTAGAGCACCATCCTAAATATCACTCGTGAAGTATGGATATGTGTTCTTAAAAATATATAGCCCTAATTATACTGTATATACTTTCTCTCTCTAAAATATTAATATTCCAGGGCGTACATGTAGAGAAAATATGAATACATATATATAGGTAAAGAAGTTCTAATTCTACTTGGAAAAGAAGTTAAATATCAAAATAGAACTTTCCTAAAAGTTTCAAACCCAATAGGAATCAAGATTTCCATCAAAATCTATTTCTTATTTGGAACAGGCTAAGTGGGACCGGTGCCAAATAATTAGGACCGGTGGGACTTTTGAAAACCTGCAGAAACTAACTTTACCCAGAAAAGTTGGACCGGTCCTAAATATTAGGGACCGGTCCTACTTTGAAAAACCCTAATATTTTCATAAAAATCCTGATTTTTCAAAATAGGCTCGGAACTAAAAAGTGCAGAGTGTCCTCACCATACTTACCTGTACTATATGATGTTCTAACTGATTTGTCGACTTCCATACACTTGAGTGTCAGCTCAAAAATGTCGATGATCGATACAAAGAATAAATCAAAAATTACAACTCGATCAATTAGGTTTTGATCACCGAAATATGCCAATTACAAATTTATATCTCACAAAATTTGTACATATAATATTTTTTTGTGTTTCTCATTATGAGGACAGATCACATACAGGCTAGATGGTGCATCCTGAAGATAGATGTCATACATGTGTTTGTAAGCCTTTGATGAAATAAAATTGATGATATAAAGTAACAATATAGTATATAATGCTCGTAAGGAAGTTCAACCAGTAGCCTATAATGTATGATTGTTTCATCATATTGTCTACTATGGTTTCTTATCAATCTATTAAACTCAACATTTTTTCTTTTCTTTTATGTATTTTCACTTATTGGACCCACAAGTGTAACACTACAGGGAGATATTATGAATTTTGACAATTTGAAATCCTGTCTCTAATGGTGGTAAGTAATTTCTGATTCATAATTGGTTGCTCAATTAATTATGGTTTTAGATATTCTGGACTCGGCCTACTACTAAAAATTAAGACAACACAAAACATAGACAACAAAATAACCAAATGAATGAAAAAGAAAAAAATGTATTAAAAGCATTTTTTGAAATTTATTAAAGTTACTTTCCATAAAAATACAAAAGTTGGATTAAAATCTCAACAGGAAAACAACCAAAAAATTACAGATATAAAGTTGCATTTTGGCTGGACCAAGTGCAAAAGCCTAGAGGATTATGAACTTTGTTCTGCATCTTGATGTTAAATAATGATTCATTTCAAGTAGTTAGCTAAGTGACAAGATTATGTAACATATTAAAAGTTTCTTCAGAGAAAGAGAGAGAGACAGTAGCAAACCAAAGTATTTTCCAATCACTATCTATAGGTGATCAGGCCCCCTTAATTGAGAAAACGCACATTTCTTTTCCAACACAGAATTTTCTTTTACAAATTGTTGCAATGCTCTGGTATAACAGGAAGATGAGGAATGTAGAGGAAGCAAGGTCTCTCAACGTCATTAAAGTACGGGTGCATCAGTGCATCACAAACTGTAATGAGTAGACACATACAGAAAGAAGATCAACTCCAGCTGGTTCAAGATTGAGAACTACTTCTGCCAGATTCTGTTTGTAGAAGAAAAACAAAAAAGGTAAATATATTTCTAAGATTCTAAAGCAGGAAAAACAAAACCACACCCAGAACTTGTACTACCTTATGATTATTCTCAATAATATGTAAACTTTGACACAATTCAGTCACTTCAGGCCAGGTTTGCTCATCTGGTATGCCCAATAAGCTTCATCAGAACCAAGATGCAATTACTGATGCATAAGTACAAGGCATTAAGATGCGAACAATTAGTGGCTGCATGGGAGTGTCCAATTAATATACCACCTGAGAATTTTGTGTGGAAGTTCAGATAGATATGAAGTTTCAAAGAGAGGCTCCTAGTTTCACATCTCAGCAAATATGCATCTCATAGACCACATATCAGCCTGAGTGAAATATTTGAAGAGTTCAGGTGCCATGTACATTAGAGTTTCTACCTGAAGTGGGAAAGCAAAACAAACCAAACTGTGGGAAAGCAAAAAAAAAAAAAAAATTTATAACTTCCTTTTCTGTCTTTTCTTTGCTCTAAGCAAAAATGTGTTATACTTCTTCATAATAACATCTTGGCAAACCTGACCCTAGAGATTATCAGAAAGAAAATAAAATAATTTTCATTTTTTTGTATAATGACTTTTCAACTTTATCTTTTTTTTTAGAAAAAACATACTGCAATTACAATCACTCTTTTTTTAGGAATGTATGTGTTTTTAAAAATTAAACTAAAATCAACACAAGAAAAAGACAATTACTTTAGTGTTAGTCTAACAAGTGGATTATATATAAACTTAGCAATTCACATTTTTAACATAGTAGTTGCTTTTGAGCTCGAATCTGCATTCTCATAGTTAGCAGCCAATTTTATTTTCAATACACCAAGGATTGCCCCTTAAAATAATACCTATTTGCTAATTATATCAACGGCATATAATCTAGAGCCTAAACATTTTCTTCAAGGGAGATCACCAGGTTTCAGCATTTATTCATTCTCAATATATAATTTTTGGTAGCAAGCTACTTCATAAGTTTATCAATACAAAATTGAGTTAGCAAGTCTTTTAAAAAATTCAGCAATATATAAAATTCAAGATTAAACAGATTTTCAAAACAAATTTTAAGAGCAAGCGAGTGACAATAAGTTACCACAACGTGCGCCTGTGCAAGTGAGTGACAACAAGTTACCACAACATGCGCCTGTGAAAGTGTGAGTGAATAGAGATTAAGAACTCAACCTTAAGGGCCTAATTTCATGTATGCCTGTGCAATTTGTAGAGAAAGAGAAATTATACCATAGATTAGCTCTGAACTTGAAGGTGCGCTGTGATATGTAGAGAGATAGATGCGTTTTTACCAATCAATTTCTCTGAAACTTTGAGGTTATACTCATAATACAAAAGAATTCGAATAGGGTAGATCGGCATTGAGATTTTTGACACCTCGACCTCAATTTGTGTACATTCTCTCATATGCAAAGCAAGTACATTATATCAAATGCATTAGAATTCAAATAAAGATATGTTTATATTCAGTTTAACACTATAACTTTTGAAATGAGACGAAACATAGAACATATACTTTTTTTCAGACTTCGTTGTTACCTATATCAATTTGTGTACATTCTCCCACATGCAAAGTAAGTGTATTAGAGCAAGTACATTAAAAATCAACTAAAGATATTCAAATATTTAGTTTAATTCTAAAACTTTTGAAATGAGATGAAACACAGAACAAATACCTTATTTCAGATTTTTTAAGTTATCGCAATATCATTCGTTCCCAGTATTCAATATTGCCTACTCCCCAATCATATTTCCTCAACCACAAGTGATATTCTACATATCTATTATTATCTAAGATTAAATATTACATTCCCTAATATATATCATAACAAAATAAGTATCATTAATATTACATGTCAAAATATAAATCATAACAAAATAGCATAATTAATTTACAAATATATTACAAATCCATCATTTCTTCTCAAGCAATACAATAAGTATCATGAATATCACAACCAACATAAAGATTATGCAAATAGCAAAGCATCTACAACCACTATATAGGAGGATTTTTTCTTTATATTGTTCAGCTTGCATATTTGCAACGATATTCTTCAAATCACCATGAACATTTTCATGAACCTCTGTACCTTGGTGTAATTCATCCAACCATATAAAAGCATTGATGTGCGACTATAATAATAAATACAATTATTTTAAAAAATATTTTTAGCTGACTACATAAATAATATAAATAGCACATCAATTCTTTTCAATTGACATATTTACCTCCCAACATGGACAACTATGGAAGTAGCGTCCCTTATTCTTGTTAGTTTGAGCCTGATATAGGTTCTTGGGACCTTTCTCACATGCACATAAAGGTCATTCACCTTTTACTTGATACATTACTACATTATATAATACTAAACACATTAAATAGTGTTCAAACTGATTAAGTTATTACAGTTATCCATTTGTTTAGAAATTACTTACTACAGTTATCTATATCTAAAAAAATTACAGTTATATAGTTATTCATTTACTACCTTTTGGCATATCAATCAAGAGTGTTGCATACTCTACCAGATTCTATTAGCAATAAAATCACGCATCTGATTCATTTGTTGAAGTAGAGGTGTCGAAACATTTGCATTAACATCAACATCAACATCTTCAGCAGGTTCACTTTGTGAAGAAAATGACTCAGTGGCTTGACCATTAAAGATAATATCGGCTTGACTTTAGATTCTTATAAAATTGTGAAGTGTACAACATGTCATTACAATAAGTACTTGAGTTTCAAACTTAAAGGGGAACATTTGATTCAAAATAAGGAATCTCATCTTCAGCATTCCAAAACATCGCTCAATCACATTTTTCAAAGACGAGTGTCTATGGTTGAACACTACGAGGTGCCCTAATCTTACGATATTCTTGGAAATGGTAACAATGATCCCGAAAAGGGGCCAAGAATTCAGTCTGATTGGCATACCCGGAGTCCACCAAATAATACTTTCAAGCTATGTTTACGAACTATAAATAAAAGTAGACTATGTATAAATAGCCATACAAGCATTAGCTTTTAAAATATTACCTAATGGTGGAGATGAAAATTGTAATTCCTCATCATTAATGCATTCGTTTAAAATCTTTGAATCATTCGTAGATCATTCCCACTCAGTTAGAACATATGTGAACATCATATCAAATGAGCAAACGGCCATGACATTTTGGGTGGTATCACCCTTCCTCCCGTGACATTGGATTTGTATATCTGCTGGCACGTTCGCATCGACATGGGTTCCATCTATAGCTCCCACACAATCTTTAAAGAAAAGGTAGAACTTTGTAGACCCTTTTATATTATCAGAAAACATATTCAAATCTGGGGAAATAATAATCATTCTGTCCAACTCACAAACTTTATGCAACACACCGTGAAACTGTCTAAAAATTATCTCAGTTGAGTGCTAGAATCTTTCTGCTACAACACAATTCCTTTCATTGTAAGCTAAAGTAAGCAAGAAAATTGCAACTTGTTCGTAGATAGACAAACTTTTTGAATCTTTTAACCCTAAAGCTTTAAGCTGACTACACAATTTTCTAAAAATATTAGGGTACATCCTAAGGTTCTCGCAACATCTGTCTAGATTGTCATTTAAAATCTCCAACACATATGCTTCACCTTATAAGATAGAATCCCTATAAGGTAGTTTCTCATAATACTTCCTATGATACTCGAACATATACGCCACCATAATGACACTCTTATCCTCCTCATCATCATCATACAACTCAATAATTATCCTGATCTTATCACAATTCATAATATCCTAGGTGAACAAATAAATATAAGACACAAATTATAAGCAAAAGTAAAATGCATAACATCATTAATGCATAAATAGCAAATAAAACACACATAAGTGAATAATATAAGGTTATAAAGTAATTTAAAGTATTCAACAAGTTATAGAGAATTAAATGTAGTTATTACAATCATCCGACAAGTAAATTAAATAGTTATCCATAAGCGAAATAGCAATTATTAATACAGTCATCCAAGAACAACAGCAAAGGTTCATAACCCAACCAACCTCCCTCTCCTCAGGCATGTTCAGAAAGAACTCCCTCCACATATCAGAATCATGAAACATCATGGATGCTTTAGTATAATAATAATTATTAATCCCCTGCAATTGATCCAAAATCTTAATGCATGAGTTAAACATTTCTTTCTCCTTATTTTTTTTTACGGGAGATGTGACTTCAAGTCCTTTGTCACATGATGCAGCAAGATTAGAAGATGAAGCTGCAGCTATGGCCCTTTCAATTATCTCAGCTTTCATATTAGCATTCTCAGTCATGGTAACCATGACTTGAGACATTGTTGAATGAAAACTATTATTTTTTTTGTTTTCTTATTTGAAGGTGACTGTGGAGGACTAATCTCATGACCGTCAACCTCAGCGAAGTCATCACTCTCATCAAGGTCATGTATGCCTACATGGTGTGTGGGCACTTGGGACATGGTGGATGCTCTAGTGGAAGGGTGGACATGCGCACCTGTAGTATATGTGTCTCCAAAAATTATGATCATTTTGCTGTAATGGGGATATCCCTTCCTGTGAAACTTTCTTGCATTCTTAACCACCTACAAATTATTATCTTTCATATTAGTATATCCTAAATTCTAAAATTAAAATAAAATTTAATGTATGAAAATGGATAATACATTAACTTTTAAACTACTAACCTTGCTCAACCTTTTTCATTATTCATCCTCTACTATAACCATGCCCGTCTAAGAATTGAAACCCACACCAGTTCAGAGTGTTTCTAAAAGACAGACTTTCTAAAAAATAACTTTTGCAGACATATTATCACATGCTCAACACAATAGGGGTTTGTTAGACATTTCCAATCTTTTATTGGATAGCCATGATGGAATGAGAGCTATATAAGAGGCTGTTTGGTTGATGGAGTAGTTCTAATTGTGCATTGTATAATTGGCAGTTAGGTGCTTGTATATCAGAATATAAAGTTGTTGCCAACTTGCTTCACTGGAATTTTGTAACTTAGATTTGAAAAGATTTTGTGTATATTTTTTTAAATTATAATTTTGTAGTTGGCAACTATGTTATAACATGTACATAATAGTTTTTAGTTATTTTATTTATTTATTTATTTATTTTTGTCAGCCTTCTTGAGTCTTGACCTCAACCAAAAAAATCTCATGGTTCTAAAATTTTGTATTTCTAATTTTGTTTAAGTTATATTATATGTTCAAAGGTGTTATGGTTCTAGCAAATTTTGTATTTCTAGTTTTGTTTAAGTTATATTATATATTCATAGTTTAATCATTATCTTAAACCCTATTAATTCTAAAGTTTCTTTTTGAACCTTTTTAATTTAAAACCTATCACAATTTTGATTTCATTAGCAAATTAGTAATCTTATGGCATTTGCAATTGTTTCTCTTACAAATGTTCTTAATTTAAGACCAAGTATGGGCAGTGACTCTTCCAAAATAGACAAAACTACAAAAAAATCCAGTAAAGTTTCATAGATCTAGTTATACATGCATCATGCTCACAACCCTACAATAAGAATTTCGAACACCTAAAAATATATAATAAACAAACAAAATATTGCACTATCATAGAAAAAAGCAACATGTAGAAACTTTCAAAAGTAAAAAAAGATGTTAGTTGCCAAAGAAAAAAACTTTCAAAAGAATACTACAAAAACATCAGTGCTTCTTTGTCATCAAAAGATTATGGTTCATAGTATACAGCTTCAAGTAATTCTTAGGTAAGTAATCAATCAGCCCAATTCCAATGATTTGTGACTCTCATCAATATATAATCATATTATCAGTGTATCTTTATCATCAAAATAATCTTAATCAGAGCACCAAATTCATAAGACTCTTATCAGTTGCACTAAATGATGGTAACAGAATGTTTGGAAAAAGAATAAAGATGGTGTTATACTACTCTAACTAAGAGAGAGAAGAGTTATAATTAATACATACACACACACACAAACACTCTAGATCAAATGTCAAGATCTCGGTTGAAGCAAATTACAACAAGTTCATAATGATATTCAGTAGAGAGTGAAAGATTTGTAAATCAGAACAAGTTCAGAACATAATTGATATATATATATATATATATATATATATATATATATATATAATACTTGTATATTTGAAGAACAAAACTCAAAATCGAAGGTCAAGATATCGGCTAAAGCAAATCACAAGTTCACAATGATAAACAGTAGAGAGTGAAAGATTTGCAAATTAATCAACAAAACTTGAGATCAAAGGTCCAGATCTCAACTGAAGCAAATCACAACTTCACAATGATAGACAGTAGAGAGTGAAAGATTTGTAAATCACAACAAGTTCAGAACATAACTGATACATACATACATATATATATATATATATAATACTTTAACATTTGAAGAACAAAACTCAAGATCGAATGTCAAGATCTCGGCTGAAACAAATCACAAGTTCAGAACATAAACTGATACATACATACATATATATAGAATACTTGAACATTTGAAGAACAAAACTCAAGATCGAAGTCAAGATATCGGCTAAAGCAAATCACAAGTTCAGAACATAAACTAATATATATATATATAATACTTGAACATTAGAACAAAACTCAATATCGAAGGTCAAGATCTCAGCTGAAGCAAATCACAAGTTCATAATGACACACAGTAGAGAATGAAAGATTTACAAATCACAACAAGTTCAGAATGATACTTACAGTAGAAAGTGAAAGATTTGCGATTCAAGTGCTTTGATTTGTCGTGGTTGAACACGGAATCTAGGTTTATAGAATCACCCAAGAATCGCCTTCAAATCGGCTACGCAGAGTAGAGAGAAAGTCAATGCAAAAATGACCTAAAATCGCTATATACCTATTGCGAATATGGGTTGTTTGTTTGCTCTACTACAATAGTTTTGGCCCAAATGTTTGGGTTGTTAGTTCTGCTACAGTGCTAAAATAAGAAAAAACACCATTTTCTTATTTTCAGTTTGGGCCTTTTTTATGAAAATGTTATACTACTATGTACAACATAACAGGCCTACACCAAACATGCTTTGGGCCTCAATTTGGATACTAGAGCGGGCCTGCAACAAAAACACTCAAAGCAAATCATGAACCAAATAGCCCCTTAGGCTGCTAGCACTGTTGGGAAATATAATTTTAGAATTATATATAATAATCTACATTTCATGTCTAGATATCCTGGTAATTAAAATTTCGATCCAGATACCAAAACTTACTATTTCAAATTGTTAAATTTATCCAGATAACATCTAAAATCGCTTGCAACTAAAATCAATATGATCAGAAGTAGAATCGTATAAGCGCATGGGATCATACTTTCTTTACCAATTCTATTAAATCGTATTGTTTTATTCTTCTTCAGAATTTATTTGGACCTACAATCCATTTTGGACAAAGAAAATTAAAATATTTTAAGTATAAAGTCTAACTCTTTAGTCTAATTGCATTTAAAAACGAAAAAAACTCTTAAATTCAAAGATATGGCTTGAAACTTGAAAATTTTTCCCTATCTTGCTTTATTCTTCTCATTTTTTTTTTCCTTTTTTTTTTCTTTTTTCAAAAACTAATAGAAAGAACTTTGTTTTCCACCTTATTCTTCGCCAATTATGAACCAAAAACAATGAGAATTTATTTCTTTTCCGTTGTTCTTTCACTCTGTTTTTTTTCTAAACTGAAAAATAATATTTTCAACTGAATTATTTAGACAATTAGGGAACTAAATTGTTCTTTCTCTCTCTATTTATTTGTTTCTCTTTTCTCTTTGTTTAGGGATTTTTTTTATGTGAAATTCTACCTAAATGTTATACTAATGCTTTTGTACAGAGGAAATCAAAAAATTGATTTTTTGTGTTTACAATGTGCATTACTCTCTTAGTATCTTTTTATGTTAACTGATTTTGCTGGAATGTTGATGATATTGGTTGTTTAACCGTATTTCGTATTTATATCGAATATATTTTTATTTTGAAAGTTAGTTTGAATTATTTTTTAAATAATTTAATAGATACTTACAATCTTTAATCTGATCCTACAATTTTGATTCTATAAAACCCCATCAATCCTATATATAATTTTGATTCTGACAACCTTGTGAGATGCATATTATCTGGAATAAATGAAGAGTCATTTAGTACAGGGCGAATTGCATTAAACTCCTCTTGACTTGTGACGTTTTGCATTAAACCTCCCTTTTAAATTTTTTTTTGCCACAAAATCCCTCCAATTAACTGAGGGGGCTACTTTAAAAGAACAATTGCTAAAATATCCCCACCAAGTCAAGGAGAATTTTATGCAATTCGCAAAATTATGCGAAATTAGTTTAAATATTCTTTTTTTTCTTTATTGAATAAGAATATTTGAACTTTTTTTTTTGGTTACCTACATCACCATATTTTTAATTCAAGAAAAACATAAGAAATTAAAGAAGTAAAATTCATAGTTACGAGTTCAACTACATATAAGTTCAAATCTTATATGTTTACTCATATTATATATTATATATATCATTATTATATTATTTATATTATATTTTTGATTTCATACAATGCGTGTATATATATAAGTATATGAGATGGACATTTGATCAAATAATTAAATCGACAAAAATGAATTTTAATTATAAAAAGTAATTGAATGGCATAAAATATTTATTAATCTTACACTAGTTTAACTTTACTGCACCGTATATGTAAATATGTATATATGTGTGTGCATTTGTTCTTATAGTTGAAAAAAGAAAAAAGTAAACTTTATAATAAATCATTGATGTAAAGTATTAACTTAATTCAACAAAATAGACCATATGATCTTTTATAATTTACCTTTTAAATATAGTAGGTTTTTCTCTCATGTAAATAAAAGAAAATGTAATAGGTTTTCTCTCATTTTGTTTGGTTGAATAGAAAAAGAAAAAAAGAGGACAAAGGATATTGTAGGATTTAATTATGCTAGACATATGCGAAAGAAATAACATGCAGTTGCGCTCATAACTACAAATTTTATTTTTTTAAATTTTTTTATACTTTTCTTGAATTAAAAGTATAGTGATGCATATAACAATAAATATAAGTTCAAATATTATTATTCAAAAAAGAAAGAAAATATTTTAACTAAATTCATACAATTGGGCGAATTGCATAAAACCAACTTGACTTGATAGGGGTATTTTAGTAATTGACCTTTAAAATAACCTCCCTTGATTAATTAGAGAAGTATAAAATAGGTGTTGTTCTGATTTAAAAAATAAATAAATAAATTATTAAGAGCCGTACGAGAAGCATAAAATTAAATATGTTCTGATAATATGTGTAGCTAAACACATTTATAGACTCTTTTAGATGATTATTTGAAAACTTCGAGATTATATTTCCCAAAAAAAAACCCAAAATCACTCTTAGGACAGTCAAACTGTTCGTCTGTTTTGGGTTGAACGATAGAGCAGAGCATGATTTGAGTGATCAACCTAAGAATCCTCCATTGTCAACCTGAATCTAAGCGAAGGAAGGAATAGTTGAGTTCAAATCAATCTGACTATGAATTAGAAAGTTTAACTTACATATATATATATATATATAGAAAAGCAGAAATTTGAACAGTCCTTTACATAGCCTATTTTATGAGGCCAATTTTGTCCTATACATGGCAGTCAATTAATAGGCCACCTCTTAGGAAGGTCCAATGATATGGTTGAGCTACAAGAGCATTAGGCCAAAAATGACTTGGTCACCAAGCCAACACAAATGTCCAAAAAAAAACACCACTTTCATGTGAATCAAGTGGCATGTGAAGCCACTTCACTTATTTTCGACGAAAGTCACCTATCTTAATTCTAAGCCGCCATGAAACAGCCAAGAACACACATGCAGTGACACATTATGCTTGCTCTCCAAGCCTATACTTGTGTATAAATATCTTCTTTAAGGCCTCCCAAAACCTCATAATCATACAATCCAACTGTCCAAAGACAGTCCATTTCTAACACACAAACTCACCATACCGGCTTTACTTTTCCGGCCATGTCGTTAGCCGGACCAAATCTTGCCGAAGTTTACGTGATGAGAAAAATCCACAAGGAGAAAATCAAGAGAACATCAAAGAAAAATGCCAAAAGGGAGGTAATTTCAGATCATGAAAGTGAAAATAAAAAAGGTTGCTTCTTTTACATCTTCAAGAAGATACATCCCACCGATGGTGACAGAGGAGAAGCTGTGAGATTAGACCATATCTAAGGATTAGATGAAATTATATATATGGTTTTGCAGTTTCATGTAATCACTGTTGGTTAGAGATGGCAAGCCGCGTATATATTAAGTAATATTTGTACTCTTAATTTCGGAAGTGTTAGATGGTCTAATTTGTCATATTTTTAATTAAAGAAAAACATAAGAAATTAAAGAAGTAAAATTCATAATTATGAGTGCAACTACATATAAGTTCAAATCTTATATGTTTACTCATATTATATATTATATATATCATTATTATATTATTTATATTATATTTTTGATTTCATACAACACATGTATATATATAAGTATATGAGATGGACATTTGATCAAATAATTAAATCGACAAAATTAATTTCAATTATAAAAAGTAATTGAATGGCATAAAATATTTATTAATCTTACACTAGTTTAACTTTACTGTACCATATATGTAAGTGTAATGCCCCGCTCCACCACATGGTATGATATTGTTCGTTTTGGGCCTAATCTGCACGTGTGGTAGCTCGCCTAATGTCTCTTGCACCCACCCACAATTATTGTGGTGACTCTTGTGGGCCGGTGTGATGTGGACGGGTGCAAGAGACATTGGGCAAGTTACCACACTGGCAGGCTATAGGGTGCTCAATCCCACATCGTCTGGGTGTGGAGAAGGGGATGTGCTTATATGAAATTTGTTCTCTCCAAATCGTATGAGGCCTTTTGGGTAAAACCCAAGAACAAAACCGTGCGAATTTAGGCTTAAAGCGGACAATATCATACTATGTGATGGAGCGAGCTCTTATAGATGGTATCGGAGCATGGACCCAGCCGAAAGTTTGTTGACAGGGACGTCGGACCTCTTAGGGGGTGGATTGTGGTGACTCTTGTGGGCTGGTGTGATGTGAGCGGGTGCAAGAGACACTGGATTAGCTACCACACTGACATGATACAGGGTGTTCAATCCCACATCGGGTGTTCAATCCTACATCGTCTTGGTGTAGAGAAGAAGATGTGCTTATATGAAATGTGTTCTCTCCAAATGGTATGAGACTTTTTGGGATAAAATTTAAGAGCAAAATCGTGCGGGCTTGGACCAAAAACGGATAATATCATACCATCAGTTGGAGGGGACTGTTACAATAAATATAGATATATGTGTGTGCATTTGTTCTTATAGTTTAAAAAAGAAAAAAGTAAACTTTATAATTAATCATTGATAAAGTATTGACTTGATTCAACAAAATAGGTCGCATGATCTTTTATAATTTACCTTTTAAATATAGTAGGCTTTTCTCTCATGTGAATAAAAGAAAATGTAGTAGGTTTTTTCTCATTTTGTTTGGTTGAATAGAAAGAAAAAAAGAAGAAGAGGAAAAATGATATTGTAGGATTTAATTATGCTAGACATATGCTAAAGAAATAACATGTAGTTGCATTCATAAATATAAATTTTATTTTTTTAATTTTTTTTATACTTTTCTTGAATTAAAAGTATGGTATGCATGTAACAATAAATATTAGTTCAAATATTATTATTCAAAAAAGAAAAAAAGAAAGAAAATATTTTAACTAAATTCATACAATTGGATGAATTGCATAAAACCCCCATAACTTGGTGGGGGGATTTTAGTAATTGTCTTTTAAAATAACCTCCCTTGATTAATTAAAGAAGGGGAGTTTGGCAAACAAAAAAAATTAAAAGAGTGGTGTTTTGCAGTTCCCCCTTTTGTACAGATTCAACCATCACAAGTATATTTGAATCAAGGATTGGAGTCCACTATTCAATAACAAAAGGCTAAACTTTACATGTATCTTAGCTCTAATTCTCTAAAAATGCTATACTGTACAATTGATGTTCCCTCTTATTGGAGAATGGTTTCTTATGGTGGACCATAGCCTGTCACACTGATTCTACCCAGGCCGACCACTTGAAAAGCAGCAACGCTCTTATGCCTAGAATATTGTACAATACAATCACACATTTGGTCCTTTCCATCAAATGTTATCACTAACCATTCGATTTTAAGGGAACTTACAAAATTTCAAACACTTGTTACATATGATAAAAATAAATAAATAAATAAAAACACTAGTTACATGAATGTAAAGGCCTAATAGGTACATTGCCTTTTTTTTTTACTTACTAATTACTTTAGACTGTTGAATAGTTTGCAAACTTGGTATGTGCGGGATCACTTGTGAATTACGTGCATTATTTAAATTTAAGTTGAGGCTTCACTTTTTAGTGAGTCTCAAATCAGAGAACTAGAAAAAGAATCCCAAAGGCCTTGAACTAGTCTGTGCCAACTGCCAACTAAAATAACTATATTGTTACACTCAATACAAGCAAATCTTCTAAAAAAAATCGGACCCAATTTTAATTTTAATTTTAATTTTACCTACATTTCAAATCCAATAAAATAGATCCGAAATTGTCTCGAATATAATCAAGAAAGTAAAGAATACCCCAAAAAGCTTGCACTCTATTAGAGATATCACATAAAAAGTACTTTCTCGAATCTGATATGAGAGGAGGACGAAATGCCACTCAACTAAAAGCTTCATATTTTTAAACTGAAGAACTGAAGAACCACCGTGCATTTACCTCCTTCCTAGTCTTGTTCCGTAGATTGTTGTGTGGGACTTTAAAAAAAGCCTCTTAATGCCAAGTTGCCAACCACGATCAGAATCACCAACCCATATTGCATACCTAACAAAAGGCAAAGATTTAATATTGCAATTGCAAGATTAAGTTGAAACTTTAGGCTGGAATTGATAATTTCTAACAAATTAATCACAATTAATGATGGGAAATTTTTGTGACTGTTAAAAATGAAGTATTAAGATCATTAAACCAATAGTGTATTTAATCTAATTCGTAGTAAACCCAACATAAAATTAAAATTTTGTATTTTCATTTTAACTTCTTTGGTGCAATGTCGCTGCTTAAAATGGTAGAAGCATTTTGAGGAGAACTGTAAGCACTGAAAGGAGAGTGTGCAAAACAACCAATATTTACACGGTGCAAGTAAGACGTGACCAATGGAATCAAATTCAGTCTCCAACCGGAAATGGGAGGAGGGTGCACAAGAGGGAGCGTCCAACGAGCAAGTTAAGTCCTAAGAGAGGTGATTGTGATGTCTCACATCTCTTGGAGGGAGAGGTTTTTGAAACTTATATGTGTGGACAGTCCCTAACCTTGTAATTACATTTTGAGAAAAATCGTAAGAGAATAGTGTGCAAAACGGACAGTATCTACATGATGTGGGCGCATTGCAATCCTGTCTAATATAATACATCAAAAAATTGTAAACACAACATGCAGTATCTACACGGTGTGGACGGGAGGTTATGTTTCTCCCCATGCGCAACGATAAAGTTTCAATTACGAGTTCGAAATGAAAAATTAACCACGGTAAAGTTTCAATTACGAGTTCGAAATGAAATCTTACTATTTCAAATTGCTAAATTTATCCGGATAACATCTAAAATCGCTTGCAACTAAAATCAATATGATCAGAAGTAGAATCGTATAAGCGCATGGGATCATACTTTCTTTACCGATTCTATTAAATCGTATTGTTTTGTTCTTCTTAGAATTTATTTGGACCTACAATCCATTTTGGACAAAGAAAATTAAAATATTTTGAGTATAAAGTCTAACTCTTTAGTCTAATTGCATTTAAAAACGAAAAAAACTCTTAAATTCAAAGGTATGGCTTGAAACTTGAAATTTTTTCCCTATCTTGCTTTATTCTTCTCGGTTTTTTTTTCCTTTTTTTCTTTCTTTTTTCAAAAAATAATAGAAAGAACTTTGTTTTCCACCTTATTCTTCGCCAATTATGAACCAAAAACAATGAGAATTTATTTCTTTTCCGTTGTTCTTTCACTCTGTTTTTTTTCTAAACTGAAAAATAATATTTTCAACTGAATTATTTAGACAATTAGGGAACTAAATTGTTCTTTCTCTCTCTATTTATTTGTTTCTCTTTTCTCTTTGTTTAGGGATTTTTTTTATGTGAAATTCTACCTAAATGTTATACTAATGCTTTTGTACAGAGGAAATCAAAAAATTGATTTTTTGTGTTTACAATGTGCATTACTCTCTTAGTATCTTTTTATGTTAACTGATTTTGCTGGAATGTTGATGATATTGGTTGTTTAACCGTATTTCGTATTTATATCAAATATATTTTTATTTTAAAAGTTAGTTTGAATTATTTTTTAAATAATTTAATAGATACTTACAATCTTTAATCTGATCCTACAATTTTGATTCTATAAAACCCCATCAATCCTATATATAATTTTGATTCTGACAACCTTGTTAGATGCATATTATCTGGAATAAATGAAGAGTCATTTAGTACAGGGCGAATTGCATTAAACTCCTCTTGACTTGTGACGTTTTGCATTAAACCTCCCTTTTAAATTTTTTTTGCCACAAAATCCCTCCAATTAACTGAGGGGGCTACTTTAAAAGAACAATTGCTAAAATATCCCCACCAAGTCAAGGAGAATTTTATGCAATTTGCAAAATTATGCGAAATTAGTTTAAATATTCTTTTTTTTCTTTATTGAATAAGAATATTTGAACTTTCTTTTTTGGTTACCTACATCACCATATTTTTAATTCAAGAAAAACATAAGAAATTAAAGAAGTAAAATTCATAGTTACGAGTTCAACTACATATAAGTTCAAATCTTATATGTTTACTCATATTATATATTATATATATCATTATTATATTATTTATATTATATTTTTGATTTCATACAATGCGTGTATATATATAAGTATATGAGATGGACATTTGATCAAATAATTAAATCGACAAAAATGAATTTTAATTATAAAAAGTAATTGAATGGCATAAAATATTTATTAATCTTACACTAGTTTAACTTTACTGTACCATATATGTAAGTGTAATGGCCCGCTTCACCACATGGTATGATATTGTTCGTTTTGGGCCTAATCTGCACGTGTGGTAGCTCGCCTAATGTCTCTTGCACCCACCCACAATTATTGTGGTGACTCTTGTGGGCCGGTGTGATGTGGACGGGTGCAAGAGACATTGGGCAAGTTACCACACTGGCAGGCTATAGGGTGCTCAATCCCACATCGTCTGGGTGTGGAGAAGGGGATGTGCTTATATGAAATTTGTTCTCTCCAAATCGTATGAGGCCTTTTGGGTAAAACCCAAGAACAAAACCGTGCGAATTTAGGCTTAAAGCGGACAATATCATACTATGTGGTGGAGCGAGCTCTTATAGATGGTATCGGAGCATGGACCCAGCCGAAAGTTTGTTGACAGGGACATCGGACCTCTTAGGGGGTGGATTGTGGTGACTCTTGTGGGCTGGTGTGATGTGAGCGGGTGCAAGAAACACTGGATTAGCTACCACACTGACATGATACAGGGTGTTCAATCCCACATCGGGTGTTCAATCCCATATCGTCTTGGTGTAGAGAAGAAGATGTGCTTATATGAAATGTGTTCTCTCCAAATGGTATGAGACTTTTTGGGATAAAATTTAAGAGCAAAATCGTGCGGGCTTGGACCAAAAACGGATAATATCATACCATCAGTTGGAGGGGACTGTTACAATAAATATAGATATATGTGTGTGCATTTGTTCTTATAGTTTAAAAAAGAAAAAAGTAAACTTTATAATTAATCATTGATAAAGTATTGACTTGATTCAACAAAATAGGTCGCATGATCTTTTATAATTTACCTTTTAAATATAGTAGGCTTTTCTCTCATGTGAATAAAAGAAAATGTAGTAGGTTTTTTCTCATTTTGTTTGGTTGAATAGAAAGAAAAAAAAAAAGAAGAGGAAAAATGATATTGTAGGATTTAATTATGCTAGATATATGCTAAAGAAATAACATGTAGTTGCATTCATAAATATAAATTTTATTTTTTTTAATTTTTTTATACTTTTTTTGAATTAAAAGTATGGTGATTCATGTAACAATAAATATTAGTTCAAATATTATTATTCAAAAAAGAAAAAAAGAAAGAAAATATTTTAACTAAATTCATACAATTGGATGAATTGCATAAAACCCCCTTAACTTGGTGGGGGGATTTTAGTAATTGTCTTTTAAAATAACCTCCCTTGATTAATTAAAGAAGGGGAGTTTGGCAAACAAAAAAAATTAAAAGAGTGGTGTTTTGCAGTTCCCCCTTTTGTACAGATTCAACCATCACAAGTATATTTGAATCAAGGATTGGAGTCCACTATTCAACAACAAAAGGCTAAACTTTACATGTATCTTAGCTCTAATTCTCTAAAAATGCTATACTGTACAATTGATGTTCCCTCTTATTGGAGTATGGTTTCTTATGGTGGACCATAGCCTGTCACACTGATTCTACCCAGGCCGACCACTTGAAAAGCAGCAACGCTCTTATGCCTAGAATATTATACAATACAATCACACTTTTGGTCCTTTCCATCAAATGTTATCACTAACCATTCGATTTTAAGGGAACTTACAAAATTTCAAACACTTGTTACATATGATAAAAATAAATAAATAAATAAAAACACTAGTTACATGAATGTAAAGGCCTAATAGGTACATTGCCTTTTTTTTTTACTTACTAATTACTTTAGACTGTTGAATAGTTTGCAAACTTGGTATGTGCGGGATCACTTGTGAATTACGTGCATTATTTAAATTTAAGTTGAGGCTTCACTTTTTAGTGAGTCTCAAATCAGAGAACTAGAGAAAGAATCCCAAAGGCCTTGAACTAGTCTGTGCCAACTGCCAACTAAAATAACTATATTGTTACACTCAATACAAGCAAATCTTCTAAAAAAAATCGGACCCAATTTTAATTTTAATTTTAATTTTACCTACATTTCAAATCCAATAAAATAGATCCGAAATTGTCTCGAATATAATCAAGAAAATAAAGAATACCCAAAAAGCTTGCACTCCATTAGAGATATCACATAAAAAGTACTTTCTCGAATCTGATATGAGAGGAGGACGAAATGCCACTCAACTAAAAGCTTCATATTTTTAAACTGAAGAACTGAAGAACCACCGTGCATTTACCTCCTTCCTAGTCTTGTTCCGTAGATTGTTGTGTGGGATTGACTTTAAAAAAGCCTCTTAATGCCAAGTTGCCAACCACGATCAGAATCACCAACCCATATTGCATACCTAACAAAAGGCAAAGATTTAATATTGCAATTGCAAGATTAAGTTGAAACTTTAGGCTGGAATTGATAATTTCTAACAAATTAATCACAATTAATGATGGGAAATTTTTGTGACTGTTAAAAATGAAGTATTAAGATCATTAAACCAATAGTGTATTTAATCTAATTCGTAGTAAACCCAACATAAAATTAAAATTTTGTATTTTCATTTTAACTTTTTTGGTGCAATGTCGCTGCTTAAAATGGTAGAAGCATTTTGAGGAGAACTGTAAGCACTGAAAGGAGAGTGTGCAAAACAACCAATATTTACACGGTGCAAGTAAGACGTGACCAATGGAATCAAATTCAGTCTCCAACCGGAAATGGGAGGAGGGTGCACGAGGGGGCGTCCAGCGAGCAAGTTAATTCCTAAGAGAGGTGATTGTGATGTCTCACATCTCTTGGAGGGAGAGGTTGTTGAAACTTATATGTGTGGGCAATCCCTAACCTTGTAATTGCATTTTGAGAAAAATCGTAAGAGAAGAGTGTGCAAAACGGACAGTATCTACATGATGTGGGCGCATTGCAATTCTGTCTAATATAATACATCAAAAAAATTGTAAACACAACATGCAGTATCTACACGGTGTGGACGGGAGGTTATGTCTCTCCCCATGCGCAACGACAAAGTTTCAATTACGAGTTCGAAATGAAAAATTAACCACGGTAAAGTTTCAATTACGAGTTCGAAATAAAAAATTAACCGTCACTCCTCATGTGAAGGTAAAACATCGCAAAACCGTAAACATTGAGAGGAGTGTGTAAAATGGAAAGTATCCACACGGTGTGGACCAGAGGTTATACCATTGGGCTAGAGGTCTTTTGGTAAAATGGTCTCTAATGTTGTTTGAACTTATATGAATGTAAATCCCAAATGACAATTAGAATTTTATGTATCGGGAGGTAATACCATTGGACCTCTGACAGTATATAGACGGTGTGGCCGCATTGCAATTTAATTTGTCTAATATAATATATCAAAAAACTGTAAACACCGAGAGGAGAGTATGTAAAACGAATAGTATATACACGGTGTGGACCGGAGGTTCTACCATTGGGCTAGAGGCCTTTTGGTAAAATGGTCTTTAATGTTGCTTGAACTTATATGCAGAAACAAGGTTACCATTGCAATTATGTCTATTAATATAAAACATCTGTTTTACTATTGTATGCCTTAACACAACGATAAAGTTTCTCTATTATGATGGGGGCAATTACAAGTTCTAAATGAAAAATTAACCATCTCTCCCCTTGCGCAATGGTACAGTTTCTCCATTGTGATGAGACAATTATGAGTTTGAAATGAAAAACTAACCGTCTCTCCCTATGCAAAGATAAGACTATGTAAGTCTCAAATAACAATTAGAATTTCATGTATTGAGATAATCCAGCATCCCGCATCATTGTTTGTCCATTGTGAAGGGACAATTATGAGTTCGAAATGAAAAATTAATTGTCCGATCTCCCCATGCGCAATGGTAAAGTTTCTCCATGGTGATGAGGCAATTATGAGTTTGAAATGAAAAATTAACCGTCTCTCCCCATGCAAAGATAAGACTATGTAAATCTCAAATAACAATTAAAATTTCATGTATTGAGATAGTCCAGCATCCCGCATCATTGTTTCTCTATTGTAAAGGGACAATTATGAGTTCGAAATGAAAAATTAATCGTCTGATCTCCCCATGCGCAATGGTAAAGTTTCTCCATTGTGACAGGGCAATTATGAGTTCGAAATGAAAAATTAATTGTCTCGATCTCCCCATGCAAATGTAAGACTATGCAAATCCCAAATGACAATTAGAATTTCATGTATTGAGCTTGTCCAGCATACCGCATCATTGGTATGTCAATCCAGTAAAAATCTCCATTTAATGAAATTGGTCTCACCAGGGATGGAGCCCGAAAATTGTTTTAGGGGAGGTAGTGTACATTATAATTTTTTTCCCTAACTAACATTGCAACAAAGACAATAAGCCAATAAATAGAAGTGTAATGGAGCAATAATCAAAATTCATATAGTATGTAATATTTCAAAAAAATTTGTTCTAAAGAAAATTAGAAAAATAAATATAAACTTCAAGGGTCCTTTTGACAACAATTTCACAAAAATATATTTGGTAAATAATCTGTTGCACAATGCTTCATAAAAAAAAATACTTGAATTATTTTTTTAAAATGGTATTTACATTATGTTGGTTTTTATTCGAAAATTTTCATTACATATGTTCAGCTACAATAGTAAAAAATAAGTAAAATTGACTATTTTTGCTTTCAGATTTGGGTCTTTTAACCAAACAAGCCTTTAGTGTGAAAAAATTTAGTAACAAACTTAAAGAATAAGAGAATAAATAAATAAATAAAAAGAATAAGAAGGGAGAAAGAGTTATTACTTCACGTATATCATACATGAGTGCCAAGAAGAAGAAAAAGTCAAACAAAAAGAAAGAAGAAGAAGAAAAAATATAGAGAACTTTGAAAAGAAAAAATAGGTTTTGATTGAAGAAAGAAAATGTATATATATATATATATAAATATATTTAAGAGAATCAAAAAAATTGAAAGAAAAAGAAGAAGAGTAAGATGGAAGAAAAATAAATAATTGGAGAACATTTACAAAAAAATATAAAAATAAAATATACTTTTAGGGAAGGCATTTAGAAATATTTTATAAATTATATGCCTAAAGTTAAAAAAAATTTAATGGAGCCACCATGGCCGGTGTCCCTCCTAGGCCCATGGTGTTCTCACCTATACCAAAATTAAAATGATCATTTTTATTGAGTAAGTGACAGTCCCATCTCTTAGGAAGGTGCAATGGGTTTCGCACAAAATACAAAAAAAACGAAAAATTGGGCCGAAAATAACTTGGTCGCCAAGCCAACATAATGTCACGATATGATATTAAAAGCACCACTATCCATGTGACCCCACTTCATATATATTTTTCAACGAAGTCTTCAGTCTTAATTCTAAGCCGCCATGAAAAAGCCAAGAACATGCAGTGACACATCATGTTGCTTGCTCTCCAAACCTATACAAACAACTATATATGTATAAATAACATCTTGAAGGCCTCCCAAAACCTTATAATCATACAATCCAATTGTCAAAGACAATCCATTTCTAACATACAAGTTCACCATACCAGCTTTATTTTTCCGGCCATGTCGTTCGCCGGAGTTGATCTTGCTGAAGCTTACGTGATGCGAAAAATCCACAAGGAGAAAATCAAAAGAACATCAAAGAAAAATACCAAAAGGGAAGTAATTGCAGTTCATGAAAGTGAAAATTCAGAAGGTTGCTTCTTTTGGATCTTCAAGAAGGTACATCCGACCAACGCGCCATCGCCAAAATGTGACAGATGAAATTATATGGTTTTGCAGCTTCATGTAAATTATGTAATCAGTAATCACTATTGGTTTGTTATAAAGATGGCAAGCCCGAGTATCAAGTATTTTTACTCTTACTTTGGTAAGATACGTATAATTTTTTTCAATAATCGGAGTGTCCGGGAGTTTTGTCCGGACTAATTTCCGGAACACCGTACAAGCGACACCTATAGTATGTTATGAAAATAGTGTGTAATATATAGTTTTTGAATCTTGATATATTATTTGCTACTTTGAAGGATTGGAGTCCTCTGTTCAATCGCAAAAGGCTAAACTTTGCATGTATCTAAAAATGTTATATTCACAATTGTTTTTCTCTTGCCTATTGCCTCTTGATCAACTGTGAGTTCGATCTTGTGATATGGTATGGCACAATAAAATTTTTATTAATAAAAATATTATTTGTACCGAAGTGACTCTTACTCTTACTCTCACTCTCTAGTGTGAGAGAAGATCTACTCCCTCTGTTCCAAAATTATTGGATACTTTGAAAAATGTGATTCAGAGTATTCAAAGTACGGGAGTACAATATATTGTACTTAAAAAATAGTGAATCTCACATAGATCCGTCAATAGATCAGATTTTGATCCGAATTCGAGCCAATAATTAGGATATGAATTGGACATTCAATCCGATAATCTGTTAGCTAAACAAATCAGATATGAATTATGTCGATTTGATGTGATAACAATCCGATCAGAAATTTAATATATAATTTATTTTAAATATATTATCTAATGTTATAACATATAATATTTACATATATTTAAATATTTTTTATCATTATTTCCTTCTTATTCTTCCTTCTCTTTATTTTGTCTTTCATTATAGTTTTTTTCTTTAATAAAAAGTCAAATACTTAAATTTCTACTATTTTTTTCTTTATATTTTATTTTTCTTCCCTATTTTTGTTTACTCATTATTTGTTAATCTCTTTTGAAATTTCTTTTTTTTTAAAAAAATTATATTTTTTAGGATCGGGTTATCGGATCAGATATCAGATTAATAACAAATCGAATATGAATTTAATTATATATAATTCGTCAGATTATCGGATCAAATTGAATTGCTTATATACTTTATCGGTTGACGGTATCCGAAGTCTCTCACGCTAGAATATTATACAAGACAACCACACTTTTGATTAGGGATGGCAATTTTGTCCGCCCCGTCGGGTTTCTACCCCGTCCCGCCCCGTTTAGGACGGGTATGAGAGTCATTTTTTTTCCGTAGGGGCGGATTTGGGAAAGAAAATCAAAACCCACCGCGGGTACAGGGCGGGTTTGGGACTCTATAATAACCCGCCCCGCCCCGCCTATATATTTTATTATTATAAATATTTTTATATGTATATATATATATACAAATTATAATTTTACTTTTGGTTGTATTAAGACTTATGTTTTCATTTTATCTTTTTGTTGTATTAACACTTCTTTAATTGTTCGATCAAATTTGTTACTAAGTTATTTAGTTGTGAAATATATTTTTTGTAATAGGCTATTTAATTGTGAAATTTTATCATTTTACTTCTTAAACAAGGGTTATACTATTTTGAATTTAGTAGTATCAAACTTGGTACTACCCACTAAGGTCGTATTTTTTGAAAAAATTAAATTTTATTGATGTTTAATGTGGTTAGAATTTTGTGGGGAGGGGCTCCGCCTTGCCCCGTCTCGTCCTGCCCCTTTTGAAATTTTAAAGGGGGCGGGGCGGGACAGGGCGGAGACAGGGTGGGGTTTCTCCCAACGAGGCGGGGATGGATTTTAAAATTTCAGCCCGTTTCAAACCCACGGCGGATTTGGAATTAGTGTTTAAGGCAGCGGGGCAAGGACGGATTTAGGCAAACCCGTGCCGTACTCGCCCCGTTGTCAATCCTACTTTTGATTCTTGATACACCAATACCATCAAATGTTATTCACTAACCGTATCGCACAAGTGATATTACCTCCACTCGTACCGGAGGTGTGAAAGCAAACAAGAGAATTAGGCTGCTAGCACTGTTGGGAAATATAATTTTAGAATTATATATAATAATCTATATTTCATGTCTAGATATCCTGGTTATTAAAATTCCTATAGAGATAGTGAAATCTTACTATTTCAAATTGGTAAATTTATTCGGATCGCATTTAAAATCGCAGAAGTAAGATCGTATAATTGCATGGAATCATACGATCTTTACTAATTCTATTAAATCGTGTTGTTTTATTCTTCTTCAGAATTTATTTGGACCTACAATCCATTTTGGACAAAGAAATTTAAAATATTTTAAGTATAAAGCCTAACTCTTTAGCCTAATTGCATTTGAAAACGAAAAAACTCTTAAATTCAAAGGTATGGCTTGAAACTTGAAATTTTTTCTCTATCTTGCTCTATTCTTCTTGTTTTTTTTTTTTTTTCCTTTTTTTCTTTCTTTTTTCAGAAAATAATAGAAAGAACTTTGTTTTCCATATTATTCTTCGCCAGTTATGAACAAAAAACAATAAGAATTTATTTCTTTTTCCGTTGTTCTTTCACTTTTTTTTTTGTCTAAACTGAAAAACAATCTTTTCAACTGAATTGTTTAGACAATTAGGGAACTAAATTGTTCTTTCTCTCTCTCTATTTATTTGTTTTTCTTTTCTCTTTGTTTAGGGATTTATTTTATTTTTTTATGTGAAAAATTCTGCTCAAATGTTATGGTGATGCTTTTGTACAGAGGAAATCAAAAAATTAATTTTACGTATTTATAATGTGTATTACTCTCTTAGTATCTTTTTATGTTAATTGATTTATCTGGAATGTTGATGATATTGGTTGTTTAACCTTCTTTCGTATTTATATCAAATATATTTTTATTTTGAAAGTTAGTTTAAGTTATTTTTTTAATAATTTAATAGATACTTATAATCTTTAATCTCATCCAACGATTTCGATTCTATGAAACCTCATCGATCTTGTATTATAATTTTGATTCTAGGTACATATTATTCGGAATAAATGAAGAGTCATTTAGAATATGGCGAATTGCAGTAAACCCCTCTTAACTTGTGACATTTTGCATTAAACCTCTCTTTTAATTTTTTTTGCCACAAAATCCCTCCAATTAACCAAGAGGGCTACTTTAAAAGAACAATTACTAAAATACCCCCACCAAGTCAAGGAGAATTTTATGCAATTCACAAAATTATGCGAATCTAGTTTATATATTCTTTTTTTCTTTATTGAATAATAATATTTGAACTTTTTTTTTTTTTGGTTACCTACATCACCATATTTTTAATTAAAAAAAAAATAAGAAACTAAAGAAGTAAAATTCAGTGTGCAACTACATATAAGTTCAAATCTTATATGTTTACTCATATTATATATTATATATATCATTATTATATTATTTATTTTATATTTTTGATTTCATACAATGCATGTATATATATATAAGTATATGAGATGGACATTTGATCAAATAATTAAATCAACAAAAAATAATTTTGATTATAAAAAGTAATTAAATGGCATAAAATATTTATTAATCTTACACTAGTTTAACTTTACTGTACCATATATGTAAATATGTATATATGTGTGTGCATTTGTTCTTATAGTTGAAAAAAGAAAAAAGTAAATTTTATAATAAATCATTGATGTAAAGTATTAACTTGATTCAACAAAATAGGCCACATGATCTTTTATAATTTGCCTTTTAAATATAGTAGGCTTTTCTCTCATGTAAATAAAAGAAAATGTAGTAGGTTTTCTCTCATTTTGTTTGGTTGAATAGAAAGGAAAAAAAAAGAGGAAAAATGATATTGTAGGATTTAATTATGCTAGACATATGCTAAAGAAATAACATGTAGTTGCACTCATAACTATAAATTTTATTTTTTTAATTTTTTTTATACTTTTCTTGAATTAAAAGTATGGTGATGCATGTAACAATAAATATAAGTTCAAATATTATTATTCAAAAAAGAAAAAAAAGAAAGAAAATATTTTAACTAAATTCATACAATTGGGCGAATTGCATAAACTTGGTAGGGGTATTTTAGTAATTGACCTTTAAAATAACCTCCCTTGATTAATTAGAGAAGGCGAGTTTGGGGGAAAAAAAAATGGAGTGTTTTGCAGTTCGCCCTTTTGTATAAATGTAACCATCACAAGAATATACTCGTATAAAATAGATGTTCTTCTAATTTAAAAAAATAAATAAATAAATTGTTAAGAGTCGTACGAGAAGCATAAAATTATATATGTTCTGATAATTTGTAGCTAAACATATTTATAGGCTCTTTTACATGATTATTTGAAAAATTCTAGATTTTATTTCCCAAAAAAAAAAAAAAAAAAAAGATAACCCAAAATCACTCTTAGGACCAGTCAAACTGTTCGTCTGTTTTGGGTTGAACCATAGAGCATAGCATGTTTGAGTGATCAACCTTTAGTTGTGGCAGTCAATTAATAGGCCACCTCTTAGGAAGGTCCAATGATATGGTTGAGCTACTAGAGCATTAGGCCAAAAATGACTTGGTCACCAAGCCAACACAAATGTCAAAAAAACACCACTTTCATGTGAATCAAGTGGCATGTGAAGCCACTTCACTTATTTTCGACGAAAGTCACCAATCTTAATTCGAAGCCGCCATGAAACAGCCAAGAACACACATGCAGTGACACATTATGCTTGCTCTCCAAGCCTATACTTGTGTATAAATAACTTCTTTAAGGCCTCCCAAAACCTCATAATCATACAATCCAATTGTCCAAAGACAATCCATTTCTATAACTCACCATACCGGCTTTACTTTTCCGGCCATGTCGTTAGCCGGAGCCAATCTTGCCGAAGTTTACGTGATGCGAAAAATCCACAAGGAGAAAATCAAGAGAACATCAAAGAAAAATGCCAAAAGAGAGGTAATTTCAGATCATGAAAGTGAAAATAAAAAAGGTTGCTTCTTTTACATCTTCAAGAAGATACATCCCACCGATGGTGACAGAGGAGAAGCTGTGAGATTAGACCATATCTAAGGATTAGATGAAATTATATAATTATATATATATATATATATATGGTTTTGCAGTTCATGTAATCATATATATTAAATCATATTTGTACTCTCAACTTTGTAAGTGTTACATAGACTAGTTTGTTCTACGTTCGCACAAAGATAGGTATACTATCTAATCGTTTAAAATTTTGATTTATTGGACAAGAGTTCGAACCGTTACAATAAAATACCTATTATTGGTTGATTATATGAATGACGTGTATTATTTGTTATTGATCAAAACTCAGATGGCTATTTGTGTTACTTGAGAGGCTCTTGATGCACGGGTCTGATGAAATGTTATCACGTGCAAGATGCACGTGATGGGGGGAAGCGTGTCACGTGATAAAGGGTCATTGTCTTGGCTGTGACAAAATCTGCAAAATCATGGAGGTCTGACTTGGCTTTGAATAACAACGCCCCATACCACAGCAATCCCATGTGCGATGTGTCCACTGAAGGCGACCTCCACACACTGCCCACCCACTCCATTACAAATTTCATTTGTGACTTTTTCTAACCAATAAGGCAATGACACTTGCTCTATATCTATGATCCATCTCACTTGTTTCCTATTCTAGGGGAACATGTTTACCTATAATTAATTTGAAGCTCGTCTACGTGTGCCAGGTGTTCGTGTATAATATATCAGGAGTGATCACCGATCGGATTGAAAAATTCAATCCAATTCGATTCGTTCTGTGACAATTTGTCAATTCAATCCGTGATTGAATAGATCAGATCGGATTGAATTGACAGATTGGTCATGTACTCCTATTTGAATTTTTTTTTGTTTACTTCAAAAATTTCAAGAAAAAAATTTACAACACTTTTTAATTCACATCTCAAATGAACACAATTGTTAAATAAACAAATAAAATATATATTGAGTTTTTAAGTTTAACCATGTAAGTATGTAACATATTATATTATTATACATATAATTACTAATTATATATATATATATAGCCACGGATTGGATTGCGGATTGGATCGGATTTCTAATCCTCCAATCTGTAATCCGATCCGTGGCTAACGAATTATAATTTTTTAATCCGCCACCAATTCATTAGCTAACGGATCGGATTAGCGAATTTTTTGTACACCCCTATAATATATGATTTAAATTTTATGCATGTATAATAAGCACAGTCTAAATATACTCGATATATTTATATCGGATGTATTGCATGTAGATCTTCTCATCAATTTGACAATAATTAACAAATTCAATTTAAAACTTAAAATCGTGTCACATTTAATTTTTACGTTTATAACAAATATGTAATTAGTTGAATTAAGACTCTCAGATGTAACACGGTCTCTGTCGAGGCTTGAACACTGAATCTTTCATTTGGAAAGTCTGGACTCGTAGTGCCAGACTAACTCATGTTTGATAAAATTGAAAGTTAAAATCTTCTCAGCGTCACTTTCAACAAAAAAAAAAAATTATAATTGTTTGATGCACATGACAGTGGAGGAACATCCGATGTGAAATTCAAAACACGTGTGCATCTTATAAATCTGTAACGCTAAACTTGTTTATAACCATTCTTAAGACTTGGGCTAACATTTAGCTCAACCTTATTTTTCTGTCGGTGGATGGATAGGGGAGATAGCTCTCTCTCATCTCATAAACTCTGACACAAATGCATGTACTATGAAAGTTACTAACCATTTAATAGCTCATTTCCAAGATATAAATAAAGGGTCAATTCTCTTAAAGTGGAATAACTAAGTGAACTGAACAATACAGTAAAAAAATATTCTGTTATTTAGCTCTTCCATGAAAATAAAAAAAAATTAAATAAATGTAACAAGAGAGACAATGTTTTCTTGCATTTATGATCGAGTACTGTATATACAGTGATATCATTTTAAGAAATTAAGAGTAATATCACGGCAATTGCTATTTTTCTTTTTTCAAAAATGATGGTGGTGTCGGATCTCTTAAAACATTTCATAATTCACCACCAAATATATGTCGTGTTGATTTCAAGAAATTGAACATATCAGAATATATAATCACGTTTGTTTATAGCATTGCGTATATCTTTATTGCAATGAGGCATGGTTTGGAACTAAAAAGTACAGACACTTCATTAAAAGTGTCGTACCCGTGTCAGACACTCGGATACATGTCGGACATTTCGCATAAATGTCTTGACATTTTTCTTTTTATAATACTTTTCGGACACTCTTTAAACACTCCTCAAATATGTGTCGGACACTTCGTAATAGTAAAATATATCAAGTATTTCAATTGAAAGTTATATGTGCCAAACTTATGACTAAAAATATAAGCTAAATATATGTAAATGACTAAATAAGTCTGGTTCTTTAATCTATTTATCTATTTTTTTTTATAAGTTTGTTTAGTTATTGTCACGTAGTCTTTTTTTTGTTGAATAATTAATATATATTATATTATTATATTATTATTTTATAGCCGTATCTTCGTCGTGTCCATGTCCGTGTCTTGTTGTTTTAGAATTTCTCGTATTATCATGTATGTGTTGTGTTGTACCCATGTCCCGTGTTCGTATATGTGCTTTTTAGGTCTGAAGCTTTACTATTTTTTTTTTTTTTAGGGGCCATTATTGTGCATGTAGTGATTTTAGTACAAATACTATGTGTACAATTGAGAAAATTATTTATTTGAAACAAATGACAACACAACATTGAAAGTAAAATAACCTTACAGTACAATCATTGTCAATAATTTGAGTTTTATGATGATTAAGATTTGGTACCTAACATATATTTATATATATATATATATTTACACACAATTAAGATTTGGTAATCTCTAGTTACATTTTAAGATTAATTCATTAGGTTATTGCTTGGTGGTGATACTGTTTATGCTATGTGATGGACTGATGGGAAAGAAAAATCGAAGATAAAAGTTTTATTTTGCATAGTAATTATTTTCAAATTCAACTTTGTATTATGGTGTAGGAGTGCATGTAGTTCGGTTTTATAAATTAAAATTAGTTTCATATAACTTGGAACCAAATTGATCCATTAGAACCATGATGCCGAATCGATCCAGACCGCACAATAATAGTTTGAATCGGTTTGATATTATGAGTTAAGATTACTTAAAATCTACAAGCAAAATTCATCATAATCAAAAGAAAAATAAATAAATTATAGTCATGCGTGCACAACACGCGCTACGCGTGGCACACGTTTATTGTAGTTGATTTCACCAACTAATCGGGTATATTAATATGCTATTAAGATTCAGTTCGAATTTTAATTTGGATTATACATTTCCTAAATCATGGATCCAACTGATCTTAATGTTTACCATAGTATTTGGAACTGAGACCAAACTGTTAACTATTTAGATTGGTTTAGATTATTGATGGATTAAAACATTAATTTCTGAGCACCTCTATTCTTATTTATTACATTCATGTAAAATATATATATATATATATATATATATATATATATATATATATATATATATTTTAAACTAAGTAGACAAACATGATACGACAGAGATATACTTTAAACTCCATATGGCATAGACAAAATTATAAATATATATTTTAAGACTTCAACTCTCTACATTTTGCTTTAAAGGGAGGGGAGATACTATTAAACCATAAGTCTTGGTATTTATATGCATTTATTGAGTAAGATTATTATAAAACTTTAATTCATTTTATTTTTAAATTAAAAGTTATCCTGACATAATTTAGAAGATGAAATTACACAATTATTATAATAACAAAACAACACGCTTACGTCAAATTCGGTGATTTTTTTCGAGTGGTTTGTTAGACAAGAGTATCATTATTCTATAAAAATATAAAATTGTATGTTTCACGTGTGACTATGAATAATGACAATTTGACTTACAAATGAAAGTCTGGACAATTTGAAATGTGTTCATATGAAGCAACAAAGTGTTGAATAGTGTCAAGGAAGTGTTTGAGAGTTTTGACAAAGTGTTCAAAATAATTAAATTTATGCTAAATTGCAATAAACTCCGGTGTACTTTCAAAAAATAACAAAATGTGTTATTTTTGTCACAAAATAATTTATTCGTGCTTTCAAAAGCTGCAAAAAAAACTCCCTTGATCACTATTTTGACAAAAATAATTTTTTACATGACCATTGAACTCTTTTCAATTAATTTTACCAAAATAACTCCTCACACCTCCTTTTCTTCATTCTTCAACTAAGTCATCTTTCCATATCTATATATATAAATATTTATATTAGTTAGATTAGGCAGATATAATTAAAAGATTATTTACCCCCTCTGTTAAATTTATTTTGAATTATGAAAATGTAAATAAAATATTAGACACATGCGCAGAGAGTCTTAGTATTTGACATTAATATGACCCCTAGATCTTAAATTATTGCCTGCGGAAACCAAAACCTTACTAATAAATTAAAAGGTAGGGACATGGTTGTCACCAAATCTTGTCCCCATCAAAAGCAAACGAGTTTGTCACTCAAAATTCTAAATAGTCAGCCATAAGGGGCATTCTAGTAATTCTAATTCCAAGCATTTCCAATCCCAATTATATATATATATATATATATCATTTTCTTAATACTTTGAAATTAATTATCACAATTACAGGTTTTGGCGGGATGTACCTTTTATTTCACGCACCGCAGAAACACACGTCGATTTTATAAAGCAGTATAAGCTCATTTGAGTCCACACATCATCATTAACCCCGTTAATTTCTTCCGTTAATTCTCCTCAAATCTCTTCTTCCCCTTGCTACCTCCACGCACCTATTTTATATATATATGGCATGTTTGTCATACGTTTTGTTTTGTTTTTATTTTATTTTATTTTTGTATAGTAAAAACATAACATTTTTGACACTGTACTTTATATTTTGAATAATGTCAAAACGTTACAAATTTTTTAGTTGAAATTGAAAACACCATTTTGGTATTTTTATTGTGTTTTGACTACTGTAGTAAAAAAAAAACAAAAAAAAATAAAATTAAAACACATTTTCGTTATGAAACATGTTTTCGATTATTATTCAAAACACTTATAACAAAAACAATTCTTTTGATTCAAACAAAAATAAAAATAAAAAACACAAACACATGCCAAACTCATAATAATCTCAAACAATAACACTCTTTCCCGTGATTACAACATTGGTACCTATAATCAACAATTGCCAATTTTAGAGATTTTAGGGTGGTGATGGTGGACGCAATTATTATCTTGCATAATATTATATACTACATCTATGTGTGTTTTTAATTGTGTAAAATCTTCTTGAACTATAAAATTGTTGAAGAATTCTGTTACTTTTCTGTTAAAAATTATACGATTAAAGCAAAAAAATTTTTTTTAATAAATTTACTTTTATAAATTATCTTTTACCTAGAAATATTTGCACAGTGTTCACTGGTTCAGGGAAAGACATTCACTTGTTTTTATAGTTTAGGGATGACAATTTATTAAAGTTCAAGACCCACATTTGACATTCCATCTAACGACAATTAATTATTGGTTATATTTTCAAATGTTAAGAAGATATATTTGCAAATTAATTATAAATTTTATAAAGTTATCACCAAGAAAAACAGTTGTAGTTTAGTGATATCTCTTTTATCTTTCAATTAAAACTGAACCGGTCAAGTTTTCATAAGAACAAATGAGTGTATGAGTTTTTTTTGACAGAAATAAATAAATAAATTGTGAAGTTAAACACTATATATAACAACAATCAAGTATTTTCTCAATAACTTGGTCCGTCTACGGATCAGATTTGAATTAGATTAAAATCTGATAATGAGTATATGTGATATAATCTGATCCGATAATTTGATATCATCGAAATCCAGTAAGGAGTATATTTGATAGGATCCGATTGATTTGTACTTTATCAAATATTTGATCTGAATAGTTGAATTTTTTAAATCTTGTAAATTTTGTTAAAAATTTTAAAATATAAATTAAAAAAAGTGATAAAAATAGAAAGAAGACAATTTTTTTTTTTTATGTAAACAAGAAGAAAAGAAAGTCAAACACTTGATTCTTACTTAAATGAAAAATAATAAATAGTGAAAAAAATTTAATAGAAAAAAGAAAATAATTTAAAATATAAAGAAAGATTGAAATAATTAAAATTTTCAATTCTATGCAAAACAATATTTTTTATTAATTTTTTCATGAAATGCACATCAACTAATAATATATATTGCTGACCAAGAGATCATTAAAAAAAATAGATATATATATATATATATATATAATATTATATAGTATATTTGTTCCGATCGAATTATTATTGAAATGTCTATGTGAGAGAGATGTAACGCCAACTCAACGGCGTCAATAATGAAGGTCCGTTTCGGCCACGTGGTAAAATATTATTTGCTTACATTACGACCTGTACAGATCGATCTGTAGTTCTGTACCTAATCCGTGTATATATTAAATATATGTATACATTATAATCCCTCTGTTTTCACCAAAATTGATATTTCACCTCACTAACCTGTGAATGTGATCTCACTCAGTCCTAGCTCATTTTAATGGCGAAGACTCCATGTTCACTGCTTTGTCACGCTACCAAGTAAGACCACTCTCTCACATTCTCCACATCATCGAAGCTTCTCTCCCAAGATTCTCTGTTTTTTTCTTCAACTTCAAGCTCCAACAAATCATCAATTAGGTACCAGACAACACCAAATCTCATTATATATATGTATATTATATTTATGTGTATATATATATATTTTTTTAATTAAAAAATGAATGTTTTTGTTGTAATATCCAAACTTCGAAGTGTTCAAATTTTTACTGATTTCTCTGTTGAGTTCGTGACGTAAGGTGTTTTTCTGCCGTGGAATCTGGTAACTATTTGGAGTTGTTTTTGACTTTCTGTGCAAACAAACAAACCAAAAAAAAAATTGCTTTTTTTCTTTTAGAATAGTTTTTAGCTTTCAATCTTCTACTTTTGGGGAGTATACGATTTTCTGCATTTGGGTAGACATTCGCATTTTGTTTTTCGCTTCGGTCTCTTAAGTTTCTTTTGAATGTTGAAGTCTTAGATTGGATTTGAGTCCTAGAAATTTTGTGGAGTCTTCCGTGGTTGATGTTGGAAGTGGCATTGTTTGGAGTTGTTTCTGAGTGTGGTTTGTTGGTTTAGGGTTTGGATCAGAGGGGTTGTCTGAGATTATGCTGATTTTTTGGGAAGTTGAACAAAGGTATTTTCTGGGTTTTAGCTTAATTTGTGTTTCCAATTGTGTTCAATATTTGTGTTGTTTAGTCATATTTTCCCAATTTAATTTTTTGCTGGTTCAACTTCTAAGATCTGGGTTTTCTCAATCTGAAGTTTTGAGTATTGCATTTCTTTCTACTAGAGACATATATAACGGTTCTGCTCTTTGATTGATGCTAGTCTTACCACTTCTCTTTTCTTTTTCTTTTTCCTTTTTGTTTTTTTGAAATGTTTTATTATAACATAATGTGGTGGTGTGCACAATGTAATAACCTTTTTTGGATTATCTAATGGATATTACTCTGGTGGTGAGTTCGCGTAGACAAGAAATTTAGTTCTCTGTTGGAGGTTCACCATGTAAAGGGGATATTCAAGCATCTCATTGTAACTCTTTTGCTTCAATTATTCTGTGTTTTTCCTTCTCCCATATCATGTATATTCTCAACTTGTTACTTACAGATAGTAAAACATGTGTTTGACAATGAGAAATTCTGTTAAAATGCTTAAGTTTTAACTTCAACACTGCTTCTTGGCAAATGTAGATGACCCGAATTTAGTGTAGTCGTTAAGATGCTTGACTTCCTGATTGCTGTTTGATCTCTCCACATCGTTGGCATTTTCTGAATCATTCAGTAAATGTTACTCTCACCTCAATGAAAATTCTGGAAAAGGACCACTACCTTACATAGATTAATCATGATGCAACGAAATGCTATTCTTTTTTCCTGGCCTTTCTCTTAACTTGTAGCCCAATTGTCATGAGGATGCCTACATTTGACATCATTTATATTGATCTCCTTGTTGTTGAGCTGAATTCCTCGGCTCAGAAACCAATAAAGTTGACTACTATAAGATTTATCTTGAAGTAGTAAGTAAATGTGTGTGTGTGTGTGTGTGTATATATATATCTATATAATTTCATCAGCATTGTCCTAACATTAGTGTGCGTGAATCTTTGGAAATATATATTTTCCCCTCTCTCTTAGTTTGTCAGGCATCAGATGTTGTTTTGTAAAGACAAATTTTGGTCTTCTTAAAAATCAAATTTTTTTCCCTTCACGTCGTGCTGTTGGTTCTAAAAGATCCTTTCTTGTTGAAAGATGCTCTCTGGAACTGTGAAAGACATGTAATTTCTTTCTCAAGCTATGATTTATCAAACATAGTGAGCCATTCACTTTCATGTTTACAATAGCTTTTATGAGTTGCATACATGCAACAGAATCTATAAGCTATTTTTTATTTCCATGGACTCAGAAATTGTCATTTTAGAGGCAGCATTTCCTTCCAAAGTTTTGGTTTTGTTTTCTCATCAATTATAATTTTTGTTAATTTATTGTAGAAATGATGCATGGATTTCTGGATGATTTTGAATAAATGAAGTGGAAACCTGAGGATTTACAGCCAATGGTAGATTGATTGTGCAGTAATGTCGAGGATTGCAAAGTGGAAGCTTGAGAAGACAAAAGTAAAAGTGGTATTTCGGCTGCAGTTCCATGCTACACATGTATGTTTTCTTTTTGAGATGTTAAATTTATTTCATATCATAGAAGATACACTGCCAAGAAAAAAGGAAAATCAGTGGATGCCAAAAACATCTCACGATGTGTATACCCTTGGATTAGTATTTTTCTAGTCTGTTGACTTAATGGTCCATCATAGCCACGCCTTGCTCTTCCACTGGGCAATTGAGCCAATTGTCTAAGGTTCCACATAGGGAAAGGCTTATGTGAACCTATTGTAGGCTTAAACTTTCTCCAACTCTTTCATGTGGACCCATAAAAATATGCTATTAAATTTAGATTGTCCACTCCATTCAATGTTTAGATTACATCAATAGTCTAATTGAATTAAACATTTTAAAGTTTATTCTACTTCAATTAATTTTCTTTTCTTGTAATTTATGTTATTCTGCTAGACTTCTTTCACTTGTTATTATATTTTCTTCTTCTTTTAAGCTTTTAAATGGTTAATATATAAAATATTGAAAGGCCTCTTAGTTTTTTCTTTAGGCATTAACTTGTGTCATGCTGAACCTGATAATAGCTATCAGAAAATCCTCAAATGATTGTAAATTTTGTTGAATACTGTGAATTATGGCAGTGAAGATTTCAGTAGTTGGGAAGTCTAGGAGGATTACTTGTGCTGTTATGGAAAGCAGTGAGACGAGTTTGACCAGGTCACTTCAATCCTACCCTGCCCCTATTAGTACCAAGCTTTTGAGGTGTTTCATCTACCTTTCCCATTCCGATTTTAATTGGCAGTTCAAACCCTTATTATCCCACTCTGCTTGTCACATGGTTAGCTACAAAATTTAATGCAGACCTGGTAAACTGATTAATGGAGGTGCACCAACAATGCACGAGAGTCTTAGAGTATCTTGTAAGAGTAGTAGTCTTTAGTTTCTGTCATATGCTGCATCACTGATTCAGTAGAATAACTAATCTATACCTCAACCGAACAAGGTGAAAGGAAAAAAAAAAAGAAATCTAATTCAAATCAAAGCAGTAATCTGATACGAACATGAAATGAAAACAATCATCAAAATTAAATTATGTAAAAATGTTTTGATGACAACTAGGGAAATGAAAACTAAATCTGAACTATGTCACTCCTTAATCCTTATGGCAACAAGCACTGACTGCCTCACTTGGCCGCTTTATTTGTTGCATTGGTTGGCAAAACTGCTTATATTGTGTGTAATTGGAATAAAATGAGTAAAAAGTTCACAACGTTGACTTGGACCGTGCAATGACTAAATATAATTTCATTTGTTTATTATTATTTATTTGCATATTTTTACTTTATTCAGATTCCACAAAATGGCTGGGATAAGTTATCTGTATCTTTCATTCCTACGGATTCTGGAAAGGCAACTGCAAAGACAACCAAAGCAAATGTGAGAAATGGGACATGCAAATGGGCAGATCCAATCTATGAAACTACAAGACTTCTCCAAGATGTCAAAAGCAAGCAATATGATGACAAGCTATACAAATTTGTTGTGGCCATGGTAATTTTGCCCTACATCATTTGTTTAAATTTTAACCATCATCCACCCTTCCCCACCCACCCCCTCTCTTTGGGTAATGTAAATTATCTGTACGTGATTTTTCTATGCTCCTTATTTGTGCATATCTTTTTGCGACTCTCTTTGCACCATCAGAACATATTATTTCACTTGTATCTCTTCATAAGTTAAATTACCTGTATCTTATTGATCTCAGGGTTCTTCACGCTCTAGCATCCTTGGTGAGGCTAGCATCAACCTTGCTGATTATGCTGATGCGCTGAAGCCTTCTGCTGTTGCATTGCCACTTCATGGATGTAACTCTGGAACTGTATTACATGTGAGAACCTTTGACTGCTATACATCCTATAACTTTTCTAACAGCAGCCTCTACTGAATCATATAAGACCACATGAATATAGTTGATTGCATGGCCTTTCAACTCTATGCTACACCGAAAATTGAAAATGTGTGATAACTGATACGGGTCCAGCGTGCCTAATATTGGGAATGTAACCAGCAAGTTTTCAAAGGAAGAGAGAAACTCATTACTAGATTACTAGAAATTCTTTGGTTACATTCCTATCTGGTTTTGTGCAACATGGATATTTCAAATTCTAAAAAGAGTAAGTAGTCAAGTGTCCGTGTTTAATACACAGTTCAATGGACATTTTCATATCTCCCTGTATCCTGAGATTTGAGAATAAAGAAACTGATGCAGAGTAACACTCATCTGCCCATTATTTGTTGTAGCAATGTTTACCCATAAACCTAGTTGGCTCAGAAACCTAGTCTCCGTTTTGTTTGCTTATTCACTACTACTTGGTGAATTTTTTTTGTCCACCATCTCTTACCTTGGTTATTATGTTTAAGCACTGTTAGTTACTTTACTTCTAGAGAATTCCTTTGTATAATTCTAATATGATGCTGTAGTTGACTGTGTTATTTGGTGCTAGGTCACAATCCAGCTGCTAACTTCTAAAACTGGATTCAGGTATTGCATCATAACATTCAAAAACAACATGAATTTGTTATTCTAAATAACTGAACTTAAGGTCTATATGCTTACAGAGAATTTGAGCAGCAGAGGGAACTCAGAGAGGGAGGATTGCAGATGGGCACTGATATGAACAGGCATGACAGATCCAGTTTTGGAAAAATCTCATCTTCAGAAGAGACTGCCAATGATCAGGTGGATAAGGTTCAATCAGTTGTTTCTGCTATATATGTCTGCAAATCTTGCTTTTGTTATTTTTTTTATATTTGTTTTTTAGTTTATATTAATGAACTTTGGTTGCACATTGAAGCTGCCACTTAATAGATTTTTGCAGAAATAACAGGTTGTTTGGATATATATCTGTTCACAAAGCTTGGAAAAAATTGATTAATCGGTACTTAGGCTATCCACTGTTCTGATTTGAAAGAAAACATATGAAGCAGCATATAGAGATTTTACTTCAAAATCAGAGTGAAATTCTTTGTGTGATAATGACTTGCTTGTGTTTGTTCCTTGATGAGGAGAAACACCTCTGTGGCCTCTGAATTGTGATTTCTATTTTCAAATTCGTGAAACTACAAGCTAAAGTGTCCTGCTAAGTATATTTGATTTAGCTCTATGCTCTTTGATTAATCAATAACTTGATACATAAGTTCGACATGAATTTTTTTGTTTATATCATTGGTAGATCGTTCTTTGATTGATACACATTCAGACACAAGCCTTTCTCATCATGGGAAGCAGAAAAGACGTACTTATCATGAAACTAATGAAACTTTATGTAGTGGAGCTAAAGAACAGTAGCGCCTTCAAGAAATTTTAACTTGGGAGCGACCACATCTTGAATTAAATGAAATTACAATTATGGGAGAGGGGAGTAAATAAATCCATCAGAAATAGATTTTTTTTTTTCTGTGATAGATTGGAATGCTCCAATATATGTCAACTTGTATTAAGGGCCTAAGTAAAAGAGGCCAGAATTCCCCCAGGCCCTTGCATCCCCTTGTCCAAGTTCCATTCTGGCAATATTTTCTATCTGCAGTATCTTCTTGATTCTTATATATATATATATATATATATATATATATATTACTTTATATAAAGACAGGTTATCTTCCTCAAATTTACTACTAATTTCCTGTGACCTAGCAATTTATCACTCTCCTTAGCATTTTGTTCTCATTTTATTTTGCTTTTAGTTTTTTTAGTGCACAAAATTTATCCTTTATAATCAACGCGATAATACATGGGAGATATGTTTAACAATTTTTCTTCTTGTGATATAAATTGAGAGAAACTGCAATGCCATATAGGTCCTTTTCTTAGAAAGCGATAGTTCAGGGTTGCAAAGTTTGCAGTTATCCAACTTTAGGATTTAGACAAGCATAGCAATTTCTCTTCCTGATGCAGGCTGATCAACCTTGAGTGTCGTAGTCTTGAACTAGAGCTGTAATTTGGTTGCTGTGGCAGAAATTGGTTTTCTGGATTTGCAAATGCCTTATATTGAGTCTTCTTCTTCTTCTTCTTGTCTTCTATTTTAGAACGGCTGTAGAAAAAAAGGAAAATCAAGAGATGCAATGAATAAAATTACTTCTTCTTCTCTCTATATATCATCTATCTTTCTTTGTGTGTGTGTGTCAGTGAGTTCTACTATAGAAAAAAAGGAGAATTAATAGATCCAATGACTAAATTTACTTCTTCTCTATGTCATCTATCTTTCTTTTTGTGTGTGTGTGTCAGTGATCGAGTGCATGTCCGTTGTTTTCTATTGGTAGCAATGGAGCTCTACTTAAGAGAAAAGGAGAGTCAAGAGATACAAGGAATAAATTTGCGAGATATGAGGTGTATATCCCTCCCAAACACTTCTATACAGATAGTTCTATTTGCGAAACCATTTGCAGGATCACTAGTTTTGGAGATTGAAATGTTCTCAGAAAAAGTTAAGCTCAAAATTCCTTTAAGCACAATATATGGTTGCTAGGATAATGTTGCCCATTAAAATAGATGAGGGATCTGCCTTTTTAATATTAATAATGATCATTCAGGATTTTTTTTTTATAATGATCATCACCTGTTGTCTGTTGGCAAATGTATATATCATGTGTTATATGTCGACAATCATAAATAATTTACATGTACGTCAACAAAAAGAAAAGAACAAAAAATGCATGCATGCACTCATATGCATCCCATCTCTGTGTATGCATGTGAGCAAATGTTTTTGTCTGAACATTGAAGTTGCACTGGGTACTAGCCAAGTATCTTTCAAGGCCTAACTCAAATACCTCTTTCATTTGAAGGGTTTCAAATTTAGGCGTAATGAACAGTTGTCCAAGAAAATTGACCTAATGCCTTCTAATATCTGAAGAGAAAAAAAATTAATGCCTTCTCTTATTGGAGGTGTATTACCATAATTCTTAGCATATTTTTGGTCATTCATTATCTTGAATTGGAAGATTTATATATATATATATTTGTCAACCGCCATCTACTCTAAAAGATTAAGTTGTTAGAGAGGGTGTAACTTTAATATTTAAATCCTTCAACACGTTCCCTTCTTTTGGTTCTTACATGTGTTTCGATTTTAATTATCAGGGTGATGGCAAGGTTTGAACACAGGACCTTGTCTGGTCTGATAACATGTCAACCATCATCTACACTAAAAGCTTAAGCTATTAGAGAGGGTGTAACTTTAATATTTAAATCCTTCAATGATATATTTATTCTTGAATTTCATTGTATGCTGTCAATGTCCTTTTCTTATAAGCAGCAAGTGCTTTGTTTAGTCATTTTAATCATGATAGAATTTTTCTTGTTTCTTTTTCTCTGGGAATAGGTCAATGCAAGAGTTAGATTCAGGCCAGAATCTAAAGACCTTCCTTCACTAGAGGAAGAGGTGGGGTTAAATGAAGAATATGCTGACTCTGCTGTTGGATTTGATGGCTCATCCAATACTTCAGGAAGTTTATATGCTGAAAAGCATGATACCTCTAGCACACATGAAATTGATAGCCTCAAAAGTACAGTATCTGGTGATTTAAATGGATGTTCCCATTTTGAAAGCCCTCAAGCTGAGAAAGGTGATCCATCTGATCATAGAATTTTGGCACAGGGAAGCAATGACTGGGTCCAAGGCTGGGGTTCAGATTATTCCATGGATAATGACTTGGCAATTGCTTATGAGGAGAACAGTAGGCTTAGAGGAAGCTTGGAAGTGGCTGAGTCTTCTATTTTTGAGCTTAAGCAGGAGGTAAGCTCTTTACAAAGTCATGCCGACGAATTGGGTGTTGAAACACAAAAGTTCGCCCAGCAACTTGCTTCAGAGATTGCTTCAGGAGAAGAACTGGCGAAAGAGGTTTCTGCGCTGAAGTCAGAGTGTTCCAAGTTCAAAGATGATCTTGAACGACTTCAAAATTTAAAAGTAAGCCCTCAATCCTCCAGAACAGAAAGTGGTAGCACAGACAAGGATCACTTATTTCAAGATATACAGCTCAGACAGCTACATGGGCTTTTGGTGGTCGAGGATAAGATAAGGGAGCTTCATAAGAAAGCATACCTTGGTTTCCACGAAAGAGATGTCAGGTTCCTTCACTCAGACTTGGAGTCGTTGCTCGGTGTTTTGCAGGATCTCAAACAGGGAACTGGAGGAGCAATTTCACTGCTAAATTCAGTACCATTAGAAGGACAAAATGTAAATGAGATAAGAGAAATGAGTTTTCAGGAAAGCAAACAATTTGTTTTAGAAACTGGGTTTGACGTGGACTTGTATCAGCCAGAAGGTATGCCCCATTGTTTAAGCATACCTGGCCTTGTGTCTCAAAATCCTGACTCTTTAGGTGCTACCGATGCAATGAAGAGCAAATCCTTTGAACTTCTGAGGGAGTTGGATGAGGTGAAAGCTGAAAAGGAAAGCCTTGCAAGAAAGATGGACCAGATGGAGTGCTACTATGAAGCTCTCATTCAGGAGCTTGAGATTAATCAGAAACAAATGCTGGGAGAGTTGCAAAATCTCAGAAGTGAGCACTCTACTTGCATGTACACAGTTGCTACCAACAAAGCTGAGATGGAATCAATGCAGCAAGATATAAATGAGCAGATCTTGAGATTTACGGAAGAGAGATGTGGCCTGGTTTCCATTAATAAGGAGCTTGAAAGAAGGGCTATTACTTCAGAAGCAGCACTCAGAAGGGCCCGCTTGAATTACTCTATTGCAGTGGGTCAGTTACAAAAGGACCTTGATCTGCTTTCTTTCCAAGTTTTGTCTATGTTTGAGACTAACGAGAACCTTGTTAAGCAAGCTTTTTCAGAAACTTCACAACTGTGCTTCCAAGGGTACCCAGATATAGTACAAAACCAAAAAGGACCCAGTGTTGCTGAACTCTTGCAGGATCATAATCAAAATGTGCGGGTAAAAAAACAAATCTTAGGTGGAGATATTCTTTTAGAGGACTTGAAAAAATCGCTTCAGATGCAGGAAGAACTTTACCAGAAGGTAGAAGAAGAACTTTGTGAAATGCATTTGGTAAACATACACTTGGATGTGTTTTCAAAGACTTTACAAGAAACTTTGCTTGAAGCAACGGCTGACATTATACTTATGAAAAAGAAAATAGATGAACTTGCACTGCAGTTGGAGCTTTCAGCTGAGTCCAAGGAGTTGTTAATGCTAAAGCTGCAGAGTGCTATGGATGATTTTCAGAACCTGAGTGAGGACAAGTTTAGTTGTATTGCCAAGTGCAATGATATGGTTCTTCATAATCAAATTTTAGAAGCAAAATTAGAAAGCTTTTCCAATGAAAATTGTCTCCTTACCCAGAAGATTACAGAATACGAAGAGCTGATGAAAGAATTCAGAAGTTATGAAGGCAAATATGAGGCTTGTTCTGCTGAGAAAACAGAGCTGATGAATTTATTAGAAAAAGAAGCACTGAAAAATGGCAATCTTCAACTAGAAATATCCTCTTTGAATGGAGAGTTGAAAACTGTCAAAGACGGATATGATGAGCTGGCTTCTTTGAAGGAAAATCTGCAGAAAACTGTCAATTTTCTGCAAGGAAAATATGCAGAATATGAAGAGCTGGTGAAAGAATACAGAAGTTATGAAGGAAAATATGAGGCTTGTTCTGCTGAGAAAACAGATCTGATGAATTTATTAGAAAAAGAAACACTGAAAAATGGCAATCTTCAACTAGAAATATCCTCTTTGAATGGAGAGTTGAAAACTGTCAAAGATGGATATGATGAGCTGGCTTCTTTGAAGGAAAATCTGCAGAAAACTGTTAATTTTCTGCAAGATAAATTGGGGAGTTTGTTGGCATCTTATGACATGCAATTCAATGGACTGTCTATCATGAGCAACTCTGTGGCCCAGGATTTGGATTTTAAGGATTTCCTGGGTGTCTTTGTGCAATTGGAAAATATCCAGCATAATGCCTGCGAAAAGATTCTTCAACTCATGGAAGAGAAGAAAAATCTGGAGAATGAAAAAGATATTGCTCTAATGTCCTTAAGCACTGCCAAATCGGAAATTCTAGTCTTAAAGCAGAAATTCAAACATGACATACAGGATATGGTGACTAAACTAGACATGTCTAATGCTGTTGGGGGAAAGCTACAGTTGGAAGTTGAAGCTATTGCTAACAAACTCCATTTTAGCTCAGAAGCTGAAGAAAAATTTGCGAAGCAGAACAAAGAGCTCTTTTCTGATCTTGCTCTTTTGGAAGTTGAACTTCAACAACTCACTTCTATGAATGGGGACCTTGCTCAAAAGATTCTGGGCTTGGATACTTTAACTGAGGAACTTGGAAGGAGTAGGTTGACCATTTCTGAGTTAATGCAGGAAAAGCGAGATTTGATGTTATCTTTGCAAGATAAAACTGAGGAATCTGTCAAGCTGGCATCTGAGCTTGATAGATTGAAAGAATGTTTTAGATCTCTGCAGGATGAATTATATGCTGAGAGAAACATCAAAGATAATCTAGAGGGTACAGTTGCAGGTCTAACTTCCCAATTGAATGAGAAGCGTGACCAATTGTTCCATTTTTCCAAGCAGAAAACTGAACTGGATCATTTCAGGCATCTGGCATCAGCTCTAGAGTTGGATAAATCTAAAGCCTACCATCTTTTGCTGCAGCGGGAGGAATGTCTGGAAAAGCTTCGTGAAGAATCTTCTTGTCTTGCAGATTTCGAATTTCAGTTATTAGAATTGCATGAGCTATTATTAGCTTCGGATATTGAAGTCACTTTCATTAGAACTCAGTATGAAACCCGGATAAAGGAGCTCTGTCAGCAACTTCAATCCTCAGATGCTCACCTTTCTGAGCTTCACAAGAAGCATCTTGATGTAGAGGCAATGCTAAATCACTGTCTTGCTGGTGAAGTGCATCAATTTGAAGAAAATGCAATGTTGGTGACAACTGTTGAAGCCATGAGATCCGAGCTAGCAGCTTCTGTTGCTCAAAATAGAGTCCTTTCAGATTCAAACAGTGTTATAATGGTTCAATTGGAAGAATACAAGAATATGGTGGCAACATTGGAGGCTAGTTCTTCTAAGGATAAAAATCAGCATGCTTTGGAGGTAGAACACCTGAAATTCATGTTGGTGAATTTTGAAAAAGAGATTGGTGAGTTGATCAACTCCAAGGAAGAACTGGAAATCACAGTGATAGTACTCAAAGCCAAATTGGATGAACAGCTTGCTTACTTAACCTCGGTGGAAGAGTATAATGATGAACTGGTAATGCTGCAGAACCAGTGTAAGGAGCTTACCCACAGGCTCTCTGAACAGATCCTGAAGACAGAAGAATTTAAGAACTTATCCGTCCATTTAAAGGAGCTTAAAGACAAGGCTGACACCGAATGTCTCCAGGCTCGTGAAAAAAGAGAACCTGAAGGACCACCAGTTGCTGTGCAAGAATCCTTGAGAATTGCCTTCATCAAAGAACAGTATGAAACCAGGCTGCAAGAACTGAGGCACCAGGTTTATATTTCCAAAAAGCATGGAGAGGAGATGCTTTTGAAATTACAAGATGCAATTGATGAAAATGAAAATAGGAAGAAATCTGAAGCTTCTCACATAAAGAGAAATGAAGAGCTATCAGTGAAGATCTTGGAATTGGAGGCTGAATTAAATTCAGTCGTATCTGACAAGCGAGAAAAAGTCAATGCTTATGACCGAATAAAGGCTGAAATGGAATGCACCCTATTAAGCCTTGAATGCTGCAGGGAAGAAAAACAAAAGCTTGAAGCTTCATTGCAAGACTGTGATGAGGAGAAGGCTAGAATTGCATTTGAACTTACTTTGACGAAAGGACAGCTGGAGAGTTCTGCATCTCCCACAAATATTCAGAAGGAAGAAAATGGTGGATCAAACAAAGTGGGGCACATGTCTGGCAAGCCATTTGTAGGAAAGGTTTGCCAGGAAAATCCAATTGCAGATACTCCATCCCTTGAAATAATAACTACAGACGTTACTGGGAATGCTTCAACTGGAAAGCAGTTTCCCAAGTACTCAGACCAGGACAATTCGATAAACTATGAAGAAGTAGTAGATGCAAGCTCAATTCCGATTGGAGATGGTGAACATTCATCTGCACCCCTTAATGCACAACACATCCGGGTAATTACTTTTTCTTTGAATAATTCATTTCAGAATAGTCTTTATTAGTTCGTTCATCATTGATGCTGTTATAATTTGTTTATGTTTTGTGGTTCTTTTGAAATTAAAATGACTTGTTAGGAAGTGTGAATATTTTCTTGGGATGGCCAACCGACAACAGATTGATGCCTTCATTAGAAGTTGAATATGATCTGCTGGTCCACATTCTAGGTTGTGGAGCCACCATTTGGTTGGTGTGCCAATACACATATTCTACAAAAACATCTTAAGCAAGCCGTCCTATTGTTTCTGTAGTATTATTAGCACTCCCTTTACCTGTTACCGGATAGATTGTGATAATTAGGATATTTTTTATTAGAGATCTACTTCACAGGTCTATGCTGGTCCGATTTCCTTGCATTTGCTCCACATTTACCTCTATGCCATTGGGACAAAGGTTTGATAAAGCTATCAGGGTTTGTCATGGAATATCCAAACAAAAAGGGGAGAGAGAGAGAGAGAGAGAAGTAGATTAGTGAAGAGTTGACTTTCATTGAAGCTGTTCCTGTTCCATTTCCTTTATGAAGGATCTAAAATAAACGTGTCATTTTCCTACTCATATTGCGTTGGTACAGGTATAGGCGTTGGAAACTAGGCATATGACGGTATTTTTTGATACTATGATAGTTGATAGTCACATATGTGTAATAGCTTAGAATGAGAGAGATTGGTACATCATTGGGTTAATTCATTATCAGTTTAAGCTTTTGGACAAGTAGTCATCTATAACATAGCCTATGTTACATAAACTCCTGAAAAATATGTGAAGTACCCATGTTTGGACATGCATTTAGCAAGCATATCCAATAATTCAAATTTATTATATATTGACACACAGAATTCTTTTATTATGTTCCTTTTGTTCAAAACGAGTCAATATTATTATTTTACGTTAGCCTATATTACATAGACTTGGGCACTGGTGTGTATCTAAGTGTCGGAGCTCCCCGAATCCCAAATCTTAGGATAGGGTGAGTTGTGTGCAAAAGAGTATGGGGACACATACTACTCATTAGATGTTATATAAATAGTATATGTTTGATGTTGTTACTTTTTAAGAATATATGCAATTATGATGTAAATTAAATGGCACGTGGCAAAGAAAGGAGTTATATTTATCTCATAAATAGGAAACACTTCTCTCCTATCAAATTTGCGTCACATGTGAACCATGAAGCATGGATTCTTCAATAAGGAGGAGGTACTCGTACCGTATCCGTGTTGGATAGTGACACTGTCCAAATACTCACGGATACGTGTCTGATACTTCCTAAAAGTATTCATAATCTTAGAATAATTTTTTAGTTTCTAACACACACATATCCAATACTTTTTCAGATGCTTAGTCCACTTGTCTGATACTTCAGATACATATTTAACAAGTCTTGGACATTAAAATGTAGATTCTACAAGCATAATATCATGGTATAATTTTTAAGAAAAGTTTAGAATTTCTTATAATAAAGAAGTATTAAGATAAATATATATCGTGACTGACTTAATTTAGTCCAAAAAAACAACTCTCAGCTTCATTTTCAAAATTTTTTTACAAGGAAATGTTAGTAATAATATGCATAGCATGAGAAACAATTATTATTTAAATTCATCCATTGATACATATATATTTTTTAGTTTTTTATACATATCTATATTAATATAATATCTGGGCTGGCTCAATACAATTTGAAGCCTAAGATGAAGCGTATAAATGAGGCTTTTACGATCATAAAGCTCTATAAGTTGGACCCTTGACTTCTAAATATTCATATATTCTACCCATATTTTTGGCAACAAAAAAAAAATTGTAAAAACAATTATATCCATAAAATAAATAAATAAAATTCCCAGGCATCTATACCTTGAATGCTTTGAATCAAATTATAGATGTAAATGCAAAGGATAAAATATGAAAGCTTGTCAATACATTCAACATTACTCTTTAAGCCCACATATTGGAAACATAATAGCATTAAATTACTCCTTCAATAAGAATAAATTACTTAAATTAAATCTGAATAACAAGAATTCAAATGAAAATTGGAAGCCAAATGCACAAGTTTCAGGCATTACTAAGAATGACAAGGATGATAAGAAGTAAAGATTCCATGTATGCTTTAAATTCTATCATATTGTTCAATATACTTTTGTCGTATCTATTTGGGATGGGCCAAGAAGAAAACTGTATATTAATTAAATAATAAAGGAATTGTAAGATAAATAATAAAATAAGTAGAAGTGTCCTATATGATTCAATAAAAATTCTATCACACTTTTCAACGTACTTATATTATAATCTATTAATAGTGGGCCCGAAATATAAGAATTGAAATTTTTTATATGAAATAAAAATAAATAAAAAATTTACGAGACAATAGAAGAATATATATAGAAAAGTCTTGTATGATTTAAATTTCGTCAAATTGTTTAATGTATTTCTAATGTGTCCACTTTAAAAAGAATTGAAAAAGAATATATTAAATTATAAAGAAATATATATTAATAGAGACCTGCTCCAAGTGGGGCCTTAGGTGAGCACCTCACTTGCCTACCCTCGGAGCCAGCCCTATATAATATATATATGTTGTCGTATCCTTATCATATTCATATCCTGTTTTTCATGAATTTTTTGTATCGCCATATCCATATCATACTGTGCTCGTATTCCGTATTCACGTCCATGCTTCGTAGTGTGTGAAGAATCGTGGTCTCCAATTTAGGTTCATATTTGAGATGCATATCCCATACTCATACCTATATCCTGTCGTGATGTATCGAACATGGTACATGAAGGGAGAGAGGAGAGCCCATCTGTCCATGTAACAGAGACTTTAGCAAATAAAAGAAAAAAATTATAATATGAAAATTTAGTTGTGTCACGCGTCCTTGGATTTGATATAACAGACGTTCGGACAAATGCCCATCCAATACACATACCTCAGTCCATATAACATAGAACATACATTTTGTTGGATGTCAACATTTATCACGCAGTCCTAGATTCGTATCACTACATCTTGGATGTGTCCATAATTTATAAATAAAATTCTTAATTTTGGATACTCAAGTCAACTCAGAAAAACCTTTTCTCAACTATTTGGGGTCGACCGCATGAATTCCTTTTTGCCATTTTGCGCTAAGGCCATAGCCTTGAACTACATGCTATCATATTTTTTCTTACTATCTCAACCTATGTTAATTTTCTCTTCCCCTTCACATAGCATTACACTCAATAAGGGCCACTTAATTTTGGATACAAGTAAAATATTCTTAATTAAAGACATAGTTGGAATGTGGATATTAACCAACACATGATGAACCTTGGACATTGGGTATGGATTTCTTTTAGCAATTGAAAAAAAGTAAAATTGCGAGGAAAAAGATCAAATTAAGGTTTATTTAAAATTTTTATAAAGTTTGACAATTTTTAAAAAACAATATTAAGATTTATAAAGGCTCTACTAAAAGGAGTGGGCATGGAAGGAGGAGAGTTCTCAAAGTATAAAGTCTGGAAAACCAAAATTATTTGGTATTTCATGGTTGGAGGAGAGAAACTTGTGTCTTGTCTGAAATTGAAAATTAAGTATAGAAATATTCTGCTATACATTTGGTAGTGCTGAAAACACACACACACACACATATATATTTGACCAAAGCAAGTACTGAAAACTTCAAGCAACTGAACTTGTAGTTCACATTAAATTTGTAAAACCACCTTTCATCAAGTACATTCAGTATTCAGTGAAAGGCAGGTTTCTTTTTAATTGATTACTAATTACACATTATCAAACCACTTAAATTGAAAAATAACTTAAAATCAATTTTAAGCATGGAATTAGCATAGCAAATGGCACGTTTGTGTGTGAAGTTTTGTGGAAGAAAAGAACTCTTATTTGGAGCTTGAGTGACCTTATTGGTAAATATGTTGTATGTGTACATTAAATTTATAACATCTTCTATTCTTTTTCTATTGCTCGTTTGAAATTTAGGATTTCAACAGACATCATTTCTGTTTTATATTTTGTGAATCTGAATTGTCTAATTATTATACTTGCATGTTATGCATTTGAATGCATTTAAAACACATTGAACTAATTCAATTTCTTCATGACGTCCAAAGACCTGTTAAGTCAAAGCCTTTCTTGAACAGTTGCTTAAATGAATACTTGCAATCTCTCATTGACTGTTATTTTAGACTTTAAGTGAAGACTTGCAACCTCTTGGACAAGAGAATGAGATAAAATAGTCTCTCCGAGAAGTCGCATCATGCAAAAATCGAACAATAAATCAAGCAACACTCCAATCTTCAAGATCCTCCGTCTTTCTTGGTTTAGTGCCTTCAAATTGGCTAGGATTAGTTGGATTCTTCCTGGATGCTGCCTTGTTTTTTTTTCACTTCCCTGATTGCAGAGGTTCTTAAGAAAAGGGTTATAGATCATTCTTTATTGGTTTATATTGCTTTAGATGGTCTGTGTCAACACTTCAATTGACCAGGATTAAATTTTTTTGCTTCTCTTTAATCATGCTTTAGTGCTTTACTATAAACTATTGAGGAATTCTCATTCGGATATCCTTAGAGATCAAAGTTCTTACTTGACCTGATAGCAGATATGTATGATTGAGTTGCCGCCCATGGAGTAATTGATATTCAACTTTGATGGTTACTCTATTGGTAACTTGGCCTAGGTTACCCTCAAAATTTTCTACAAGGATTACCAAGAAAAATAGTGTTTGCCATTCCGAGATTAGCTGGAAATGGACACTCCATTTTAGGGTTGCATGCTGTTTTACATGGTCATAAGGTATCTGAGGCCTGGGACTTGTCATATGTAGTGGTGGAGACAAATTTGTAAGTGTAATTTCTTGGTACTGAAATGTTGCAGAAATTCAGGTAGTTGTGTGATGAGGTTAGTGATCTCATCTCAACAATAGGTGCTTTTATTTGCTGGACGTCTAAGGGGGGAGCTCTAGGACCAACCTAGAGCCATAATGGGAAGGTTACCATGGGGAATAATTTTCAGAACTACATGACATTGTTTTCTCTTGGTTGTCTTGTGTTAAGAGTCTTTTATTTATTATTATTATTTTTTTTTTTTTTTTGAGGAGAGCATCTGCTCCACTCCATTTATTCTTAATTCCTTTAATAAATTTTGATCAAGAAAAATTAGAAACAGAAACAATAAAACAATTTGATGGCAGTTAATCCTGTTGGAGCTTGATATAAATTGTTGGATTCATTCTCTAACAGTATACACTTTTGGGCAATTGATGTTTCATTATGGTGTCAGAGCCTTTGTTTTTGGAGGTCTTGGGTTTAATTCTCCATCGATGCACTTGTTCCCTGGTTTGTTGTGCAACTTTGCACTTGTATGATCTTGGTTGTTTGCCTCACCACATGCAAGACGTGAGGGAGGGTGTTAGAGTTTGATATACATTGTTGGATCCATTCTCTAACAACTTAAGTTTTGGGGGTAATTAGTGTTCTAACAAATTATAACGTTTCTTATATTATCATCATACTATATATTTACCCTGAAATACAAAATCACCACTAAACTATTAGTTTATTGTGCCAATTTCCTAACAATTTTTTTTTGAATGGTAAAGGAAACACACACACACACACTATATTTTGCCCCCACTAGTGCTCAAACACTCGACCTCCCCTTTGGGGAAGGAGAGCTTATACCATCTAGGCTAGAGCCTATTGGCAAGACATATTCAAGTTAGAGAACCCAATTAAGGTATTTTAAAGAACTTTTGGGACATATAACTGATTTTTAGATAATCTTGTACAATTATGTACACGATATTTAAACAATAATTGGGGCATATCATTGTGCATTATTTTTCTTCTCTTTTGTGGATTATGATCCAAATGAAATAGGCCCTCTTTTGAACCCCAAAATTGAAGCCAGGTATTCAATCCACCAAAGTTGATGAACACCTTTGGCAATGTATAAGCCCTCTTTTGCTGTTGCTTTGTTTTCTTAAATGTTGAGTTCTAAACTTCTGTGGGAATGGATAATTCAACATTTTAGTACTTCAAAACAGTGGTGAACCTGACAATTTTTAATTATATAGTGTAAAACAATTCTATTGATCTAGATATGTCATTAAAAGAATAACTATCTTGTAGCAAGGTGGATTTCTAAGTCAGCTTTCATAAGTAAGATATTGACAGCACACTCATATTTCATGCACTTAACCACATACAACAAAAACTAATTTAAAGGTCATGTGATGGCATTAAGCATTTGCTTCATCAGAAAGCTTTTTAAGGTGCAGTCACGGTCAATGTTTATCTAATTTTTGGTTTTCCCTTTTCCCCTTTGAAAATGGGGTGGAATTTGTTCCCACCAGTTTTGTCTAGGGCAAAGAGGAAAGGACATATACATTTATGGTTGCTACTATTTGAATCAACAACTATACCCTGATTTGTCACAAGGAACCGATTTCTAATTCTACAAATAGAGCCATTATCTTGACCAACCTCTCTCCCTTTAAGTAATATATATAAGTCTGTGATGTTGTGGTTCGAATTTTGTTCTGGCCTGGGTTGCAAATCCGGGTCCAGTATGGCTTGTGAGTTTAGGACTCTCTTGTAGCCCAGTATATAAGGGCATCTCTAGGGTTTGAAGTGGGATAAGAGAAAACACTAAAAGTCGCAAGAAAGAGAGTGAGAGCGAGAGCTTGGGTTTGGGGGCCTGAAACTTGTAACCTCCTTATATTCGCATAGTGAAATCTTTCGCCAGATCTTCACCATAGACATAGGCACATCGCCAAACCACATAAGTTCTTGTGTTCCGTGTATTGTGCATGTTTATTGTTATGTCAGTTTTTTGATTTGTTCTTGGTTTGTGTCGTTTGTCGTAACAATATCTTTGATCCGTCATCAACTGTGCATATATTTTCATTTTCTCAATGAACAGTTTGGTTTCTGAGCAAGTCTTAACGTGCAATCATTTAGCAGGATGGTTTAATATCTAAAGGTATACATGGAATCTCAAAGCAGGATTTTCTAGATCGAGGGGCCTTGCTGACCAATGACTCAAAGCATTTAGCTGTTATCAATGATTATTTCAAAGCCCAGAGTTTGAAGTCTAGCATAGATCACCTACATGGAGAGGTACTTATCTTGTACTCTGAAGGAAGTGATAAGTTTGTTATTGATCACACATCCTGCATTCTATTGTTGGAAGGCAATGGTTCATGAATTTCAATCCGTTGGTGCTGACAAAAGAATTTACTTTGGATAATGTTCAATGGAAACCCAATATAAATCCTTTTTATTTCCTTGCAGTTGGAGAGGATGAAAAATGAGAACTCCCTTCAGCAGGATGATCATCATTTTGGCCCAAAATTTGAAGATTTACAGAGAGAAATGATGCAGTTGAACAAGGTAATTGAGCTTCTTTCACCTTCAGTAGTGTTATTTTTCTTCAAGGTTCTTATTTCTATTTTTTTTTCTTCCAAGGCAAATGAAGAGTTGGGAAGTATATTCCCTTTGTTTAATGAGTTTTCGGACAGTGGGAATGCATTAGAAAGGGTACTTGCTTTGGAAATTGAGCTTGCTGAAGCGTTGCGGGCAAAGAAGAAATCAAGCATTCATTTCCAGAGGTCTGTCATCCCTGACAACAGCTATATAACCACTGGCAATTTACTCTTTATTATTGGCAGTGGAACTGCACACAAAAATTTCTCTTTTTATCTCACAATTAGGATATGGGTACAAGTATCATCTCTTGCTTGTGGAAAGCTCAACTAGGTTTAACAAACAACTCTAATCTTGGGCATGTGTTTTTACTATTATTTTTAAGATATCAGGTGTTTTTCTACTAGCGTAACCGAAACAGAATTATTAAACAATAATGTTCTACGCGAACAAATAGTAGCTCACTTCAGAATTCGATTGTCTCATTAACACAATTTCTTTTCTCTGTGGTTTAGTTCGTTTGTGAAACAACACAGCGACGAGGAATCAGTGTTCCAAAGCTTTAGAGACATCAATGAGCTCATCAAAGACATGTTGGAAATCAAGGGAAGGCATGCAGCTATGGAGACCGAACTGAGAGAGATGCATGATCGTTACTCTCAGCTAAGCCTCCAGTTTGCTGAGGTTGAAGGAGAGAGACAGAAACTTATGATGACACTCAAGAATGTCCGGGCATCGAAGAAGCCCATCATACATTTGAATCACTCTTCATCAGCTACCTTCGGGGACTATCCCTCGTCATAGGCACAACAGCTCTATGCCTCCGCGAATGTCTTCTTTGCAAAGTCCTAGAAATCATCCTTCACCAGCTTCAGATGTCAATGCCCAGTCCCTGCATATATCTAACTCCATAAACTGATGTTGGCGATTCGTGCTGTACTGACCTACTGCAATTGGAAGGATCAGACTTCACGAGCTTGGTAGAGGAGGCCAGAGGCTAAGACACAAGTTTTTGTTGTTGTAAATAATATCAGTGTTTGCCAAATTGTCACTGGCTTTTCAGTACAATATGTAGATCTCTGTAATATTTGACCTTCTTTACTGTTGTTGTAGTTCCTTTGTATAGAAATTAAAATATTTTATTGACATCATCACTCCTATTTAAGCTGTAGCATTATGTATTTTGCTTCATACATGCATCTATTCGACTTTGAAGTATTTTTATTTATTTATTATTATTTTTTTATTTTGGATAAGGTACATGAAAGAAGGCATGAAATTAAAAAAAAAATGAATTAGAAAATTAGGACATTTATTAAAGTTTTTAGTTGAAAAAGAGGAAAGAAAAGAAGCGAAATAGGGAATGAAAAGGTTCCTATGGTTAGATGGAAAGAGGAGGGAATGAAAAGAAATGTTAATGAACAGCAGGGAAAACAAATTAAGAAGAATAATTTTCACAATGACCTAATTTTTTCATAACTTTTTCTATGTTTTATTTTGTTTTCTTGAAAAAGTTACGTGAATTTATTATTTAATCATTTTTTATCCCTAAAAATTGTGGTTATGCAGCATTTTTATAAAAAAAAAAAAAGAAGAAAGGGTACAATGGTCCACATTTCTCTCTTTGAAATGTCATGCAAAATTTTTTATATAAATTTTATTTTTACAAAAGACAAACAATATTTATTTGATATAAATTTATTTAGATCTATAATTCTGTTTAATTAAAATAAAAATAATTTAAGTAAATCATAGTATTTTCTTATAACTTTTGTTTTAGCTAGAATGAGACACCAACACTAATAATGAACCACGTGTGTAATCTGTTTGAGTGGTAATAAAATTATTCCTTCTACTTGTCAAGAAAATGTATGGTGTGCAAGCTAAAAGATTAAATTTCATTTCATTCCATGGGAGTGAAAATGAAAGAATTGAATTCCACTTGATAAAAAAAGATAATAGAGACATACAAATAAATGCCTAACTATTTTAATTTCATTTTTTTTATAAACATTTTCATTTCATTCCATGGGAATGAAAATGAAAGAATTGGATTCCACTTGATAAAAAAAAAAAAAAAGAAGATAATAGAGACATATAAATGCCTAACTATTTTAATTTCATTGATATAGGACTTTGTCCTACTTTCCATAAAAAAAAAATCAACAAAGTTCTATAACTCATACAATTCATCTTTAACCATTTCATATATCATGTATGTTACTTAACTAATTTACTCCAAACAATTGTACTAAAAATTTGATTGAATATAAATAATTTAATAAAAAAATTTATTTCAAATTCACGTTATATTTGATATATAAAGATAATTTGATAACTTTTTTAAATAACATCATCTCAAATTTATAGAGATTTATTTTTGATTATTGAGATTTATTTTAAAGAAATATGAAGTAGAAAATTCAAAATTGTTGAAAATAATTTATTTATTATTCATAAATATAAAGCATGAAAATTATTCATGATATTTTAACATGCACTAGTTTATTATGGAAAGTGAATTTAAAATATTTTATTAAGAGTGTTTAAAATATTGTGGTAAGAGTATTTAAAATATTGATAAATCCTAATCTCAACAGTGCTTTCTGACTCATGCTATTATTGTTATCTTTGTTGCGTGGTTAATTAAAATTGCTAATTAGATATGTTACTACTCAAACAAGCTAATGTCATAGGAGCTATGAGGTGGAAGAAAAGGTAATTTTCCCTCCAGTCCATTTTATTCTTTTTTTGGGTAAATTTTTTCATTTCATCTTATTTTCACAATACCTTTCTTTTTCTTTTCCTTTTTTTTTTTCAAAAATATTTTACCCACAATTAATGTAAATGGATGCTATACCTGAGTGGGAAAAGAAAATTACTTTCCACAACCACATACTTTTTCCATAAAATTTTCCTACAAAAATTATAGAAAAAATTGATTTCTTGAGAAACTTTTATGTACAATAATGTCTTTTTTTACAACAAGTTTCGTGCTATTCAAACTATAAAATGGTAATTTTTTTGAAAAAATTTCATGCTAATCAAATACATAAAATTTATTTTTCTTTTACTCACTTAAATTTCTTTTACTTTCACTTTTCACTATTAATTTCCATCTAACCAAATGCAACATCAAAAAAGGGTGAAAATGACCATTTTCTGGAAAATTTGTTATTCAGTGACCAAACCAAGAAAGAACTGATGTTGAATGTCCAGTGCTCACAGTAAGATAATGATATTTATTGCATTGCAGTGACCAAGCAATTGTTTCTAGGTTTTATGTTTATTTTATAAAAAATAAAAAATAATAAAAAAATCTTTTTTTCATTCACACTTTTACCCTTTCAAACATATCTCACATGGATAGAGCTGTCATTGAGGATATTCTTCAAGCAAAGCAAAATGGACATCCTAGAAATCCCCTTATTTGTTTAAGCTTCTAGAAGATAAGAAAGAGCTACAAACAGTTGGCATTTTGAAAGAAAAAAATGAGCCTAAGTTGGTCACTAAGTCACACAGAGTTGGAGCGAGTGTGAAAGCGAGAGCGCAAAAGCAGCAAATTTTATGTCATTCAGATAGAGTGGTAGAGCGAGAACATGCAGGAGCAGCACCCATTAGAGGAATGATGTAACTTAGTCAATGAATCCTTGCCAAACATGTCTAATCCTCTATCCCTATTTATGCATTATCTGTTTTCAAAATCCCCCACTACAAATACTTCTGATAAGATTACACTGAAGAAGTGGGGAAAGGTCTGTCTTCCACAATGTGTGGAGGGTTTAGGTCTGAGATATATGTGCGCTTAACCAGGCTTTATTGGCAAAAACTGAGTGGAGAATGACTCAGAACCATGACCTGTTGCTGGTCAGTATGGTTATTCCTGGCAAGTATTGTTCCAAAATGCCCCTTTTGCAGGAGTCTGATGTGGGATCAAGACTTTTTTGCCAAAAGGGTATCAAGTGGAATGTGCAGTCAGGCTGTCTTAAGGACTCTACTTTAGCAGTATACATATATATACATATATGGGTGAGTGTGTGTATGTATATTAGGGCGAATTTCTATCACTATGGTTCAGCTGTTCCAATTTTCTACATGTAATCTGAAAGAGATTAGATGAACAGATATAGGTTTCATTTTCTTCTTTTTCCCTGGCAAAGAGAGAATTTTTATTAATCAAACAAAATAAATCTGCTAGATCATTCACATAACATAGGGAGGTCCTCAATATCATCATTCACAAGGAAATTGCGAATAACATGAGAGGCCAAAAAATGAGCTGCTCTATTAGCATTGCCAGAATAAGCTCTCAATCTATATAAAATTTCTTCTTCAATCATGGTTTTCAAACAAAGCAGCTCAATTTGAAAGAAACATAAGCAAATTATCACTGTTTAGTATGGTTTACATGTCATGAAAACAAATATCATCGTACCCGTTTGGGAAGATTTTTATGACCAAAAACAAAAAGGGAAAAGAAGAAAAGAAACGAAGAAGAACAAATCAAACCAGTGAATAATTTCAACTCTCTTTCACATTCTTTTTTTTTTTTTTTTGGGTGCCAATATAGCTCTCTTGATCTACAAAGCTTTTAATTTCCAAAAAGGTCACTAATTCCTTCTATTTGAACTTTGGAGGAACTTCAGGGTATTTTACTGTAGAAAACCAGAAGATCAAAGCAAACAGAGAACAGCCATGCCAGACTTCCAAGATTCTTCTTTCTGGCAGCCACTGGAATCCAGAAATACCCGACATACATAGAGCTTTCGGAATGCGTCTCAGCAACCATCAAACAGAAACACATGGGAGAGAAAAAAGCTAACTGTAGAAGCTTTGTCAATCTTGTCACTTCGGTTTACAGGATTGAGCATGAACACCTACTACTCTTCTTTGGGAAATCATCCTGAATTTTTTCTGTGACATATATGTCAAGCATTAGTTTTTTTGGGATGGGACCCACAAACTTTATTTATAATATAAATACATACTGCACATATCCTACTTGTATATGGGACAAGTGTGTTCAATATAAATGTAAAAATACATTCCTATATTCAAGTTGCCCCGGGTTCTACCACCCAAGAACTTGTGGCTCCATTAAATAACCACCAGTGCGTCAATCACTGTGGAAAATTTCCTGATATTTTCTGAAGTATTACGGAAGTATGATCTGCTAACAGTAACTTACAGAAGTCTAATTAAGGCCTAAGGAAGAATAATACTATCCTTGTAGAAGTCATATTAAGGCCTAAGGAAGAATAATACTTTCCTTACAGAAGTTGTGTTAGTGCCTAAGGAAGAATAATACTATCATGATTATAAGAAGGATGTAAGTAGACCAAGGGAGAAAAAAGTGAGAGCAAGAGTAGGAACAAGAATGTTAAAATACAAAGAACCAGTAAGATGATCTCAAATCAGTGAGGTTGTCTTCTTGCTGAAAGCATATTCCAATAAATGTACAAGTACGACAATCATGTAATGAATGGTAAATTGAATTATTGTGAAAGGAGATGCACAAATGTAAAATTCCTACAACATTGAGCCGTTACTTACAGTCACAGGTTCAACAAGAGTTTTTAAATTATTACAACTGATCAGTAAATATAGACATGCGTTTTACGTTCCACAAAGCTCTGCAACTGATGCATAATAATTTTATGACGCAATAACAAGCACACCATCATTATACGGAGTATAGGACAAAAAATGGCAAGATGTTCATAAATCGAGCGAAGTTTGTCATCAGGATGTGAAAGGATTTGGGGAATGACAACAGAATAATAAATACATGCAAAAAGCATGTGATCCCTATATAAGACAAAATGAAGGTGCTCAAGTTAGAAGGCCAGTGCATGTGTACAACTTTAAGCAATTCACTTACCAAAGAAAGAAAAAAAAAAAGGAAAATTAGAAGGAAAAAAAACTATAGGTACTTCATGAAGTTTTGAGGCTATCAAATGGAAGGGGAAGGGCACAGAATGTCCAAGAATCAAGTAAACTATATTAATCATGTGTGATCTAAAAAAACCAGAAATTGGCAAAGCTTTTTTGAGATACAAAACAAAAATTGGCAAGAGAAGGAACTATTATGACTGACAACGATCAATATAATTCATGTTGTAACTAGCATCACCGACTTCGTAATAAACTATAACAGTCTCAAGAAAGCATGTCATTTTGTGTAGTTATGATGTAACCTTGTTACCTTTATAAGGACAGACGCTTCATCCTATGTAAATACATACATGCAGTGTACAGGTAAGTATGTCTAGGGAACATAAAATGATCAGTGAATTACCACTATTTTTTTCTGAAATCGGAGGACGAACAACAACAAGCATAGTGATGGTCCCTGCTGAAAGTTCACCAACTGGGGGTCTGGACTCGGCAAGTGTCCTGTTATTATCCAGTATCTTTCCCGCATTAATAAGCTTCACATCATTTATAGTTTTTGGACCATTTGCTTTATCTGCCAAACAGAGGGAGCAGTTTATGAAAAAATGTAAGTTAAAAAAAAAAAAAAGGAACCCGTGATTAATGAAGTACACAAAATTGCAAGGTCAGAAAGGAATATCAGACCTCAAACAATAAAAGCTCTATGCTTCTTATAGGTGTAGTAAAAAGTGTAAATCAAAGGCACCACCACAGAATAGAATAAATGGATATTATTTCACATATAATCATAGCTGCAATTTAGCTAGCATTCATAGATACTTTTTCAATCATGGTTGAATCATATTTATTATGCATGATTCTCAACATAATATCACAGGAACTTTTACCCGCCATTTACACCATCTGGGTTCTGCAGTACCCTGCCCCATTTTCTGAAGCACATGGAAGTTGATGCAACACATCACTTAAGGGGAACAAACTAGTATTTATTTGAGAATTTGAAGGGTTGTTGAAGCTCAGAGTGTCTAGAGGAGTCCTATATATGAAAAGGGATATTCAAAGGTGTACAAATTATTGCGGTATGAAATCAATGAATCATACGGTAACCATGGCAAAGAGTGATCGAATAGCGACTAAGACTCAAAGAACAGCATTGAAAAACTATTTTGGATTGATGTCAAGAAGAACAATAATAGAGGCTATTACTTACTGAGGATACTAATGGAAAGATATGATCTATAGAGATATAACAGGGCAGGTTCCAGAAAAGAAATGAGTTAGAAATAGATATATTAAAATACACCTATAAAATTGAAACATAAATTTTATTTAAAAGACAGTTATTGGACTAGCCATACTTTATGGGATAAAATGAGTACGACTAAGAAAAACATATAAAATAAATAACATGGTGAAAATATGAATGTTGAGAATGGATGTGTAGTAAGAAAAGAAACAAATTTAAAGTGAAAACATTCATAAGATGATTGAAGTAGCACAAAATGGAGATAAACGAAAGAAAATTGACTAAAGATAGTTTAGCCTTATGCAGCGAATGCCAATAAATTTGTGAAACATATGTGGTCCACATTAAGAGTAATACTAGGGGAAGAGAGAAATTTATCAAAAAAAAAATACTAGGGGAAGAGAGAAACCAAAATTAGCATATATTGGAAGAGTAGGAAGAGATGTGATAACTTGTGATTTAACTGAAGTACGACATTAGATAGAGTAGAATGGAGAAACAAGATTCATGTTAGTCACGATAGACACATGCATCATTTTCAACATCTGAAGCAATCTATTTTTAGACATATATTCGAAGGGGGTTTAAAACTCTCCATTTTACTCACAAAAAAGGAACCAAAGGAATAACCCAGTACACGAGGCTACCACCATTGCAAGGTTTGGGTAGGGTCAGATGTATGCAGCCTTACCTCCACATATGGAGAAGTTGTTTCTGTTTTGAACCCATGACCTCCAGATCACAATGGAGCAACCTTACTGTTGCGCCAAAGCCCACCCTCACTCATAGAAAACGAACAATTTTCAAAAATTTCTGTATCAATCATCCAGATAAAAAAAATTCAAAACAGAATTCCAAAGATCCATTAATAATTATGATCAATATACCCACAAACTAAGAAAATTTTACATATGGCTACGATGTAACACTCAAACTTCTTTCAACATGATGACACAAGTATGCAGAGAGAAATTGTTTATGCCAAAAAAAAAAAAAAAGCTTGATCACCAATGAACCAGCATTTTCAAATGCTTTGGAGTGCAGAAAACACAAAAGCGAACAGTTTGAAGGTGACAACTAGCCTATCTTGTAAAGTCTCCAGATAGTTGTACAGGATTAAATCCAGGCTCCATCCTTGTTATGTTCAGGGAGGGTTATGGATTGGGGGAAGGCTATCCATGTTATGTAGGCCAACCATTGGAAGCCCCGCTCCCCCTCCCCCTTCAAGGAAAATAGAAAAGAAAAGAAAAGAGAAAAGTTTAAGTGAGGTTGAGACAATTTATAATGATTTTGCATCAAATGATTACCAGAAAAAACTATTTTAAGTGTAAGATTGTTTAGACTTCATATAATAACAGCAGAAAACTCATGTTGAAAGCAACCTAGGATAAATAAAGAAGTCTGAAATTTGTGTTGGCTGGACATGAAGTTATTTGGTTTTCCTAGCATAGACCCCCACTCACTTCTATAGCATGAAAGCTTCCAATGAAAGGTTGAACCCTCAGAGATTTTTGTCAGAATTAAGCATCTTCAAAATTTGTAAGCCATTCTCATTTCATAAATTTTGGCATGCAAAATGGGCATTACCAGGTGCTGGTCCAACCTAAGTGGTCAAATAAGCAGGTAAGTTCTTTCTTTCCTTTTCTTTATTTTTTTTTTCTTTTTCCAATTCCATAGTGACATCAACCCAGCCCCATCTCACCCCGTCCACACCCAAAGAAGATGGCGTTCAAGTTCCTGAGGAAACTTGAACTGAAATCTTTTTAGAATAACCTCCAAGAGGATTTAATTTCCCCCCCAACACCGCCAGAATTTAGTGGCATCTTATGTAGGTTGACTACTTCACAGATTAGCTAATGCTTTACGATAGATAATAATTGTAATTTCATACATTATTCACGGCATCTCTTCTAAAAAATATTTTGATGTTGAGGACAGTGCTTTGAAAGGGACCTATTAAGTTGGATGTTTAAATTATTGGCTTCCTAAGAAATGACAAAAAGAACCACACAGAGACTGACCCTAGGAGTTGGCTTTCTTGCAAAATATAGATTGGCAGACTATAACTGAATATTGCCAGTGTGAGTTGATATGGAGAAGGGGCAATTATTGGTAGAACGGACTACCATTGAAGACTTAGCAGAGCTAGAGCCCATACAAATACATGACTACCATTCTATATATGGAATCCAAACAAATAAAGAACACCATTATTTTATTAAACAATTACGATCAGTGACTTCTCAGAAGCCCAACACCTATTAAAGCCCTCAAGCCTCAGTTGCCAAAACAGTTGGAAGACATAAAGCATGCAGGAAGACAAGTAAGATAGTTAACTTTTTATCTGCCATTAATAGAAAATTTAAAAGTTATTTTCCTAATGATGTACACAAAGTTGCTCAGAAGTTCTTCAAATTGCAAATACAATGGTAATTAATTATTTTTAATGGGTCTGCAGGAATTTCCAGAAGTTCTAGATTATACAGCAAATGAATGAGCATGAGAGAGAGAGAGAGAGCATATGCATCATAAGTTGATAGTTTTTAAGACATTTACAGCACAAAGCATACCCACTTGAAAAAAATTATTTAACAAAGTCAATGTCTTTACAGCAGGAAATTGAATAAGCAAGTTAAGTTAATACAGGAAAAAACTGTCATCGTCCAGTAATTTATACTCTGAAACTATATAAAAAATATAACCTTCAGATAGAAGCAAATCCAGAGGATAGCAATATCAAAGATTATTATTAAGTCCAAATTCATATTTCAAATAATAAAAAATAAAAAAATAAATAGAAAGTGTAAAAAAGAATTGGTAACCTTTAGGCCATTGTGCAAGTATCTTTTCTTTGAGAAATCCCACAGTGGTACCAGAGCTATAACTGCTCGGCCCTATGTCAGTGCCATCGTCAAGCCTGAATTTGAGCTCAATCAATTCTTCTCCTGCCATTCAAGACCCTCACAACGAAAATTCACCTCAAATTCTCATAATCTAAACCAAATCAACTCAAAATTTTCAGAATAGTAACTTTATATTGCTTTCACAATGACAACCTTAATCACCCAAAACCTCCCTATAATCAAATAACAACTGATACATAAACCAAATTATCAATAACCCAGATCAAATCTAACAAGATCGCAACCAAAATCACTCAAACCCATCAACAAAGTATGCTGAAATCCATGAAAAGTGTACTACTTTCAACAGATTTGCTGTGAATAATACAAAAACAAGTGCTTGATATCAACCCAAGACCAGTGCAACTGATTGGACATCCATGAAATCAACCCCAAAGAGCCTTGAAGATGTTCAGATTATCGAGAAAGAATCAGAAACGAATGAGGGAAAAAGTTGGGGGTGAAAACGATAATGGATCGATACCCACCAGCTGAAAGAATGAGAAACCTCTTCAATTGCTTGATGTAGAAAGAAAGAAAAAGAGAGAGAGAGAGAGAGAGAGGAAACAAATAAATAAAACCAACAAAACGGAGACTTTCTCAGTGAGATTTTTAATATGTCAAATATACATATAAACTTATCTTTAATTTAAATTAAAAATCTAATGATTCGGAAATTGACAGTTTGAAATAAATACTCATAAGCAATAAGTCAATTACTAATAAACTTATTTCTTTGAGAATATGAAATAAAATAAAATTTAATTATTGTTTATATCAAAGAAGCGAGTGAATATTATGCCAGAATTGTAAGATAATTTTGAGAAAGTCTTGTCAACCGAACCCAAATACTCATATTAGATTTGGTAATTAAACATGTTAACTATAACAATGAAGAAGTCAACAAAAATAACCCAAATGATCATATTAGATTTGGTAATTAAACACGTTAACTATAAAAACGAAGAAGTCAACAAAAATAAGATGGAAGGAGTTGAAAAATATGAAAGAATTAATTTTTATGGAAAATGTTACAAACAAGATAGTGTTACATTTGGACCCGATGTTTAGTGTGACACTAGACTAAATACTAAGTTTAGTTCTGATATCAAAGGTAACGGGTTGAACGTTTGTTATTTAATTCAAGAGTTTAAACTATTAGGTAGTGGTGCATACACACTCTTATATGTCCAAAAAAAATTTCATTCGAATCCGATGTGAGACAAATTAGCCCTCTAACAACTACTATGGTGACATCCCAAATCTATCATTAGAAAATTAATAGGTAAAATTATCATATTGAGGTTGGAAGAGTATTAATTGAGAAGCTGAGCTAATGGCAAACGTGGAATAGGAAGACCTGGTCAGGAATGGTTTTTTCAGATTATAATTCACTTCTTGTTGCATTATTATAGTTTCTTCACAAAGTGCATATATATATATATTTGCAACTTGAAGTTGGTGGCTCAATCAAACATAAAAAGGGATCTAACTGTTGTTTGGTGGATGGATGAACGACTCTAGAGAAATTTCAAGTCCTGTGGCAGCAGTATTTGGTCACACACTAGCACTATATTTTAGTTTTGTAATATATAATTAGTAATATATATATATATATATATATATATATATATATATATACACACGGGCAGAATACAAATTTCATATAAATATATGTTAAATTTTGGATATATAAAATAGAAATACATAAACAACAAAAATACTTCATAGATGAGTTAGTGTATAATACGAATATTAATTAAAAATCTTTTATATATTATTTTTGTATATATTACAATAATTATTGTTTTGTGATTTTAAGCGTACTTTAATAAGATTTTGCACAAGAACAACATACTTATTTGTTTGGAACTCACATTACTTATTTAGGATAACTATTGAGTATTGATTATTCTTTAAGAATTCATTTTATATTGAGAAAAAACAAAATGAGTGAAGACAGTGAAACCCTTTTCAACATTTTGTTCATGTATAAGATTATTAATGTTCCCAAGCTTAATGATGTTTCATCTATATAACATGCTTAATTCTAATTAGTCTTATCATATTGTAATTAATATTTAAGAGAATTATTCGTTTGGCTTATTATTTTAACACGCATTTCACAGAGGACGTGTGTGTGTGACAGTAGATTTGAAGACGAAATCTGAAGAAAGGTATATATATATATATAAATATATATTTATATGTGGGTGTATGCATATATACATATACGTGCGTTATATTGTGTTTGTCGTATATGTAAGTGCTGTAGGAAATGAGAAAAAGTGTTTAACCTTCTATTAGTCCTTTACCCATTTCGTTCAAAAATCTAAACTAAAATCCTTAGTATTATTTTTTTGAACATGACATGATTTAATTCTAATTTTTTTACCTTCTTAATGTTACGGCCACTTTTGCTGGTCGATGATGGACTATGATATCTATTAAAAAATATATACTAAAAGAATTTAATTAGAACACTTTAATTGATAATTTTATAACTGAAAATATAAGATAATCGCATTTACTTTAATATAAAGTTGAATTTTAATTTTTATGAATAATGTGTGTTGAATATATATATATTTTTAACATTTTTGTCTTATTTAAATAAAAATTATGCACTCCTATGTATGAAAGAACATTACATTTGAAAGTTCGCTTAAATTTCAAAATTTTGATAATCTCATAATTGACCTTGTATACGTGAAAAACAAATTCTAATAATGCGGACATTGAAACTAGTCGGTGTGTTTCAGAATAGCTTGAAGAGCTGTAGTGGGCCCACAACTCTTGTAAAACACATGACTTTCGAGTATTGTAACGTTGTATCACGGCTCTATACACAGAGAAGGCAACCCCACACACACACACACACACACAGAGAGAAGCCAGTAGGGTGTTTGATTGCGACAATAGACAAATACAATGATGATGCAGAACCTTTAAAGGAAGCATTAGAGATATGGAAAATAGAGAATATGACTCCACCGAAGACATCACAGGTTCATAGAGCAAATGAAATATAATAAGAAAAAATTTACTTTTTATTTATTTATTAAAAGATAAATAAGTCTTTTATATATATATTCTTTAAAAATAATAACTCATATTCCATTTATACTCTTACAAATTAGAGATAAAATTTAAATAAAAAGATAAGATAACATCTTGTTAACTTTCTTTAGAATACTTAAATTTTTGTTTATTAAAATTGTGATGAATTCTACAGAGTCTTTTTGAATTGAATTTAAATTAATTTAATTATTATCTAAACTCATAAAGCAATATTCATTAATTAACTAAAACTTTAAAAATATATATATAAAAAATTAGATTATATATTATAGTGAAATTGGCTAATGGGTAGTGGGTCGTGTTGTTTTCAGTTTGTACAGAAGGCCTTGTCTGGTTTATTTTATGGAACTCTGTAAATGCTTCCAATATATTGTTAAGGATTGATTTCACTTTATGGGTTTCTTCTATTCTTCTTGTTTTATTTTATTGTTCAACAATCCAAAAAAGAGAATCTATGTTATGTTATAAGAGGAAACTTTGGGGGGGTGGGGTTTGGTTCTTGTTCTTGTTCTTCTACTGCTGCTCTTTTCTCTTCAGTTTTGTCGGTCATTGTGAAAGGGAACTAAAGAAGAACATTTTGACTACTAAAATGCTTAGAACATGTTGGTTGGAGAGAAATTGGAGTTGCTGTTGTGATTGTATGTGTGTGTGTGTTTATATATACTAAAATGACTATAGATCTTGCTAGAGGGAAGAAGTTGAGGCTTAAATGTATAGACATCCCTTAATCTTATATACGCGTTTTGAGAGAAAGTTGTAAGCACTGAAAGGAGAGTGTGCAAAGCGGACAATATCTACACGAGTGGCCGAGTGATGACAAATGATATTAGAGTCAATCCTCAACCGAAAATGAGATAGCGTGCACAAGCCTATCAGGATCACGCCAGCAAGGACGCTGAATTCCAAAAGGGGGTGATTGTGACGTCCCACATCGTCTGGAGGAGAAGTTGCTGAGACTTATATGTGTGGACACTCTCTGACCTTGTTGACTAGTTTTGAAAAAAATCATGACCATCCAGAGACAAAACCGACAATATTTAAGCAGGTGGATGTGAGAGAGAGTGTGTGATGAACATTATTTTGATATAAGGATAACTTTGTCCATTTAAATTTGGTTGGAATGATAATTTAGTATATTAAGTGGGTCATTAAAAAATAAGACTCACTAGTCCTTAAAAAATAAAAATAAAAATTATAGAACCAAGTTGGTTTTAGCGAGAAAAGCAAGACTTCATCAAAATTTGACCTCTAAGGCTTCATAGATGCATATCTATCTGTCTAGATAGACAATTATTAAAACTACTTAGATTGCTACTACGCAACTAACATGGTTTCAGAATCAAATTCTCGCAAAGCCAAGCATTAATAAAGTCTTTAATAAATATCTAATGCCAACAACATCAATTGTCCAAATCTGGTCAATAACTTTTTCTATTCGTCTCACTCAAGTCTCAAGTCTCAACCCAACCACAACACCAGGCATGTTTATCATATGCTCATCTCCCAATCCAACCATAAGGTCATATACGAGTAAATATTCGGTTACCCGAACATATTATGTTACCACCGGTCTATGTGGCCGAGTGGTACCTTCTAATCTTTTCATAGGAAAAGGTCAGTCAACGATTCAACACATATCTATTTGTTATACAAATTTATCGTGTTACATCGTTCACATAATATATATATATATATATATACCACCGGCCTATGTGGCCGAGTGGTACCTTCTAGCCTCTTCATAGGAAAGGTCATTCAACGATTCAACGCATATCTATTTGTTATACAAATTTATCGTGTTAATGATCTCTTACTCATCAGCTATGAAACACGGATACTTCCCCGAAGGCGCCGTGGTCGTACCGGATACGTATCCGATACGGATACGGCTAGGATACGGTCGGACACGTATCGGATACTCCTTGGAAGTATCCGTTTTTTTTTAAATAATTTTTTTATTTTCGGATACGGCAGGATACGGCAAGAATACGGCACGGATACGGCAGGATACGGCCAGGATACTTCTCGGATACGTTTGATTTTTTTTTTTTTTTTTGTTAATTTTTTTTTAAAGATGGTAGCCATATTGTAATATTAAAATTTAAAAAGCTTAGTTAAAATGTGGGGTTTAATTTGTAATAAATCAAAAGATCTTTAATGTTGAAAAAAAAAGATCATTTAAGTTAAAACTTAAAACTTAATTTGTGTTCTATTAATTTTTTTGTATAATATATAAAATATATATATATATATATATATATATTTGCCGTATCCCGCCGTACCCGTATCCTATTTTTTTGAGATTTGTCGTATCGCCGTATCCGTATCGTGTCGTATCCGTATCTCGTATCCGTATCCGTGCTTCATAGCTCATCAGTGAGGAAGAATTCCATCCACACCAAACACAGTAAATATGTTAATTTCATTCCATTAAAGATGAATCTTAAATAAACTCAGAAATTACTAATTATATGAAAGAGCAATTTATTCTTATACTTATTAAAACCAGGAGACACAAACATATACACAAATACACACCTGACAACAATAATCAATCATGTGGGATACTAAAATATTCAAAGTATGATCAGAGGCTCCACTCCTTCCAAATTTTTTGTTTGAAAAATAATATTTGAATCGATAAATTAAACCTAAAACACTAACCCAAGTCTTATTTATCTTTGGATATGTTTCAAGGGAGACTCGTGTTTATTATTTAAAACAGAACATTCTGCTAGTATTTTAGGTTTAACTTATAGACTAGAGAAACATTATTCAAAAAAGAAAAGTAAATACTCTTTTCATTTCAATTTAATAAGGGAGACGATATTCGTACTCCCATTTTATACGTTTGCACTCCTATTTTGGGAGAAATGTCAATTCTAACATTTACTTCACATGTGAATGATTAACTTTTTTTCAAAATACTAAATTACACTTTCAGACATTTTATTTGTCCATTATCTTTAATGTTTTTGGTCTCTTTTGATCGGATCTAAAAAAAATACTCGAAAAAAAATAATGCAAAAAAAATTTTCTCTCTTTTTATGAGACCCAAAAAAAGTTATCTATGTTAATAAATTATTTCTTTTGACAAGACCAAAATATATATAGATATATATCTATTGAAGAAATTATATCTTCTGTCGTGAAATAAAAAAAATATCTCTGTTAAATAAATTATTTCTTTTGGTTGGAATTAAAAATTAAAAAGTACCCAAAAAATAGTTATCCATGTTAAATAAATTCTCTCTTGACACGACCCAAAAAAAAAAAGAATATAAAAATTTTTATTCTTGTGAATAAACTATCTACATTGAGAGTACCAAAAAAAAATTTATCGTTATTGAATAAATTATATCTTTTGATAGGTTCAAAAAAAGAAATTATCTCTATTGAATAAATTATCTCTATTGGAAGAAACCAAAAAATATATATATATATATTTTTTCAATAAATTATCCATTTTGAAAAGACAAAAAAAAAAAAAAACTATGAACAAGTTATCTCTTTTGACAAGATTTAAAAAAAAGAAAAACTAGTAAAAAAAGTAAAAAAGGTAAAAAAAATTATCTCTTTTGATAAAACCCAAAAAATTAACATAATAAATAAATTAAAGAAGGTAAAAAAGGGTTTAACGTTATAGTATAAAGGGTAGTTGTGGTATTATAAAATAAAGGATGATGTATTAATTAATTTATGGACCTTCTTGTCATTTTCTTTAAAAGAAAAAGTAAGTGGAGTGCAATTGTAGAAAAGGAGATTGCGAATATGGCCTCCCTTTAATAATTTCTCAAAATTAAAATGCTTCTTCACTTTGAAATTTGAAAAGTTTAAATGAAATAAATATATTTTTTTATTTGATTAGATGAAGTTGATAGTGAAAAGTGAGTGTCAAAGAAAGTGAAGTGAATGGATGAAAATTAATTTTTTAGTATGCATTTTGTTAGCATGAAAAATTTTAAAGATCAAATTTATAAAAAAGAGCATTTGATAGTTTGGATAGCATAAAAGTTATAAAAAAATATTATGATTTACTTAAATTGTCATTTTTTATTAAACAGAATAATAAATCTAAATAAATTTATATCAAATAAATATTGTTCGTCTTTTGTAAAAATAAAAGCAATATAGGAATTTATATAAATAATTTTGCATGACATTCAGAGAGAGAAATATGGATCATTCAATCATTTTTATGCATAGCTACAAATTTTTAGAGAGACAAAAAAAAGGTATATTTATAAATCACATATTCTTTTTTTCAAAAAAGTGAAAATTTTCCATAATTTTTTGTAGAAAAAAATTACAAAAAAACTAGGAGATTATGAAAATTAATTTCCTGATATATATAATTTTCTCTTCTGTTTAAGCTACTAAAATATTTTTAAAAAAATCCTGAAATTCTTTTCTTTTCTCTGTTCCCTATACTGTCTCAAAGCCTTCTCAATTACATTTGGGCTTGAAAAAAAATACTCTTCTCATTCCAATTTAATAATTTCTCTGTATCAAAATATTTGTTGACTTTTAAATTTGAAAGGTTTAAATGAAATAAATACAGTTTTTAATAAATATCATTTTTTAATTAAAACATTTGCAGAGATTTTGGATTTTGTATAACTGTGGAACTGAAATAGATTCCAACAGCAGTTGAATCATGGGATCTAGTAGATGAAGCATCAACTAGTTGTAAAACATGATGATAACATTATATATATATATTTGACACAAATAAGCTTTTAAAGCCTACCAAGTATGCTGATTAATATTTCATAGCACATTTAATCCTTAATTGGCAGTCACTAGATTCGCAAGATAATACTAAACTAAATGAGTAGTGATACTATATGGGCTTGATAAAACACTCTTTTCATTCCAATTTAATGTATTTTTTAATAAATATCTTTTTGTTTTAAAATTTTTGCCACCATTTCTTATTTTGTATAACTGTGGAACTGAAATAAATTCCAATAAGAGTTCAATTATGGGCTCTGACGGATGAAGCATTAAGTAGTTGTAAAACATTATGATAACAGTTATAGAAATATCTATCTATATATATATATAGATATAGATTTTTTAGTACAATAATCACATATCAGCAGATTTTTTATAAAAATATTTTTGTTTTAAAACTTTTTGCAAGGGTTTTGGATTTTGTATAACTGTGGAACTGTAATATATATAGAGGAGTGTTAGGGGTAGTCGCTTAAGCGACTGTCCTTCCACAGTCGCTTTATTTATTAGTAAAAATTAATCAGAGTAATTAATGCATTTTTGTGTAATAAATGTCTTACTTTTCCATCTAACAAAATGCCCTTCTAATTTTAAGATATTTACACTAATGCCATCAACAAACAAATAAAACTATATTGGTCATAAAATGATTCTTCAATTTTAAAAGAAAAATATACTATTTAACTAAATTAGAAATCAAGATTCATAATGTATTTTTATATACTAATTAAAGACAAAATCTTAAAAAAATATATAGAAAATAATTATAATAAGTATATGGATTAATATAAAAAATTATTATTTAATTTTTTTTGTTACAATAACTTTGTTTGTTTGTTGATGGCATTAGTGTAAATATCTTAAAACTAGAAGGACATTTTGTTGGATGAAAAAGTAAAACATTTATTACACAAAAATGCATTAATTACTCTAATTAATTTTCACCAATGAATAAAGCGACTGTGGAAGGACAGTCACTTAAATCTGCCCCTATCACTCCTCATACATATATATATACATACAATCAGACATCATCATGATAAATTACCACCACATCGTCCTGCGAGCAACTCACGTGTTCCCTTGAATGTATATGGATGCTATTTACATTAATTGTGGGTAAAATTTTTAAAAAAAAAAAAAAAGACTAAATATAAAAGGCAAAAATTCAAGTAAACAAGATTTTAACAATAACAACTATGATAATATTATAGATTTTAATTTCTATTGGGCTTAGTAAATAACTAAGGCCCAATTGAAGTCTATTTTTACACAACTTTAAAAACAGGGATTTTAAATTAGTTTTTCTTAATTCAAAGTTTCTCCGGAGTGACATAGTTTTGGACCAGATTAGGGGTGCACCAAAAATCATTAGAATCGATCAATTGGACTAGATGAAACTGAATTATGTGGTATGGTTCAGTTTTGTGATGAAATATTCGGTTTTGATTATAAAAATTAAAGAATTGAGTCCAACCGTTAGTAATAATTTAATTTTATGGGCTCCGACTTTGTTGTTGAAATCTTGTGAAGCTTGAGCTAGGGTTGAAAGTGATGGGAGAAAAATTAAGGGTATATTTTGGGTTGCCACGAAGTAGAGAGAGAGCTTAACTTCATTTTCAATTGAATTTTCATTTTCATTTGTTTTAATGAGTTAGGGGTATATTTGTATGTAAAAGACTATTTTTTAAAAAGAAAAAAATTGTAATTTTATAGTATTCTAAGGGTAATGAAGTAATTTCAAATGGTTGAATGACATTTTGGTCCCAAAGTTCAAATTTTTTGACGGATCTAATAGAATTTTGAATGGAATGGGATTGTTGTTATCAACCTTCAAAATTGAGGGAATCACGGTGTAAATTTAACAAAAAAAATCATTCGTGTGTAATAAATTTGCATGACATTCAAAGAGAGAAATATGGATCATTAAACCATTCTTATAAAAAAGTAATGCATAACTACAAATTTTTAGAGATACGAAAAAGATATAATTATAAATTCACATATATTTTTCAAAAAGGTAAAAAATTTTGTAGGAAAAAATTATATATAAAAAAAATAAAAATAAAAACTAGGAGGTTATGAAAATTAATTTCCTTATATATATAATTTTCTCTTCTGTCTAAGGTCCTACGATATTAAAAGAGAATACAAGTAAACAAGATTTTAACAATAATAACTATGATAATATTATATTAAGGCCAAATGATTGTCTATTTTATTTTGGAATGCCAAACTGGACTTTTACATAACTAACTATTCATGGGCCATACAAATTAGGGGTGACCATAGTTCGGATTGGTTCGGATTAGACACTAAACTTAATCCGAACCGTGGTTCATAGATTGGTTAAATTCCAATTCGAACTGAACCCTTAGAAAACGGATTGGTTCGATTCGGATTGACGGATTGGGCCTACTCAATATTCAATAATAAATACAATTTCAATAATTTAATTAATGTGCAAAATAATAATAAAAACTTAAAAGAATAATATATTTAAATTTAAAACTAGTGTATAAATGTATTCTATATATATTTATATATCATTATATCATATAAATTATAAAATATATTTATAAATATTCGGATTAGCTACGATTCGGATCGGATTTTTCAAACACCAATCCGTAAACCAAACCGTTGCCAACGGATTTATAGTTTTAAATTCACAACCGAACCATTACCAACGGATTAGCCATGGTTCGAATCGATTCGGTTCGGATTCACGAATTTTTTGAATACCCCTAATACAAATAGAAATTTTAAAGTATGACTCATTTGGTAACCGTTTATGTTTAGTGTTTATTATTTAAGTGTTTATATAAACAGTATTTATGTTACGCTTTTGTTTATCCATAAACATGAGTGTTGTTTGATAACGAAAAAATATTTCGCTTATTTTAAAAATTATAATCAGAAAAACATGTTTGTTAACATTAAATTATTATTTTAAAATCAACACAATAAACTGCATAAAAAGTCAAGTTTATGCTACAACAAATATTTACAACAATAACATAGCAAGAAATATGCATAAAAAGGAAATAAATAATATTGGGTTACATATATATCTACACAGCAAATGTTATTGTAAAAGTAGAATGACCCACAATCCAGAAGGCCCTAACAAGTAGGGGGATGCATACGATTCGTTCTTTACGGTTATTGGGAGAACCGGAATAAGAACCGTTCCCAACGGTTCTTTAATTTTGAAATCGAAATAAATGAGTTCGGTTCAATTCAATTATTATAGGAGTTGTATTTAACCTTATAATAGTTATAATAACTTTATTGTTTAAAATTTTTTACATAACAAAATGTTATTATATATATATATTCAATTGTTCCAGTTCCAGTTCCAAGGCTTGGAACTGGAATCGTAGTGAACGGTTCTGAAAATTTAGAACCGAAACCGGAATCGGAACCGTAGTGAACGGTTTGATTCGGTCTAATTTGTATGGAGTGAGAAGAGGGATTTGGAGGCATACTCTTTCTCTTAAACTTCTTACATTACTATTTTCTTTTTCATTTTTTTTATTTCTAATTTTCTTTTAACACTGAAACTGAATGAGTGATATGAGTACAAAATACCATTCTTATTTCTTTGACAAAGAGTTGGCTGAGACTTCTTTGTTTTTTCCTCAAATAAGGTTTTTTTTTTAGTATGGGTGCCCCTAAGTAACTAGTTCTTATTATCAAGTATATTAGTAATTATTCATATTGTAACCAATACTTTTTTCTCAAGGCAATTGATGCTCTTTAATTCTGTCCACACTTAATAATTCTAATATTTTTATCGTTGTATCAAACAATAGCCTTTTATAATTTTTTTTTCTTTTCATTTTCTTACTTTTAGTTTCAATTTTTAATTAAAATAATATAATCACCATTTTAGATAAAAAAAAAGAAAGTTTTCTTTTTTAATAAACGTAAACAATAAACATCATTTTTGTGTTTATGATTTGAAGGCTTAGCTATAGTATTGTTTTAAAAGTGTTTTGACAATTTATAAACAAAACAAAAATTATCAAACATGTTTATCGTAAAAATTTATTTTGATAAATAATAAACACTAAATATAAACCGTTACCAAACGGGCCCGTAGTTTGGGGGGCATAGCCCACCAAGATCATACGAAATTCCCCTTTGGACATTAGGATAATCATATATATTTCAATATATATATATATATATATGTGTGTGTGTGTGTGTGTGTAACTTTTAAAAATCGTTAAAGCCCATTTGATTCTAATTTTTTTTTTATAACCAAACCTACCGTGTGTACCCTAGGTCTGAGATTGATAATTTTACCAACTTACCAAAAGCATTTATGTTTGTCATATTTTATTAGTTGAATGAAACGTGTAAGAGTTGTAATTAGTAACAATGTCATCAACTCCTCAGCACAACTAAAAGTAAAGAAAAAATAATTGGTACTAACTGATGTTGATATACATGGAGTATTTAATATTTATGAATGAAGGATTGATATGAAATTAGATTTGAATTTTTTTAAAGTTGAATTATAAAATTCAATAAACTTTGAAGAGGTCACATATATATAAGGGTTTTGCAAAAATTTAAGAGTGACCAAGAAATCATTCTTTTAAAAACATACCATTAATAACCTTTATTAAAATAAATTTTTTGAAAGAAATTTGGGAATGCCCCCTCTAACTCAGCCCTGCTTTGGATGGAGTGGCTCCAACAGTGGGACCAACCTTATGCTTGAAAGTGACAATAGTCTTAAAAAATAAAAAATTAAAAATAGTGGTCTGTATCACCACTAAAAAAGAAATAAATAAATAAAAATTAACAACCAGTCATACTTTTAAACTTCAAAAACAAATAAGTCTTATAAAATTTTTACCGAGTAAATCTTTCTTTTGAGAAAGATTTTTAAATAAATTCAAATTCTATAAATAATTTTTTTTTTTAAAATCAGTATTGCCCTTTATTACTAAATTAACATGAGTGTCTTTCCTCACTAAAATAAAAATTTTACTCTTTATTTTGTAACTATAGCGTATTTAGAAAAAAATACTAATTATTGTTACCAAAATTAATAATCCTAAAACATTTAACAAAATATTTTAAATTCACTTTCCATAATAAACTACTGACAACATGTTAAAATATCATGAATATTTTTCATGCATTATATTTATGAATAATAAATAAATTATTTTCATTATTTTTGAATTTCTACTTTCATATTTCTTTAAAATAAATATCAAGAATAAAAATAAATCTTTATACATTTGAGATGATGTTATTTAAAAAAGTCATCAAATATCTTAATATATTAAATATAACGTGAATTTGAAATAAATTTTTTTTCTTAAATTATTTATATTCAATCAATTTTTTAGTACAATTGTTCGGAGTAAATTAGTTAAGCCACAAACATGATATATGAAAAAGGTTCAAAGAGAAATTGCGTCAGTTATAGAACTTTGCTGTAGGACTTCATTGTCCTATAAAACGTTTTTTTAGGCTTATTTGTCTTTTGAATGCAAAAGTAGGATTAACTCATTTTTCAAAAATTAAATACTCTTAACATTTCAATTTACTGTAATAATTTTCCAGTTTTAAAATATTTGTTCATTTTGAAATTTAAATTTTTTTAAATAAATCTATATTATAAATATCTTTTTGTTTTAAAACATTTTGAAGAGGTTTTAAATTTTGTACTCCCTCCGTCCCATAATTCTTGGCATGTTTGGGGATTCCAACTTTTTATGGTGGGACCCACTTTTTAGTGTAATAATACATGAATTTACATATTAGTCCTTGTTTAAAAGTTAGCATTATTATTATATGGTGGGCCCAACTTTTAGGATTGTAGAGTTTGGAATGGATAGTTTATGAATCATATAATCCATTTTAGGAAATGGACATATATTTTGGGACATCCCAAAAAGGAATAATGGACTAAAATTATGGGACGGAGGGAGTATAACATTTTGAAAAGATTCCAGCAACAATCCAATTATAGACTTTGACAGATGAAAGCATCGACAAGTAGCTGTATATCCTGTGATAACGTTATAGAAATATAATAATTAGATACTTTGTTGACAAGTGGAATGAATGATTTTATTACTAATCAAACAGATTATATTAAATATATATATATATATATATACACACACATACACTATTAAACAAGATTTTAACAATAACAACTAATGATAATATTATAGATCTTAATTTCATTTGGGCTTAGTAACTAACTAAGGAACAATGGAAGCCTATTTTATTTTGGGATGCCAAATCTGGACTATTACACGACCAACTATTCATGGGCCATACAAACATGAACTTTAAAGTAGTTTGATGGGCCATGGCCCGCCAAGATCATACTAAGTTCCGCCCTTGGACATTTGGACCTGTGGGCTTGAGCAGGGGTGCTGAAAATTTGTTAGATTTGCTAAATCGGACCCAACCGAACCGTTGTGATGGAATAGTTCAGATCCGGTTCTATAAATTTAAGAACAGTTCATAACGGGTTGGTTCCGGTTTAAGGTTGAAAAGAACTCGATGGAATATAAGCAATAATTATTATAAAGGGTAAATTACACTAATTTCTGGTGAGGTTTTGTCAATATACACTTAAATTTTTTTTTGTTTTCAAAATTATACTGACCTTCTTTGAGATTTGTATTTTTGTAACACTGATTTTTCCTCTTATTTGCAAAATTACACTGACTTCTCTTGAAATTTTTATTTTTGTAACACCATGTTCCCTTTTGTTAACGGTCGTTAAGGGTCAGTGTGGTCGACATGTACACAAGAATCATGAATTTGTGTGATGTTGTAAGTATAGTAACGTAATTACACAAGAATCGTTAACGACATCATATCCATAGCTCTCAGGGGCGGAGCCAGGGGGGCTACGGTGGGCCATGGCCCCCCCAATTTTTTTTAAAATTTTTATTATACCCCTAAAAAAAATAATTAATTTTAAATAATACTCTAAGATTTATTAAAAATTTCAATTTGGCCCCCCATTTTTAAATTTTTTTTATTATACCCCTAAAAAAAATAATTAATTTAAAATAATATCCTAAGATTTATTAAAAATTTCAATTTGGCCCCCCATTTTTAAATTTTTTTTATTATACCCCTAAAAAAAATAATTAATTTAAAATAATATCCTAAGATTTATTAAAAATTTCAATTTGGCCCCCCAAATCTTTTCAAAACATTCATATATTGACCCTAGATAGAGAATTTGAAATTAAATTTAGCTCATGCCCCCTTGAAAACTATATAAAAAAATTAAACTTAAACATTGTAACCATACTTTTGAACGTCCAAATATTATGAAATAAAAATTTAAGTTCATTAATATTGTAATCCTTATCACAACAAATCGTTATTTCATTTACATATACACATGTACAATATCTATTATATTAATTCTAAAGAGAAATACACTAATGTACACTCATATTCAATAAAATTGCATGAACCTTTCTTATAAAATATTTTTGTAAAAAAATTGATGTTTACAAGAAAAACATTTAGAATTATATATCAATCTTTATTTGCTAAATGACAAATTGAAAGGAAAAAAAATAAGTGTTGTGAGATTGTAAACTATTACAATGATCGTATATACTAAAACTTTTAATAGTCATTTACTAACAAATAACAAGTTCTATGACTAATTTATGTATAAGCCACTATCAAATATATCTTTCCGAAGTGGAATCAAATTACTCAAAATCTTTTTCTAAAATTTTTTTTGAAAAACTGAAACAATTAATTGTTGAAGGAAAATTGGTTCTCTAATTTTTTTTTTCTTTACCTCTTCACTTTTTAGTTGTAACTTATCATTTTATCTTCTCAATTTTTTTCTTTCTCACATCAATTTTTCGTCTAATTATCTAAGTTGCATTTTTCTCAATTTTGAAATTTTTTTTCCTAAAAAAATTTCTCAAGATATATAATACTATAACTAAAATTTAAAGAAATTATATTACAATTGGTTGCTAATATTTTCAATTTTTAATTACATAATGTAAATTTGGCCCCCCCAAACTAAATTTTCTGGCTCCGCCCCTGATAGCTCTGACAGCAGAGGTTAATGTAATTTCACAAACAAGAAGAGAGGTAAGTGTATATTGACAAAACTTCAGGGGAAGTCAGTGTAATTTACCCTATTATATAATACAAAAGTTCAATTTTTATTGGTAGATAGGATAATCATATATATTTCAAAATTTGATTTTTCATTTATTTAATTTTTATAATCACACACACACATATATAAGAACCTTCAAAACCATAGAATCGAACCAAATCAAACTGATCATTTACATGTGCACGCGCGCGCGCACACATAAAAACATCCAAAACTATAAAATCGAATAGAACCAAACCAGTTATTTAGTATTCAGTTTGATTCGATTCCACTAGTTCTATCAGTTCGGTTCAATTTTAATATTTTATAAATTATTAGGACTTCATTCTAAATCCGAACTAAACCAACTGTGCATACCTTGAGGTTAATGATTGTACCCACTTATCAAAAGCATTTGTTTTTGTCATTGTTTTATTGGTTGAATGAAACAAGTCTTGTGTATGTCTTATTTGAGTTTGAGTAGAAATACTAGAGTGGTAACTAGCTAAGAAGTACGAATACTTCAAATAACTTCTCATGGCAGCATCGGACATGTATTCGATACGTATACGGTCAGGATACATATCCGATACTCCGGAATAATATCTCATTTTTTAAAATTATTTTTTGAATGCCGGATACGTCTGGAAAACACGAGAATACATTTAAGATACGTCTGGGATATGCCGGGATACATTTTGGATATAGGATACTTTTGGGGCAAATTTGTAATTTTTTGTTTTATAAAATGGGGTTGAGATTGTAATATTAAAAACTTTATAGGTTAAAAAATAAGGATCGCTTTATAATAAAACAAAAATATTTTTAAAACCCTCAAACAAGTCATTGTAAAGAATATTAGAAAAGATAAGGAATTTCTAGATTTTAAGTTCTTATATTTTGTATAATTGCTTTAAGTATATTTATTATATAGTTGAGGAATAAAACTTAATATTTTATATATAATATTATTTTTTTATTTATTATCCTTGTCGTGTCGGTGTCCATGTCTGTATTCTATTTTTTTCAGATTTTTCGTATCACCGTATTCGTATCGTGTCGTATGCATATCCCGTGTTCGTGTCTAGTAACAATGTCATCAACTTCTTAACACTCCTAATGGTAAAGAAAAATTAATGGTAAGAATGTCATCAACTCCTCAACACTCCTAACTAAGAGCTCTTGGACCAAACTAGTATTGATATGCATGGATTATTTATACATACATGAATGAAGTATTGATATGAATAATGGACATTTTTCTTTTCATTAAGTTTGAATTTTTTTTACAATTTGAATTATAAAATTCAATAAACTTTTTTGCAAAAATACTTACCATTAATACCTTTATCAAAATAAGGTTTTTAAAACAAATTTGGGAAGGGACCCCTCTATCTCAGCCCTGCTTCGGATGGAGTGGCCCGGCAAATAAGTCCAATAAAATTTTGCTAAGACAAGTTAGTCTTACTTTTGAAAAAGTTTTTCAAATAAGTTGAAATTTTATAAATAATGATTTTTTTTCTAGTATTGTCCTTTATTACTAAATTACCATTAGTACTGCTTTCCTCACTAAATACAAAATTTTCTCTCTATTTCCAACATTTTGTAACTAATACGTATTTAGAAAAATAATACTAATTATTGTTCCCAAAATTAATAATCCTAAAACATTTAACAAAAGATTTTAAATTAACTTTACATAATAAACTACTGACGACATGTCGAATTATCATGCACTTTCCATAATAAACTACTGACAATATGTTAAAATATGATGAATAATTTTGATTTGCATTATATTTATGAAAATATTAAAAGAGGAATTGTATTCGTTAAAGAACTTTGTTGATTTTTTACTTAATTATGAAAAGAAAAACTTCATTATCATATAAAACCTTTTTAGGACTTATTTGTCTTTAGAATGCAAAAATAAGATTAAATTCATTTTTTCAAAAATTAAATACTCTCCTCATTTCAATTTATTGTAATAATTTCTCTGTTTCAAAATACTTGTTGATTTTGAAATTTGAAAAATTGAAATAAAATAAATGCAATTTTTTAATAAATATCTTTGTTTTAAAACTTTTTGTGGAAGTTTTGGATTTTGTATAACTGTGGAACTGAAATAGATTCCAGCAACCATCCAATCATGGGAGTCTAGCTGACAGATGAAACTATCGAGTAGTAGCTGTATAACATGATAACGTTATACAAATATCTATCCATATATACACATATATAAATATAGATATTTGAGTGGAATATATCTGAAGAGAGTAATCAGCAGAACAACGTCATTGCTGGGTTGGGTAAGGGACGCATTAGATGTGAATATATGATAACGGCTATTTACGACAGCTTGCAGACATCCTTCCTTCGCTGTGAATTTATAGGAATGTTATTGGGATTAATTGAAGTGAGATAATTTAAAAATATTTATCCAAAAATATGAAATGCTATATATAATGAAATGCTATATATCCAAAAATATATATATTTATAACCATACTCCTATGACTACTCTGTCGAATTCTCTACTCAAAAAGCTTCACACTCTTTTGAGAATATTCTCTACAACTCTCTCATATTCTAGTTGCCATGTATGGACTGGTCGTGACAATTTAGTTAGTATAAAAAGTTTTAATTATGGGAAAGTATCATTTGATACGAAAGTTATAAAAAAATATTATAATTTACTTAAATTAAAGTATTATTTGATAGTGTATTACACGAAATGTTATAAGAAAATATAAAGATTTACTTAAATTGTCCGAGAGTTAAAAGAAAATACTACGATTTACTTAAATTGTCCTTATTTTTATTAAACATAATAATAGATGGAAATAAATTTATATAAAATAAATATTATTTGTCTTTTGTAAAAATAAAAATATATAGAAATAATTTTGCATGACATTGAGAGAGAGAAATGTGGACCATTGTACCATTCTTATAAAAAAGATGCATAACCACAATTTTTAGAGATAAAAAATGATATAATTAAATATAAATCCACATAATTTTTTCAAGAAAACAAAATTTTCTTATGCTTTTTATGGGAAAATTAGGTGGCTGGTTATAAAAATTATTTTTTCTCTTCTAAAATGTTAAAAAAAATTACATTTCTTTTCATTGTCTACCATTTCCATCTAACCAATTGAAAGGCAGCCTTACAATGTTTTCATTCCTTATTAATTCCCTAATTGTTGAAACAAGAGGTTGTTTGACATTGTCATTTGCTTGCTTTTTTTATTCCTTGCAATAAAAGCAACAACTATGACACAAATAAAGCTCTCAAAACCCTAATAAGATTAGGTCCAAATAAAGCTGTCAAAAGTATATGCTAATTCATACCACATTTAATTCTAAATTGGCAAGATTATACTAAATGAGGATGCTATATAAGTATATCCTTCTCAATTACATTTGGCTCTGAAAAATTCTGTCATTTTTTTGTTTTTTGTTTTTTTATCATTTTCCACAAAAACAAGCAGCATTCAACAACCTCCACACAGCATTATAGAAGGACACTCTGTAATTTTCATGAAGACAGGCAAGTTGAGCAATGCCACCCTATCCATATATATATATATATATATATATATATATATATAGGAATTAATATCATTATTTCCAATATGAACTTGTAAATTTTCCATTATTTGGGTTCTCATAAAAAAGTCCAAATAAGCTTTGTGATCCATCCAAAATAGCGAAACTAACCATTTCCAACTAATCACCACCTTTGTATGAACAGAAATGAAAAGAAAACCCCATTAAAAAGAAAAAGAAAAAAGAAATGAAACTCCATTCAAAACCCATATTAGACATGCATGAAAAAAAAAAGGATATCACATAAATAAATTATGAAATTGAAAAAAAAAGAGGAGGTTGAGATATTGAGGGCAAAAAGAAAAAAAACCTAAGTTCAATCCTATCTACCCCCACAAAAACAGTCTCTCTCTCTCTCTCTCTCTCTCTCTCTAAAGATAAATGAGGCATATAAAAGCTAAACTAACTAAATATGAACAGGCCTGATAGCTGGTACAGGCATGCCATACATACATGGACTCATCCTCACATTGTCATACTTATACCAATCCACCTTTCCATCATCTTCTTGATTTATCTCCTCTGTCTTGGTCCCACCGCAGATGTCATCACAACCATCAATCTCATCATGACCATTACCACCATCATTGCCATCATTATTATCATCACCATCAACATCATTGGTCACCTCCTCCTCTTCTTCATCTTCTTCTGGAGGGTGGGTCAGAACGTCGTCGTAGTGGTCGTGGATCGGCACGAGTTGGAGTGTGAGACGACCATCGGATCTGTGGGCCCGGAAGTACTCATGATTGGCCCTCTCTTCTTTGATTATCAGCCGTCCATCGCTGGTGTAGTACCTCCTCATTCCCCAAGCCTGCAACGGTATGGGAGGAGGATACTCCTTCTTCTCTCTCCTCATCTCCAACCGTCGATCACGCTTTCCACCACACCGTTGACTACAATCCACCACCGCACGTTCAGCCTTCCCGGTGGTCATCATATCATCTTGACCATCAGGTTTTAGGTCAACACAGCTCTCCATCCCAATGTAATCAGCCATTTCTGATGAAAATGTTAAATACCCATGACCCAATTCGAATGAATAATGGGTTTGTGTTGCTTTTGTGGTTTGCATGAGTTAGAGAGAGGAAGATATAGAGAGAGAAAGTGGAGAGGAAGAAAGGCTTGTTTTTTTGTTTCTCTAGATTAGGGTGTGCATGGAGTGAATGTGAAGAAGTCGTCTTGGTGTGTATAAATAGGGGTAGAGACTAGAGAGAGAAAGAGAGAGCATAGGGTGAAGAGAGAGAGTGTGTTATCGAGAAGATGAGAAGTATCGAAGAGAGGGAAAGATTTGCAGTGCCAGCTAATATCATACTATTCCACTGGTCTGACGTAAGATTGGATTGATTGTGGTGTGTTGGCTTTGGGATATGATATACAGAATCTTAATTTATTTGGTAGATTTTTTACCTGTCAAATTTTCAAAAAATAAATAAATAAATAAATAAAAGAAAAGAAAAGTCAGTAATAGATCTATATAAAGCTTCAAAAATGCCAATTGAAAAAAAAGACAATCCGTGGGTGTTTGTATTCTAGCTACTTTATGGTAGTGCCACTGATACCGTCCACGTGGTGATCAAAAATCACACGTATGCAATTATGTGGCACTAAGTTGGGGTCCTCCATGCATTAAAAAAAACAGGTGGACCCAAATTTGCTCTTCTTCAAGAGGTGTACCAAGGACAATCACAATTTGTTTGTAGCTACTTTTCTCATTCTAATTAAAAAAATTGAATAATTAAAAAATAAATAAAAAAAAAGATTTGTGAGTATTGTTACATTGGAAAATAATTATCAGCCTATGCTTTATTATTAAAATGCTGTCAACATGATGTGTTCTATAAAATAACTTTAATGGATGCGTTATCACTCAGAATGTGTGGAAACAAGCATGTATACTTATTTTATCTAATAATTTAATAGAATTTTACGTAAATAGAAAAAACACAGTTGTTCGGTAAAAAAATTTTTTTTATAAAAATGTTTTCATTGCGAACTCAATGTCACAAATTGCCAACTTTTTTAGTTTGTGAGTAGAATCGGAAAAATGTTACGAGCATCCGAGAACCAATGAAATCTTCATAAAATCGATCATTACGAGGTTACAATTCATCTAATGGGCAAGTTCAATGAATTCATAGCTTTCCCGAGTACAACACATATTCATGCAAGGATTGGCGATTGAGGATCCATACTTGGTGGCGGACCATTGTGGAGACCAAGGAGGGCCATTGCTCCCCCAAAATTTTTGTGACACTTTATATTTATGTATATAAAAAATTAATTTTAAAAATATATATAAAGAAATTGACATTTGGCCCCATCAAAATTTTATTTTTCATACTCCTGGCTCATCTCCTGTCCAGTTGTAATAGAAGGTAAAAGATAGGTAAATCGACAAAAATAACATGGGATGAAATTATTAATAATAGAAAAAATTATATTTTAGTGACCAAAATTAAAAAGTAAAATGCTTTAAAGTGACTAAAGATATAAAAAGATGAATAGTCACCAATCTTAAAATTAAATTGATCTTTAGTATCATTTGAGGGTAGTTTTGTCAAAGTGTTTCATATAGTTACTAAAAATAAATAATTAATTAAACATAATACTTCTCACGTTCTATTATGCATCTAACCTAATATAAGATTAGAAACTGTATTTATAATTAAACCCAACTTTGCATTCTAAAAATATAGAAATATATATATAAAGTTAAGGTTTTGATTGTATTTTATGAAAATACACAATTAAGGCCGATAATTCAAAATTGCAGAAATTCTTACTATATATTCATCATATTTAAAGATTCAATTGAACAAGAGAGGGTTAATAATGAATAAGTGTCATATGAGAAAAAGTTAAAAAAATGTAATAATGGATAAATACCATATGAGAGAAAGTTAAAAAAAATGTAATAATGAATAAGTACCATATGAGAGAAATTTAAAAACATGAATGATTTTGAGTCGTATATAGAGTTTAGATTCAACATATTTATATTATTAGTATTTGATATACACAGTATATGCAAGAGTGTGTATAGACAATGTTTTTAGTTGGGAGAGAGAGACATGGAAGGGTATTTTTGTAATTAGGTCTAAAATGATCACTAAAGAGCAATATAATTTTAGAATTGATAATTATTCGCCTTTTTATAATTTTATGATCATTATAGAACAATTATTTTTAATTTTAGTCACTTAAATCTAATTTTTTCTTAATAATAATTAAAACAAATTAAATATAGCATGTGAAATGACATGTAAGAGAAGAGATTGAAGTGAAAGAATTTATACCGCGAACCTACTCATATAAGATTAAAGTAAAGAGGAAGAGGAAGATTATGCAAGTGTTTGTTACACTACAGCTGCATGTACTGGAATATTGCTCCACTGACAAAGTACCATGCAGGCGGCGGAACACCGCGTCACATCTAAATGAATTTAGAAAGAGGGGCCAATTTTTATTTTAGAAAAAAGAAATCAAATTTAGAATAAGAATAACAAAAAAAAAAAAGAAAATAAAGGAATTGAAATCTGGTTCCACAATAATACTAAAATCCTCTCCCAATTAAGAAACACAAAACACAAACTAATGTTTCTCTCTAACCTTTATCTCTCTTTCTTTCGGTAACTATAAAAAATTATCACGATCACGTTTTTAAATCACGTTCTTAATTCAATGATAAAAAAACAAAATTATAACTAAAATATTTTTACATTAGAAAATGTTGTTCTCTCACGAAATGTTCGTTCGTTCGAATGACTAAAAAGTTTGCATAAACATTAAAAAGAAATTATAACAAGAATAATTTCAAATTAATTAAATGTTTTTCAGGTAATGTTTCCTAAATTCAATCACTAAAAACAAAATAATAACAAGACCGTTTTGACATTACAAATTAAGTGAAATCTTCCTTGTGATCACATGACTTTAGTTTATTTAGAAGTCAATACTGCTGTGTAACCATTAAAATTTAAACAAGCTATAACCTAATAGGTATTATTAAGTTGTCCGAAATTACATTTATCAGAAGCTATCGTAAATAAACCGAATGAAGTTTGACACAATTGATTTCCTAGAATCACATGATCACGAACCTAATCCAAACATTGATAGTCAATAGTAATATTATATATACATACATATATATATATATATTTTTAAAAATAGATTTATACTTTATCAATTCATACTGTAAATACAAAATCATAATGAGTAGAAAACATGCTAAGTCAAGAAATGGAGACACAGATCCGGCATGAAATCTGGGTGCCAGAAAGGCAAGCCCGGCCACCATCTTCAAATTGGGGTATATCAAATATATATATATATATATATAGATATTACTGAGATCATATAGAAAATTATTGATTTAAAAGAAATATTTCAATATTCAATTACGGTGACAGTTCATTATCATCAGTTGAACGCGAAAAATTTTATTTGAAAAGACATTTCATCCGCTGAATGAGGTTAAACCTAGAAATTATTGACATTAATCTTAATTTATCTTAATCATATACATAAGATTTTTATCCACAAAATCTTAAATTCTATGTCTTATTAGGTAATTCTTGTTCAATTAAATGTTTTAAAATTTCAGATAAGCAATAAACAAACAGAAATAATGCGAGAAATAATTAATTGAAGATATAATTCAAGGTTTCCATATAAAAAAAGAAAATGGACAAATACAAGGAGATCGAGATGGATAAACCTCAAAAAACCATATATATATATGTATATATATGAACAAAACATAAATCAAATACAGAAAAAGGTAAGATGATTATGTATAATTAATCTAGAGAGAGAAATAACTTACCATTGGAGAGATGTAAAGAAATGGAGGATCTTTATTTATCCGCAATGGTAAATGTAGAGAGAGAGGGAGAAGACGACAAGTCTTCTTGAGAGGAAATAAACGGAACATCACATGATATGGTCGCACATTCCCTATTTTTATCCGGAGTTACGGGGATTTGAAGATAACGATTAGGTTATTTTTGGAGTTTAATTTTAGTACATATCTTTTAAATCTATGTTTTTTTTGGTAACATTAAATATGCTGTCTATAAAGAAGAAAATAGTAAAATTCACAAACAAAACAAATAAAATAAAAAATCAGTTATAATATTAATATTTACTATCTAGTAAACAAAACCATCCGAAAGTGACAAAATAAAAGACAAAATTCCATGTTATTTTTTCTTTTAATAAAAGTAAAAATTTATAGAATAAAGTACATTACCAAATAGCATCCGGTTAAAAAATTACTTAATACAAGTTGCAACAAAGCAAAACATGAACCATGCTATTTAAAAAAATTCCACTTTAGCTATTTCGAATATCCACAGATTAAATGTTATAATTATTTAAAAAATGAAAATCATACTTAATCTGAATTATCACACCTACTCTTTCTTACTCATAGGATGCATGTGACAAACTTGCATATTCTCATCCATAAAATGCATGTGTTAAGACCTACCACATGCATCTAATGAATGTAAAAGTGTAATTGTCCTAGGTAACATGCTCATTTAAAAAAAGACAACCAGAAATATATATATATATATATATATATATATATATATATATATATATTCTCATCCATATAGATACATATATCGTAGCCATCCTGTTTCAATTTGCTCTGCTAGTTTTTTCTTCTCTTCATTTTGCTAATTTATCTACCTTATTCAAATATCAGTCCATTATAGCAACAGATTAACTGCCACACATCAGACTACTACAAGCAATGAACACCAACTATAACCACTACTCACAACCATCATTGCTTTTCAACAAAGTAAAAGCCATTCCACAATTGCCAAAATCCAAGGACAAATGCCATCAGGTCAACATGATCCTCCCCGTTGCTTTACAGAAACATCAACAGATTAACATTTATCAAAACACGGTAACGTTGTTTAATGAAAGATCAACTGAAGTGGAATGTTCTCAACTATCGAAACGAGCATATCACGGGAGATAATTTTAAGGAGAGGATCTTTGTCCGCTTTATACCACAGCATGAGTTGTACAACACATGTAAGAGGTAGAGAAACACATTTCTGGAATCATAAAAAGTAACTTTATGTGTTTAATGGATTTAAGTATTATAACAACTCAAACTTGAATCCGAAATAGACAAGTCCCAAAATAAGAGAAACATGGATCTTCCGAATGATAAAATTAGAACAATATGTCCTAAAATAAAGATCAGCAAGGTTTTCAACTACTACCACCACCACCACCCTGAGATACTGTGAGTCTACTTGTTTACGACAGAAACATCATCTTATTGTCTCTCTCACTGACCTCCGGACAGAGACTTGATGATCTCCGAATCACCTGATATATTAACAACAGAAAGTCAGCGCCTGTTAGGACTACGGTTTCTCATTCAAAGAGAAGCTCAGTATTCATAAAACTACTGCAATACCTGGATCAATAATGCTGAGGCATGACACACGGAAATACTTTCCACATGCTGTTCCCAGATCAACATTGTCTAAGCACACAAAAAAGCCACCAACAAATAAGACAAGAAAAGAATCACAAAACACATCTCATCAGGCACAAGTATTTTGTCAAACCAAAATACAACAAATATGGAGTAAAGGAGTTCCTGCTATATAAAAATATTTCAAACAGTGCCAAGTCTTTAAGTACAAAATAGCAACAAAAAGATCACCTAATGTTGACTTTTGAATGAAATGGACAGAGCAGAGAATAACTCAAACCGTGCGTGACAGAGACAATGTGAATTAGAATAGGACTAACATATTATGACTGAGCTGTAAAGCTTGAATTGTTAAAAGGAGTGAACAAAAATAGCAGAATTGACATTAGTGCAATTATTTTTAAGATGAACTGATATTATTAATGGAGATATATTCATAAAGTAAATTTCCATATAACAAGAATTGCTCAATTCAAAACCACGTACGGATGGGTAGAGGGACTAGAGTCAACCTTAAGAAACCAGGTCCACAGGTACAACAACAATGGAAATAGATTGAGAATGTCCAATTGCAAATTATTATCTTAATTGATGGAACAAAATTGGATTGTAACAATCAAATTCAAATCCAAAATTTGGTTTCTTAAATTCAATAGAAAAGGTTTTATCAACATCATCATTAAGATATATATGATTCAGATTTATTTTTAAGAAATAAGAAGAAAATTTCTGCATGATCTAGTATCCCGTGTAAGATGTGTTCTATGCTCTGGAATATTCGATCTAAATAACCAAACTGTAGGCCAAAATAAATAAAGGACTGGACATATCCAAAACGGGCCCAACATGCAAAGTATGGGCTGGGCCAGAATGATAAAGGACCAAACGGACCCAAGCAGGCCCAAAGCATGCCCGCCCCAGGTAAAGCCCAGAAAGGAAAATTACTAGCCGACCAGCCCAAACTAACAAAATAAGTACATACCAATACCATTATGACACCACACCTACACCACCACCTCTTGCTTCGTATGACAAGATCGATCTACTCATCAAAGATAAAGACAACTGAAGATAATAGTTGAAGACTAAGCCATCGTTATCAAGCCACCTCATGCTCGGGAAAGTAGTATAAAAAGAGAGAGACCCCAGTGTAAAAAAGGAGAATTTTCTGTGAGTGAAATAAAATAGGAATATATTGACAAGATCTATTGAGTACTTGTTCTTTAATACTTGAAACTACTGTCAAATTTAAATATATTTCGTGTTCATATTTTTGACACTTACACAAACTAAGGGAAGTTTTATTTCATGTTAACTTTGTTGCAAAAATAAACCCACCAAGGCAATCCACCAGGGCATGCTGCTTAACCAATCAATATGATCACACTTGGCCATACTTGTACGTTTGTGTGTGCACATGTAAGTGCAAGAGTGAGTGTGACAGAATGATAAAGATAGTTCTTCAAAATTCTGAATTACTTGGGTTTCATATCACGTCTATGAAACCAATCAAATATTAGGTACTGAATGGTCAAATTTTCTATTGTTAATGTGTTTCTTTTCTTCATCTTTTATCTTTGGTGTTTTTCTTTTGAATATATTACACACGGAGATTTTTCTTTTTTGGCATTCCTAGAATTAAAATGTGAAAATTAGAAACATTAACTAAAACTTGAAAAGCTTGGGATCATTCTGGGCATTGATAACACAAGCCAACAACAGAGCCTTTAAAATCTAAAGAAAATGAATATAATTGGGTCACATTTTGGGTATATCAAATATTTGACCAAAGCCTCGCTGTCAGCATAACTAGTAATTACTAATTAAAAAGGGACATGTCAAGATCAAGATCATTGTTGTTGCGGTGCATGTCTTAGGGACGAACAGCTCAGTGCACACACACACAAATATATATATATATAGAGAGAGAGCTCTTAATGAAATTTTCCAAAATCGTACTCCAGGTGGAAAGTTCCCCACTCCCCCATCATAAAGTATTTATGGTCATTGGCTACTTCCATCTTATTTATATGTATCACAAGTCTTTATTTTTGGGTACATATCACAAATCAAGTCCTTATTTCCTTTCTTATTTTTCTTTTTATTTTCCAGTTACATTTTTGTGGTTTCTGTCCTCAAATGTGGGAACCAGTAACCAAAAGAACCATTCACTTCTAGCCAATAATCAAGAAAGTAAGAGCATTAGCATAAAGACAGACATACAGCAAGGCACCCTAAGGTGCACTATGAGGACCTTGCTTTGCCTTTGTCCAAAGGGTAGTCTTTGTAAAACAAAAGTTTCAGAGCAAAAAGCAAATCAAAGGATTGAAACATAGATTTTGCCAAAGCATTTCATTCTTCTCAATGGAATGAAACATAGATTTTGCCAAAGCATTACATTCATATCAATGGAATGAAACATAGATTTTGCCAAAGCATTTCATTCGTCTCAATGGAATGAAACATAGATTTTGCCAAAGCATTACATTCATATCAATGGAATGAAACATAGATTTTGCCAAAGCATTTCACTCATGTTGAAGGAATGAAAAATATAAGACCCAGCAAAAGCCTACTCCATTGCATAAAGCAAATAAAAGGAATGAAAGATAGATTTTGCAAAAGCATTTCATTCATATAACATGTTATCAAAAGATCGAAATACATTACAGAACACACAACCGGAAAAAAGATCAAGTTAATGAAACTCAGAACTTACTTCCATTGTAATGGTGAACCACAACCTTTGCAAGCATTGCATAGTACTCGATCTCGGATTTCCGCAGAGGCGGGCAATTGTTTGAAATTATTACCAACTTCCCTGTAATTGCGCAAGCAATCACAAAGATCCAAAAACAAAATAATTAGAAGCAGAAATTAAACAAATACCAACTAAAGGTGAGTTGTTTTTCTCTTTATTTTTTGTGTCAATACATTGGTTCAATCACAAATAAAAATGATGGGAGATCCAATGAAATGATGATGATTAACCTTTGGAGTTTCTGAGAGACTCGAGGACGGTTTTGTAGCCGAGAGTATACTTGCCGCTCTTCATCACAAGAGCGAGCCTGCTGTTGATACTCTCATGAGTCTTCTTCTGTATATATTGCAAATCACAATAGATTAAGGTTCAAACACATATATACATATACATATATAGAAACAGAGAGACGTGGAGAAAGAGATAAGAGTAATACCGTCTTCTTTGCCGCTACCATTTTCGCTCTTCAAAAAATCCAAAGCCCTTTGAACAAACAGATCAGAGAGAGAAACAGTGGTCAGTGATAACTCAGTTTAATGCTAAGATTAGACAAAAATCTAACTTTTTTTTCACGAAAAAAGCCTATCTGAGAATCTAGTAGCAGAAATTGAATGATTTTTTACTTTGAATGGCAAACTCTCAAGTTGCAATGACTCGCGGCGCCGAAGAAGCAGAGAGAGATGATAGAAAGAGGGAGAGTGAGAGAGCGCGCTAGGGTTTGAGAAATAAGAGTTAAATTAGGGTTTATTGTGCACTCGTCGTTGTGTGTTGCACATGCGAAACACGTGACTATTTATGGATTGGGTTTCTACTGGACCTTACACAGGCCGATAAGCCCGAAAGAGAAATTTAATTGTGTCTATAAAAAGAGTAGAGTTCAAATGAATGGGCTCGGGCTCAGCCCAAATGAAAAACCATAATTCTTTCGCTTATTCTGATATGCACCAATTTCAAATCGACAATGAAATAACTACGTACATGTGTTAAATTATTTATTGATTTAACTGTGTAACAACTAAGTAAATGTGTTGAATTCTTGATTTAACAATGTTACAACATAGTAACGATGTAATATATTACATGGGTGCTATATGTTCAATATAAATGTGCTGCGTAATTTTTTAAAATTGTTGCAATAGTAAATAGTGTTGCATTTTGTAATGGAGCTATGTTGAAGTAGCTGTGTGTTGAAGTAGTGCACATGATGAGTGGAGAGGATGATCCCTAAACAAGAGGGGATCCGGATTCTATATGAAAAAAAGTAACTTAACATTTGACATTACACGAAAATAGTAACTTATATCAACAACAATTCCTTTCGTAAACTATCACCAAGCACAAATAAAAAAGTTTGAACCAAAACTAGCCTTTGGTATCACAATGCAGTTTCATCTGCCAAAACTCTAAACACAATAAAGAAGTCTTGAACCAAAACTAGCATTTGGTATCAAGATGGAGTTTCATCAATTTGTGTTTCCGTGTCGTTACAATTTATAAGTATTATACTAAACAACTCAATTCTAATTTGATCTATAATTCGTGTTTCCACGTCGTATTACAACTGCTCAACTCTAACCCGATCCATTTAATAATTATGTCAGAGACATTCAACACTAACCCAATTCGTTACCCATTTAATAATTGTGTCAAGGTATTCCGTTTATTATAGATGTGTTATATGTGTGAATCCGTCTTACTCGTTTAACAAACATGTCCTATAATGACAAAGACTTGTTTAAGGTTGAATAAAACATGACAACTCAACTCAAAACAATTTTTGCATTTCGTGTTTGTATCAATTTACTTGCTTAACTCTTGTCATCTCCAATACAATTTTTGCATTTCGTATTCGTGTCAATTTACCCACTTAACTCTTGTCATGTCTAATTTTGCCACTCAAGTTTCATCAACCAAAACTCTCTTAACTTTTGTCATGTTCAATACAATTTTCACGTTTCGTGTTCGTGTCAATTTACCCACTTAACTCTTGTCGTGTCTAATTTTACCACTCGAGTTTCATCAATCAAAACTCTCTTAACTCGTATCATGTCCAATTTTGTCACTCGAATTTCATCAACCAAAACTCTCTTTAACTCATGTCGTGTCCAATTTTACCATCCGAGTTTCAGATCAACCCCACCCCACGACAAGACAACCTGGACTGTTGGCATATTCAATGTTCACAGCTAGTAATAATTACAACAAAAGGTTTACACAATAAGGCTTCGACATCGCAGAGGAGATTAACAAGAGCAATGATGGAAGCTACTGAGAGAGATTTTTTTATTATTATTATTACTACTAATATTATTATTAATTAATTAATTAATAATATTCTCAAGCAAACGATGCCCACATGTCGTCTTATTCCAACCATAGTTGCAACTAAAAAAGACTAACACCTGTACACAAATACCAGCAAAATGTACGATCCTGATCCCTGAGGCACAAAGTTGCCACTCATAAACTACATAAATTAAACCAAACCTCCCTAACAACTGCAGACATAATTATGAATTACACATCATACAACCCTCTCCAGATACTGAAGAATGAATTGAGCCAGCCACTAAATATACACCAATCACTACTGCTGCCTGTTTTTATTTTGCTTAGCCAGTTTCGCAGCAACCTGTTCTTCAGTCAAGGGTAAGTAGTAGATTCGAGGGGTGGCCCTGGTTTTCCTGAACAAGTCATCCAAGGTTATGATTGGTTGGTCTACTTTCTCAGGGACCCGTGGCGGGGGTGGAAGGGGTTTTGTGGTAGGTGGATCAGAAACATGCGCTGGTTGGGAGAGTGGAGGTTGGGGTGAAATGGGCTGCTTGAGGCCATGCTGGTTAGATGACGATGGTGGTTGAATGGGAGCTCGAGTTGCAGAAACGGTTGGGCTAGTACTGATGACAGCTTTAGCTGTAGAATTGGGAGGCGCCTCAACCAGCAACTTCACTTCCTGTGGATCAACAAACTCAGCAACCAGGAGTCGCCCTCCATTTGGAGGCCATTGAAGGTTGTAAAGAGCATTTCGAGTCTCTATGGCTTCCTCTGGCGATGAGTACTGCACAAAACCAAGAATTCCATTAATTCCAGTGGGTTTGTGACTAATTGTTTAAATTAAAAAAAGGGAAGGGAAAATACAAATTGACTTTGGAATTTTTTTACAAACTATAATTTAGTAAATCAAGGCAAAAAGCTTGAATTACGTCAGGGAAGAACCTAAACAGAGACTATAGCTACGCTAACAAATTAAGTACTTCAAATCAAACTGAAACTTCAAAATAATCAGTTACTATTTTCAAAAATTTTCTTTCTTCTCTATCTCTATCTCTCTTTTTTTTCCCTCTTAAACTAAAATTACAAAAATGTTTTAGGGAAAAAAATATTGATAAGAGAGGAGCCCAATTGTCCTAGCAGTGCCTGTCAGGTGTGAATGTCAAGCCAGAGTATCATTCATTTCTGGTAAATGGGTTGCCCAGTTGGACTTGCATCTGGACCAAAGCATACATCTGCACTATACTGGCTGCATCCTGTTATTAAGGAGTGCCACCTCAGTCATAGTGTCTATAATGGATTCTTTGTCCATCCATGAATGTGATCCAAACAGAAAATAAAATTCACATGAAGAGATGAGTAAAGAATGAGAATGCGCTACCATGACATAGCAATGTGTCTTGATTTGATCCATCCAGAAACTGCAGACATTACCAGTTCTGGCTAGAAGCTCTTGCACAGCTTTCAATGTAAAAGGACGGAGAAAGCGGTCGATTCTAAGAGAATTGGTTGGAGGTTTTGGTGACGGTGGTACTGCAATTGGGAGACGACAAAGAATGAAACTTAGATGCAAACAACATTTGTTGATAGAATTGTGAATTTCACCAGCAACCGTATTACAATTACTCACCAACACGTTCCTTGGGTGCATCTCCACTACTTGTAGAGTCAGACTTAGTGAGGTTGTGTTTCAACATATTAGTCTGAAACAAATCCTTAGGAACTGTAGAAAGGGAAATATTCGAGCTTTTTGTTTCAGGGATTTTAAGGCTTTCAGAATTCCACCTACGCTGCCTCTTTGGAGGTTCTTTGTTACCAGCTGCTGCTTCATCTGCAAACACAACTTACTAAGTATGATAGACCACAAGAGAGCAGACACTTGCTATTATTACTACAACTTACATGGGATGAAGTACTTAGTGACTTGTAATAGAAAAGAATAAAAATAGAAAATTCATGTGACTGACCTCATTCATATGGGATAAACCCAGGATGATGATGATTGCTCAAAAACCAAATGGCTCAGGTTCAACTCTCTTTGGCTAACTCATGCATGTGGTACACACACACACACACACACACACACACACGAAGAGAGAGAGAGAGGTTATGTTATGACCTACTCCAGTTCAGTCACAACAAAATCATGACTTCCTAAGTTTGCATGTCTCGGGCAATACATAATATTTCTATGTTTCTATGAAGCATTTGAAGACACCTGAAGTTTCCATGGTCTATGTCTTGGCATAACGCTATACATACAATCTTTCTCTAAGAGATGAATAAATAATAATGATGTTTCAAGCGTGTTGAATATCTTCAAAAAATGACATACTTTTAAAATTCTTCAACTGATTAACTGTTTAGCTTATTTTAAATTTCATGTATATATTAGTTCTTACTATAACAATAAACTGAACGAGCAGTCTCTCAAGCAAACGTTCTTTGATTAAGACAGCAGAAAAAAAAAATCTCTACATTACTGGTTGTATATTTGTAGTTTGTGGGTGCAAGCCCATGCTTACACACACGTGGTAGAGAAAGCGAGAGTTACAAAAAGTATTCTTTCTTAATCCTTTGTGCATTATTATTTATGTATCCTTTTCATAATTTTCTAGTACTATACTACAAAAAGCTTTTAGGTATAGGCCTATGTTTATCTGGATAAAACACAAAGCACCGGGGGGAGAAAAAAAGAAAAAGAAAAGTATTCACAAACTCATAGACGGCGGCATATGTCCAAATCATGTGACAGATATACTGTGGATCCAATTTTTACTTTCGCACCATCCTTTTTTTACTTTAAATTTCAGTAGAACTCTCTATAGGGAAACTCTTCTACTTGCTATTACCAAACTGACCATAAATTCTTCAGCAATTCTAACTGCAAACAAAAAACAACCACCAAAATTTAGATAACATTTGTAGCACCCAGACTTTAAGCAGTCTCTTCCCCCCTCTTTGAAAGCAGAGAGATTAGATTTCACTGACCAAAATACATCCCTCAATACCTTCCCGACCTAAATCCCTTCAATGTGCCCATCGTGTTGACCTTCACTGCTCATTTATGCCGTACAGTGGATTTCAAAGGTGGTTAAATTCACAAATACAAAAAGGGGGCAAAACTCAGAAATACAAAAGCAAACTCATTAACCATTTCTCTAATTTACTTTTCCTCTGTTGAAAACTAAGTTTAAAATATCCAGCCCAAACAGACCTAAAATCCAATAAGTAATGTCCTCCTTCCCCAAGCCCATTCAGTTCCTCATCTCATGAGGAGAATTGTAAAATAAGAAAACTCAGAAATACAAAAGGGGGAAAAAAACTCAGAAATACAAAAGCAAACTTATTAACCATTTCTCCTAACCTACTTTCCCTCTGTTGAAAACTAAGTTTAAAATATCCAGCCCAAACAGACCTAAAATCCAATAAGTAAGGTCCTCCTTCCCCAAGCCCATTCAGTTCCTCATCTCATGAGAATTGTAATATAAGATATCTGCCAATATGAACTAAGAGATATCCAATCTCAACCATTTCTACACCCACACATTCAAATAAGAACATGTTGGTTCCACGAGTCCACGACTTCCTTATCTATCCTGGAGTGCTAGGACCATATCCAGATATCGTGCCATACAAAAGCAATTCCTCTCCAATCTCTTTTAGCTACATATATATTTTTTAAATACAAAGTTATTGGCATTTAACCTTAAACCAATTGTGAATGTAACACCACTCATCACCAAAAGATCCATCACAAAAAACATGGAATGAATAAATAAAAGAATAAATCTCAGCAAATATAACAGTCAAATGAAAGAAAGGATTTTACATGGTACCTTGAAACTTTCTTTTTTCAGAAGCAGCAGCAACGCCATTCTTCTGTTCAGAAGAAGACTCTAACTTGTCAAAATCAAGCCGTACAGCATCAATAGTACCGGCCACTTTCATACCAGAAACTTCAGCCAAATCTATCTTCTCAGCCACTTCAGTGGAAACATCATTTGAATCTATCTGTTTCGACTCCAGCACATCCTCCTCCATAGAATCATCAGCTGAAGAATGGTCCAAGTTTATCTTTTCCATTGGTCCCTCATCTGCCACAACTCTCTCAATACGATCCGGAGAAGTAGATTTGTTGTCATCTACTTCTTTAAAAAAAAAAAAGTACAAATCCTCAATAAAACATGGCAACAGGGTCAAAAGGCATTGATACTAGATGAAGAGGAGAGTGGGGGGGAGGAAACCAAAGCAAAAGAAGTATTAACTTCAAAAGCGTACCTTGTAACCTTTTTTCCTCAAAGGCAGCAGTCTCGGTAGCAGATGTTTCCATCTTGTTAGGGGACAATTGAGGCCCCACAGCGCCATCAAGATTTCCCTCATTTGCAACAGGCACTTCCATTAGCTCAATCTTATCCATTACTATACTGGAATTATGATTTGAATCACTTGGCTTGTTCTCCATGACATCTCTCATGGAATTATCAACTAAATTATGGTCTAATTTTAACATCACAGATGACCCTACAACATCATTTTCTTTCCTAAAATCCACAGGTGTAGATTTGTTGTCATCAGTTTGTTCAAAAGAACTCTGACCTCCATCAGGTTTGTTATCATCCAGTGAATGCAAGTTACTAGGAGGGCCTTCACTGGATGTTGGCTGCACCATCTCCGCTTTAGTAACATCTAGTTCTAAATGGACATTATCAGCATTTAAATTATCCTTTAGTTCATTGTTTTCATAAACATACACAGCATCAGTAGAAATTGACTCAGACTTTACTTGAAACCCTACATTTGGGCTGACCTCATATACCTGGTTGTTTGGATCAGATGCATCACACTCGGCGTCATTCTGCAAAGGCTTTGACTCATCATTCTCGATCTTAATTTCATTGTTTTGCAGTGGTTCCTCGCTCAATGCAGTCTGCGGTACCACAATATCATTGAACATGCTACTAGTTTTTGTAGAAGCCTCCAATGCAACTGGGTCTTCAACTGCCGGAGCATCTGTAAGTGAAAATTTCAAATTCTTATTCTCTTCATCTGTTTTATTGTTTCCAGAAGCTTTGTCGCTGGATGCAATCTGGACTGCAATCTCATTATCTTTAATACCAGTTTCCATACAAGCCCTTAAGACTGGTTCCTCAAAAATCATCTCAACAGAATCAGTGCCACCTATTGCCTCATCCTCTTGAACTTTCCCTTGATCCATCTCATGAGGACGCTCATCAGTGTCAACCCCAGCCATTTCTTCATCACCAACAGCAGTTTTACTTATGTCATGTTTCCAAGTGTCATCAGCTCCAGTTTGCATGGAAACCTCTAAAATTGATTCCCCAACAATCATCTTACCCAAATCATTGCCACTTATTGCTTCCTCTTCTCGAACTTTTCCTTGATCTATTTCAGCAAGACCATCATCAATGTCAACCCCAGCTACAACTTCATCAATCTTGGCAGTTCTACCAATGTCATGGTTCAAAGTATCATCAGCTCTGGTTTCCATGGAATCCTCTAAAACTGATTTCCCAACAATCATCTCAAAGGAATTAGTGCCACTTATTGTTTTCTCCACTTGAACTTTCCCTTGACGCAAACCATCAATTTCAATCCCAGCCACGACTTCATCAACCTTAGCTGTTTTATTTATGTCATGACTCCGCATATCGTCAGGGAGTATATCGTCAGCCATTTTTACATAATTAGGGTTTGACAGTGGATCTACATCTGTAACCACAAGTTTTGGCTCACGTCCAGTACCTTTGCTTGCTTCTTCCTCAAAGGCACCCCTTTCATTGCGAATTGCTTCATCCAACCGCTTTACCAAATCATCTTTCAATCCTTTTGTTGTTAGTTTCCGTCTCTTAAGCTCTTCCTTCAACTCTGCTACCTTCCACTTATTAATTGGTCGGTTGTCAAGAACTGGATATTGCATTGACATCTTTCTTATAGGATTTATCTATTTCTACTCAAAGAACCTGCATATAAAAGTATAAAGTTGGAAAATTGAATATTTGAAATGGGAACAAACTGAATAACAATTAAGTATGAATGTACTAGAATGGGAGCTCTAAACATCCAAACCCAAAGAGATGGTACTGGTAAATATACAAAGGACATGGAATTAGAAACATGTATCAGTGAGGAGTGTTTGAGGTGCCGGGGGGGGGGGGGGGGGGGGGGGGGGGGGGGTTGGTGGTTTGTTTTTATGCTATAGTGTCCCATAATTGTTAAAAGGCTCAAGTCGCACTAAGGTGCCAAGGAGTCATGAAGAGCCTGACCGCAAGACATAATTTATGGTGCGATTCTGGAAGAATTAAGGTGCATCTTTAATATTAATGCATATTAAATCTAGTTATAATGAAAAAAAAAAAAAAACTAACATATACAAGACAAACTAGTCAAGCTCAAAGTGACAATCTTTTAGCATATCAATACCAATTCAGTATAATGACCAAATCAGTGAACATAAATCCTTTTAATTTGCATTGGCATTCAATTACCTCAATGTACAATTGAAATAATTCAGAATATGCAACACACAACTTGTCAAATTTTCTAAAAGAGAATTTTTGTCATATTGACTGACAGGGTCAGCTAAATCAACACACATATATCCTTTCAATATGCATATTCAATAAATACATCAAATAGCTTTACAAATGTGCAATAATAAAAGGCAACAACCATATAAACTTTATGCATGTTATATTATCATGTATATTCATAATTAAAACAATAAACACATTTAATGCAAATAATCAACCACAAGCACATAAATACCAAAACCACGTATCTGATAAGATTAAACAATGTGATCTATCGATACTTATCAAAAAAAAAAAATTGTGATCTATCAACATGTTGTTGAGATATAATATAACATCAGTAGACAACCACATTAAAAAAAGAAAAAGAAAAAGAAAAAGAAAACATAAGATTAACCAATTACTAAAAGACAACACCACACTTTTTTTTTTTAACCTTGAGCCTAATAAAAGCGTTCACCAAATGCTTTTATGTGAGCATGAGCCTTAGCTTCATGAACCTGGGGCTTTTCTAGAGTCTAGGAGCGCCTTTAGCAACTATTGATGCCACATACCCGAATCTTTTACTCAAGATAAATCCCTATGGTTGCACATATTAAAGCTGAGAAGTTATTTTCCTACGCCACTGATTTCTGATTTGGCCAACGCAGCTACCCATGTGATTTTAAGTAACAGATAAGTTAATTTATGAACTTTCACGTAGCAAGCATCACAGCAATGTGCAAGCTATAAAAATACTCTCTTCCAAACTAACACAACAAAGCCCAGGTGAACATTGTACTAAAAAGTATGGATACTACTAAAGCCCAGGTGAAGCATAGCTCAACAATTGCACTCAGATGCATAATTGTCAAACAAAAACAAAAGGAATATTATATACAAGTCAATAATATCAAATAGATGGGTGCAAAATAATTTGAAAAGCAGAAAAATTCTTATCCTCCCCCCTAAATATATAAAATAATAATATAAATTTTAGACACAAATTTTTTGTAGAGATGTTCAAAACTAAGTACATATTGCTTGGATGAATGCATGTAGAAATCTGAGAAGCAAACGGAAACAAATCCAAGAAGAAGGCAGTCATAATCATTAGAAAAAAAAAAAAAAAGAAAGAGAAAGGAAAAAGATTGAGTACTTACAGGGTGTTCGGTTCGCTAAATGAAATCACTGCACGATAAATACTAATTTTTTTAAGAGAAAAAGGCAGATACTTGGAACCCTAATTTCAAAACAACAACAAAACCATCCATTAGTTAAAACTAACAAAACCCAAATTAAATTCACTCGTAATTGAAACCAATACAACTCCACATTCTAACCCAGTTATATTCCTGAAAAATTAAAAACATGAAAATATATACTTTAAGAATTAGTAAAAATATTGGGATATATATATATATAGAGAGAGAGAGAGAGGTTTTCTCAGAAAAGGAAGTAAAGTGGCCCCTCTTAATCGAATGAAATTGGCGTGTTTAGGGTTTCGATTTTGGGAGTCTCTGTTTTAGAGAAAGAGGACAGAAAGACAGGGAGAGAGAGAGAGAGAGACAGAGAAGATTGTAATGGCGTGATAAAGGGAGAGCCAGCAGACGAGCGCGATAAAGGTTGTTGATTTTGTTAGGACTAGTTTTGGGTATACGTATTATATTTAGCCGAAAGACCCGAATCTGACTGAGGATTTGGGTGGGTCTATTATTGGAGGCCCATTTGTTATGTGTTTCATAAATATGAACCATCCGCTGAATGTAAGAGGACTTAATGGCCCAATACATTCGACCTTGCAGGCCTCACAAACTTTGTCTCGTAAGTAAGAACTAAAAAAAAAAAAAAAAACACATATAGAATGAAAATTTTCTACGAAAGATGTAGAAATTCTGTTTAATGAATTAGATATTATAAAATTTACAAACAACTATTATTATTTAGAGGTTGTCATTATTTATATTAAATATAAGAGTAAATTTCATTGACACCCTCTGAGGTTCGAGATATTGTCATCTCAAAGCAATTACAATTTTATGCAATTTTATCATTAACACATTTTGTAATTTGTGTCGTATATCACATACACTCCTTTTTGTCAAGAGTAATGCTACTCAGGCAGAATTCTTAGACAGAATTCATAGGCAGAAACTTTTAGAATCATTGGATGTATGTAGTAGGCCCCACCACATATACTCACCACATGCATCCAATGGTTCTAAAAGTTTACACACACCACATGCATCCAATAGTTCTAAAAGTTTCTACCTATGAATTCTGCCTAATGTTTCTGCCTGAGTAGCATTATGCTTTTGTCAAAAGTACGCCGTGTCAGACCACTTTTTTATGGTGAAAAGATTATGTTATCCTTTGACTTCTGATTTAACCTATTTGAATACTAGATTTACTTTTGCAACTGTCTAATGGACCAAATGCCCCTTTCATCAATCCTATACATATATTATACTATAATATATAAACACATGTATATATAATTATTTATTTTCATAAAAAAAAATGTTAACATAAAATAAAAAATAATTAAAATTTTCTTTCTTTTTCTATATATATATATACACAATAATATAACCTATTTATATAATTATTTATTACCATAAATACTAATGTTAAAATAAAATAAAAAAGGAACTAAAATTGTCTTTCTTTTCTCTCTCTCTCTCTATATATATATATATACACACACACTATAATATATAACCTATATATATAATTTATTTATTTCCATAAATATTAATGTTAACATAAAAAAAAGGAACTATTTTTTTCTTTTTCTCTAGCTATATATATTTATACTATAATATATAACCTATATATAATTATTTATTTCCATAAACACTAATGTTAACATAAAATAAAAAAGGGAATTAAAATTTTTTCTCTCTCTCTCTATATATATATATACACTATATTATATAATATATTTATAATTATTTATTTCTATAAATACTAATGTTAACATAAAATAAAAAAAGGTAATTAAAATTTTCTTTCTTTTTCTGAAAACCCTAACACCATGAAATTCTCAATCTTTTTCTAGCCCTACCACCACAAATTCTACGCAACCACTGTACATATGTAGTAATCAGATATCCAATCAAAGATTGAGCAATAAAAGATAACAAAACAATACCCATTTACTCTAAACAAACAAACAATCATCCCAAACCAGCAGCGTTGCCACCTATCCCAACCCCACACCTGACGATATTACCACAACCACAATCATCACCACCACAATCCCAACCCACACCGGCAACGTAAAAACCCATACCGACAACGTAAAACCCACCCCCAAACCTGTGGCGCCTCCACCACCACCACCATAACCAGTGTCTCATGGCGGGATTGAAGCTGATCGGAACCAATTGCAGATCGCCCGGTGAGTTTAGCAATCGATTTTAATGATTGATTTGGATTAATCAAAGCTTTGATCAGATTATGGTGGTTAACGATTGAGGTTGTGAAGATCTATGGTAAACCATCGATGTGCAGAAACGAAGCTTCCCTCTGTCTCTGCGATTTTGGGATCTCCGAGTTAGTGAGGTTACCGAATTCGTCCTGGCGACGCCACCACAACCACAGTCATCACCACCACAATCTCATTGCACACTGACAACGTAAAACCCACCACCCAAACCAGCCCATTACAAGAATCTGAAACCCTAAATTTTTGTGATTAGGAATGGTGGCTGTGATTGTCATTGGTGGTAGTGGTTGGAGGAGAAGATGAGAGAGAAAGAACAGTGGCAGTCATGAGGGGTAATTTTGTCATTTTTTTATTCTAATATTTTTGTATTAAAATCTATTTAAATAATTAGGGGTAGTCATGACATTTCAATTATTAAAAAATTAGAAATTCTGATAGGGAGTGTTGGTCACGAAATTACACAAAGTTGTAGTCGAGTGACAATACATCAAATTTCAGGAATGTCAATAATATTTACCCTAAATATAATAAATAATTTTAAATGGATTTATCTCCAATCAATTCTTTTGGTGTAATTTTCAAAATAAAAGTAATGTGAGATATTAAGAGAGAAAGATGGGCTATTATATCATTCTTGAAGATTTTGCTGACATTTTCCATTGAGAATTTGTAAATTTTTGCTTGTCTGTAATAATTGTTGGTTTCTTAGATAAATAAATGCTATCACCATTTTGACTATGAGTGTGTGTGTGTATATATATATATATATATATATGAGATACCAATTCTGATTCATGTATTATTCTGTATATTGTCTCATAAAATTTCTCTGTTCCGATACTCTGTTTGTTATGGCAATACGTGTTTTGAAGTTGTTCTCTACCATTGAAGTTTTTTGATTGCTTTGCTTTTGATATGGAATTAGCTTCTATTGTCTGGGTAGTTATAATGTAAAGCCATGTTTTATCTACAGGTCAAGATTGAGTGACTTCTTAACTCCTTCTCATCCCCTACTGGCTCTATGTGGATTAATACTGCTACTACTAACGTTTCTAATTTAAAATGAGAAGAATTCAAGTCCGTTTAGAATTCTAACACAAAAATTTCGAAATAATCAACAATTTTGAAAAAGTTATTTCTGAACTCTAAACAATGGAATTCGGTTAAAAAAAACAACGTATCTTAATAGCAAAGCTATTGATTTTTATATAGGGGTGTTCATTTGATAGAGAGTCCAAATCTATGCATTTTGAATTGATTTTTTTATTCATTGATTCGGTGACAATTTCATAAATAAGTAGTCTATAGTGATTAGATCGGATCACGAATTTGGGTTACAAAAAATCAATATAAACCAATGTGTTGCCTATATAATATATACAAATGTATTCAATTTATTTTTCTAAATAATCTCTTTAGTTTGGATGGACCTTGCCTCTTCTCGTCGTAACTCACAAGACTCAAAAGTTAGCTTAAATGATTTTTCAATGTAGTGAAACTGAAATTTAATGAATTACAATAATGTAATTGGAATTTAATGTAAAAACAAATATTTAGTTCAATCTTTTCTTGTCATAAGACTCTTTATGATGTAGTTATAATGTATTATTTCATTTCAATCTCACCTTGGGCTAATTAAAAACTATTGGATTGTTTATAAAATCCCAATCCATCAAACTAGTCAGATCTAATTCCATGTTCGATGTATTAGATTCGTTTAGTATCAGATCAGATTTGTTTCAAATTTTATGAATTCATTCAGATTATATTGGTTTTGAATCGAATCAATCTGATCCGTGTACACATTATTTCTGATAGTGAACCCATTTTTGATCAAGAATAAAATCTTTTCAAGTCCAAATAAGCTTATCAAAATTGTTGTCAACCCGTCCGCTTGACCTTTGAGGTCAAAATCTTCTTTATAATGATCAGTAACCTATTCTAAATCAGCTAGGTAGATGATCTATCTTCTCATTTATGTGCATGTAAATTTTGTTTCTTCTTGTTAACCTCATTTTTTTAGCCTTCCAGACAGCTAGCTTACAGGGGCTTTGTCAACCTCCAATTGCATCAAATGGAGTTTAATTTTTCATTTGTCATTAGATTTGCTGGATATAGTGACAGTCATTTTATTTTAAATAGTATTATTAAATACGTAAAATTTAGATTCACTTAATATATTTACTCTGGTGTATTATAAATCTTTTGACAGTCAAAGGGAGTTTCATCCCTTTAATGCAGTGAATAGAACTCACACTAAAATCTATATAAAATTTTTATAGGGAGCTGATATTGACACTCCACCAATATCCTCTGGCACTCCACTTCTATATTTTTGTAAATTAAAATTACAAAAGTGGTCATATGTTATACCATTTTAGATTCTTATATTTTTAGTACCCTAATTGCCCTTCTAATTCAAGACTCAATTTTAATTTTATTTTATTTTTCTTAAAAAAAAAGATTTTTCAACTTTTTTACTTTAGGTTTACAATATAACAATCCATTTATTACCACTCAAATACTATAGTTTAGACATTTTTCAATTAAAACTTGTTGTTCGTGTCCCTATCCTATATAACTCAAAGAATCCAAAATTTGAAATATTTTATTTTTACTCACCAAACATGTAATTTATTTTCCATGTGTCTTATTTATAGAATAACATAAATTAAAATTTTGAAACATACCATCAATTTGTGAACAAACAAAATAGAAAGGAAAGAGGAGAAAATAAAAAGTAAACGAAGAAAAAGATCATATTAATTTTTTTATTTTTATCTTTTGAAATTTTGGTGCAAAGGCTCCTTAATTAAATTAAGACAATTACAATTGAAAAAATATTTCATAGTCATGTTTTTCTATTTTCATCTTTTAATTTCTAAAAGTTCTCTATTAAAATAAAAAAGATTTCCTTAGTTTTCTTAAAGAACTATATATCATAATTTTTATTCAAGTGAAATTAAACTTTCTTTTGATTTTAAATATAATTAATTTTTTTTCAAATAGGTTTTATTCATTGATATAATGTTTGTTTCCAACTCAAATACATTTTTAATATTTCTCTAGGTAATCTATTATTAACAACTTCTTCACAACTTATCTAATCATGTAACTTTTATTATCCGAATCACATACATTTGATTGATACTCTCTAAATTATTATATTGAATCCTAAACTTTTTTACTTCTAAAATAAATATTGATAAATTGATTCAACATGGAAAAATAATATTTTTAAAATCAACGAAAAAGTATTTTTACATCGAAAAAGAACGTGAGAGAAAAGTTGCAATTTGGAGTTAAGAATTATAACATTATCAAATAAGGACAATTAGGGTATTAAAAATATAAGAATCAAATATTGTAGAGTAGAGGGACACCTTTGTAATTATATTTTATAAAAAGATGAAAGTGGAGTGATAGAGGACATTGGTGGAGTGCCAATATCAGCTCCCTTTTTATATGCTAAACTCGTGCATTTGCAAATATATATATATATATATATATATAGCAAGAGATATCTAACCGTACAAAACCACCAAAAATGAAGGAGTGAATTGAATAATGTATTAATTATCTGATTGCATATATAGAATTCCCATATCTTATGGCTTAGTTTGCCAAATTTACTTAATTAAGCTGATTATATAAGGTCTCATTATTGGACAATAAAGCTCACGCTGACAAGTACTGGGCGAATCTATGGAGATAGAACGACCTAACTTATGTGCTATGAGTAGATATTGGTAGGGACCCTTTTTTTGTAAGGATATATGTGTGTGTGTGTATATATATATATATAGTTAGATAGAGATGTCAGAGACTACATAGAAACAGAGATGTCAGAGAGTACACATGTACAACTATACTATGACCAACCAACAATGCCGGCATACGTGGCCAAGATGGGCCAATTACCTGCATAATTATATAATGATATGTGTGTATAACTGTATATAGATCTCACCTGAGTTTGGTAGTTAGAATGGTGGAAAATGTTACTATTCTGTGCAACTATAACAGCGACATGGATGGTGATGGCAATGACTATAAATGTTTCGCATCTGTATAGGACGGGTGTATGGTCTGAACTCGTGTGTGTATATATATATATCGATATAATTAGAGGTCTAAAGCTAAAACTTTAAAACAAGGCCTCTAACACCCCCAACCTTCGTTGCAACTTTTGCCACTATTTTTATTTTTCTCTTTATTTTAAGTTTATATTTATCTGTGCACCATCATAGTTCATTCAACTATATATAAAAAAAAATTAATACTCAAATTACTTGTATATCCCGTTACAAAGTTATCATCTACTATGTTATTACATTCACACATTTTTATTGTTTTCTTCGTATATTTGTATAAGTTGACATATAATAACTCTCTTTTTCTAGTCCAATCAAACACTATTTAAACTAAAAAGTAATTATAAACACTTATGCAGAATAGTTACATAGAAATGTAAAAAATTAAACTAATACAAATAATACACCACATTCATCTAAAAATCCATCAACCTCCAACCTCCAGAATATTGTATGATGATATATTACACTACTATCATTTTTTATTTATTATTATTTTACATTTTAAGGACAATGAAAAGTATTTAGAATTATTTCAATAAATGGAATTTTTTTTTTTTTGACAAAAGTAAGGTTCATGAGAAAAACAACTATTTTTTTAACACTCATAATTACAACTTCATTTTTTTTATTATTATAATGATATTTTTGTCTCATGTCTCGAAACAAAGTTAAATTCGAGAATTTACATTTTTCAAATCAAATAAATTAGATAGATTCATAACTCTAGTTAGATAAGGGAAAAAAATTTATAAAAAAATAGTAGAAAGTAGAAACTATCTCATTTTATTATCAAAATTTTATAAAATATGTAGTTTAATATATTATTACATTATATTTGTTTTAAATGATCTACATATAAATTGTAGAGAGTATACATTAAATCAAAAAAAATTATAATGAGACACATGTTACAAAATAAGTCATTTGAAAAAAAAAAAATTGAAGAAGATGGAGAAGAATGTTGAATTGATGCACTATTTTAGAATTTTGTAAAAGAACAAAAATTTGACATAAACCAATCAGATCTTTATAGACAAATGACATGTGTACATTCCTAGAAATGAGAAAATACTAGAAATTATAACTTTAAAATAATTTAGAGAAACTAATGAGTTGGGAATAGACTATATAAATAGATGGCTATGAAGCTACGTCAGGGCCGGTCCTGGGCCTAGACGGGCCTGTCCTGGGCCTAGGGCCACCAATTTTGGAGGGCTCTCAAATTTTAATCAAACTCAATGGACCTCGTTATTATTTTTTAACTTTTGTTCATTTTACCAAACCCAATACTACTGAGCATCATTTAAAAATAAAATTATTAACTATGTTATATTTAACCAAACCCAATATCACTGAGTCTTATTTTAAAAAATAAGAATTTATTATCTATGGTCTATTTAACCAAACCCAATCCTCGGGCCTCATTTTTTTTAAAAAAAAATTACTAACTAAATGTCCAATTAGTCTCTTTGGGTTTGCTTTGTGTTTTCTCTTTTTTTTTCTTCTTCTTTCTTCACGGCTAGTTCTTTCTTATTTTCTTCTTCTTTCTTCATGGCCAAATAGTAGCAATTAACAAAATATTGTAATTTTTTTACAAAAGTATATGAGTATTATCAGCTTCTCGTGTTGCCTTCATGATTCATCTTTTGTCCTAACTAGTACACAACTAAACATTATTTTTCTTTCTTTCTTTTTTTGTTCTGTACAATGTCAATCCTGTTCAACATGCAATGGTTGAACATAATTAATTATTTAAGTGTTACCATCAAAGCTTTGACATTTATTCTTTATTTATTTATTTTGGTTCTCTTATTAGATTGTTAGTTGTTTATATATTGATAGTGAGATTAGATGACTTCCTCGGTTAGTCGGCTTGTGTCTTTATGTGTTAGTAATTGAAAGCATAACTATTTAAATATATGTTTTTGGTTATTTGTTGTTTCTCATGTAGTCTATGTTAATTGTTTTTTTGGCCCTTGATATTTTTAATTTGTTATTATACTGAAATTCTCTTACAAAATATTATATAGGTGCATATTTACTCTCTTAGTATACTTGTCTTGATTGTGAAAAGAAAATTTGAATTATGTGTACTAGAAATATGAATCCAAACATGAAAAGAGAAAAAAAAAAGAATGAATGAATTTCTAACATAAATATAATTTATGAGTTTATCGTCTCATTTTAATAAAAAAAATTGTGCTATTATAAAATTTATGTGGGTGTGAAATCTTATATATAAGGGTCTCACATTTGAAAGTTCGTCTAAACCCCTCAAAATTTTGTAAATCTCAGGGTTGGCCTTGAGCTAAGTTAGCAAGTTAAGGCTTCTAACATAATTCAATATCACATGAGTTCCTCGACACGATGAAAGCTACTCCATGTTAATTACCTTAACTCCTTGAAATGATATTGTTTAATCATGTTTGTTATAGTATTGAATTCTTCTTCTTAGCAAAATTCTTGAATTAAAATAAAAGTTCATCTGCATTTACATATCTACTATATATATACCCAAATATATTAGGGTGGAGTTGTAAACGAGGAGATTTTTTTTCACTATCAAATTTTATGCAAATAGCTAGAAACAATACACATATTTTCTCATGCTTTCACAAGTATATACTAGCATGACCATATATTAAATGTAGTATTTATTTAGTATTCAGAGCTATGTCTCATCAGAAACTGTTTTTTATATTAATAAAATGGAAATTAAAACAAAAATAAAAAGGAGAAAAAAAAGATAAAGAGACCTTTTAAACCGACATTCCCTAAAATTTAGACAAATTACACATGTACAAAGTGTTTGATGTTTATTACTTTTACCTCCCTTGAGGTTTGGCCCTTTCTGTTAGAATCGTGAAAATGATTATTTTTTCCTTTCTTTCTATCATATTTGGGTAAATTACATTGACCTCCCCTGAGGTTTTGTCAAATTACACACGGGTAGAGCATTTGATGGTTATTACTTTGACCTTTCCTAAACCCATTAGCGAGCTAACAGACGTTAAAATTGATTGTGAAAAGTCATTAATAGTCTTAAATTATAATAATATATTATAGTGCAAATATATGTTAAACTGAAAAGTCCTTTATGCCCTTTAATTAAATATAACTTGTGGCAAGCTAATTGTAAATCAACTCTGTTTCTCTCGTTCTATCAAATATACATATATTCATGCGCGCGTGCGCGCGCGCGCGCGCACACACACACACACACATATATATCTCTACAAACAGGATTGAGTCAAAGGTTAGGGTTTTGGTGTCGATGATGGTGTTGGGTGATGATGCCAACGATGGTGGCGATTACTCTTCGTTTTGCTCATCATACGGACCATTATTGCCACCGAATTGCTTTGAAACTCACAACCTCCTCTTCTTCTTCACGTGTTTCATTCTCAAACTTTTATGGATGAACTGAACACCACAGTGGTAGGGGTGTCATACAAGGGAAGGGCAATATGATCATTTTCTAAAATTTTGTTCGCGTTTTTACGGATAGAAAATGGCAGGTGTGTCGTTGAGCACACATGCCAAACCTTAGGGAAAGTCAAAGAAATAAATCTCAAATGTTCTACCCATGTGCAATTTGACAAAATCTTAGGAGTGGTAGTGCAATTTACTCATGATATTTTATATTAAAATATTGAGGGTAAATATAACATTTTGTATTCTAACTCAACGCCCGTTAGAGGTTTAACGTCTATAGGGAGGTCAAAATAATAACGGCTAAACATTTCACCTGTGTGTGATTTGCACAAATCTCAGGAAAGGTCAGTATAATTTATCCAAATATGTATATTACCTACTCTCTCACTAGAAATCAATGGTAGAATACTACATCACAAATGAATGGTGGAGCTTACTCAATGCGATAGAGTCCGCGCATTTAGTGTAATAATCTAATTGGACCTTGACTTAATTATTTATTTAATTGATATGAATTACATATAATGAGACTTGTATTCATGCTAGTTTAATTTGTATAGTAGCATATATAACTCAACAAAATTTAACGTAGAGAGCTTTATCTTAACCATTTGGATCAATTACAAAAACTATGTTAATTTTCTTTCTACTATATTATTTTCACCCAAAATGGAATTTTTGTCAGCTAACACATTTAGGAACTCACAACTCTCAAGGTGGATCCCTTTATAAGAAAACCACTTATGCTCCGTTGACCCGGACCACGAACGAGCAACTAGATGCCACATCATCAAGTATGGATTCAATGAAACCACTTCAAGAGAAGTTAGATGAAAAGAGCAACATGGTTTCGACTAATGCATCAGATCACAAACGGTACTTAAAATCTCAATGATCAAAACATCAAGATTGCTAGCAGGTGAAAAGATCAACACATTTAATGCTTTGACAGTTAGAGATAAGCATAGACTGTCTTCTCTGTAGAAGACTATCACCGACCTAATCAGAATTAGCCCCTAGCCACCAACAAAGTCTTGATGGTAATGATTCACTCCTCACCTTCCTATGAAGTTTCATTAGAGAAATCATCTTCATCGATCAGTCGCTTATCACGTGAGCATGTTCCCAAAAATCCAGAGAACTTCATTTGAGCCATCCACTCAACGAATCAATCTAAAGACCTACCAGACTCATAAAATACTATAAATAGAACTCATTTATGTCTGAGTTAAAGGTCCTGCACCAACACACATTGCGTGTAATTTTTTTATCCCCTGCAAATTCAATTCAACTTTCTTTTATATGGAGACTTGCTCCTTAGCAGTGTAGTTTAGGTTCTGAACTTGGTTATATTTTTAACTACTTTGAGGTATCTACCCCCTGTAAATTTAGATTTACTTTCTGCCTAATTTATGTAGACCAAGTATCATTTTCATGTTAATTTAAGCTTATTTTCCTTCAACTTATTGTGTTTCTTTATTGCTTTTCAATCTTTTATTTAAAATCTTTCCTAGGACATAAAACTCTTTACCCTTGACAAAATCACCATATGATCTTCATTCGGCAATCAAAGGTAATGATGAGAAGGTTATAAAGTGCTTGTTAAAGTGGTATTTGGAAGTTTTATTGGTTAAAAAAAATCGAACCCTTTATTGCCCGACAACATTGCAACTGTTTTTCAGTTGTGCCGTCAGGTGGTATTTGGTTATTCGCTAAAACATAAAAAACAAATAGAACACTCAAACTTCGTCAGTAGAGTCATCAAGGCCAAAGTGATTGAATTAGTGAGAGGGTTATTTTTGCTTTTCACAAGCGTCAGAAGTCAGATAAGGAAAAAGCCCACAAAGGTCGTAACGGCCATGGCAAACTAAGGAATTTTGTTTGGCTTTCATATAGCTCAGTCAAAACCAGCTAAATCATCAAGCTCGGACTAAGGCACAATTCGATTATGAACACATACACACACACATCTTAAAATAGACATTTTGACATGCCCGACAACAGAGACCCACAAAGCATTTCTCTCTCCACGAACGAATAGCTCTGTGAACTCCCCATCAACCCCTGAGGCACACTTCAAGCCGAACATCTATTTATTAACTAAGACCATAATTTTAATTAAATTACATGCTATCATATTTTACCTGTTTTTCCTTTCTATTACTAGTTGGGCAACATTAGTAAAAATATAAAGGGGGTTGTAATGACAAAATGGGTGTGTGACTGTGAATGTGTTTCTTGCCGAGTTTAAAAAATAAATATAAATATTAGTGTTTGGAACTATCACTTTGTGCAATTAGCGTTGCAAAGTTAAATCTATACCTTTAGATTTTGTATCTAAAAAATTGGAAGGTTGAAGTTTTTGTAAGAACAAAAGTAAGTTTGTGAATTTTTTGAAAATGTTAAAAAAATAAATAAATAGACAACCTACATTGAAGAAACTAACACTAAATAATGGTACTAATAATCAGACTTGGAACTGGCAGCCTTAATCGCCAACCTTTCAATGTCACAGCATTATATGGACGAGTTCGAATATAAAATTCAGAAAAGATAATGCTTTAAAATTAATACTCATCCTAGCTGCCACCTGTCTCAGGTTTCAAACTTTTTTGTGGTTTTATTTTCTTTTTTCTTTGTTTTCTCTTTTTTTTCTACAGTCCCACCGCCCAATCAACCAATCAATTCACAAGTGGACAAAACCCTTTTGAAGTATGCAAGCTACTAACAACTCCACCTTTGAAAGTTTACTGCCACGTGGCCCCCAGATCAACAGTTGATATCATCCCTTACCACGTGTCACCAGATTTCTCAACACGTGGCACCTGCAGATGCCATCCAAATCCACATCCCCATGTAATGCAACCTTTTTTCTTTTTTTTTAGAGGACAAGTCATATAATGCAACTTAGTCTTTTTGCATATTTGAAATCAATCTTTTCCTTGCATAACTTTGGAGGGGTCTCTTTCTATACACGTTGCTATTAATTAATCTTCCCAATTTATTTTCATCTTTCGTATGCCTCAAGCATGAAATTTAATACACCTGATATGGATTATGGATTAATTCAACCAGGAGTGTAGCCAAAAATTTGTACAAGTGAATACTAATGCAAAAGTTTGGACTATAATTTATTTTTTATAAAACTAAATGGGTACATCACTTAAAATTTAATAGGTCATTACAATTCTAAACCCCAAAAAATTGCATTTACTATATATATGTATAAAATTTTTTTATAGAGTTAAGTGGTACTAATGTACCCACTAGTGCCTTAATGGCTACGCCCTGAATTCAACCATATATGGGCAATGTTTAATTTCTTAAATAAAAGCTATATATATATATATATATATATATACTGCTAGTTTTTTTTAAGAGGTCCACCACCTTTTGTTTTGTGCAATAATAATGAATAATGCTTATACAAGAAGAATATAATTCGTTAAAGAGTTCTTATAATTGAGAAGAGCTTAAAGGGGTTAGAGATATCAGCCTTTAGAACCTTTTTTCCTTTTAGGCTTGTTTTCCTTGAGCTGGCAAGGAAGGAATATCCAAAGGTTGAATTGAAGAGAAGTTTCTTGCCGTTTCTATGTGAACCCCACTTCATTTATGATAATATTTATCTCAAACCCCAATAATTACATTGTGTCTATATATATGTGTGTTTGTAGGTGTATACTAACCACATGCATCAAAGATCATTAGTAGCCTCTTCTTTGTCACCCTTCAGCCTCTCTCCTCTTACACTTCTCTCTTGCAGTCCAAGTTCAGAGTCCATTAAGCCTCAAGCTAGCTTACCTTGAAAATTTTGTACCACTGGTCTCTGATTGAGATTGGTTTCATAATTTATCCTATATATATATATATATAGCTCTTATTACAAAATTATATATATATATATCTAAGTTTGATTAATTAGAAGGGAGAAAAGAAATGGGAGTTGCTGGGACTTTGGAGTATTTCTCTGAATTACTTAGTAGTGTAAAGAAAGGCAAGAAAAAGAAGGTCCTGCAAACTGTAGACCTCAAAGTAAGGATGGACTGTGAAGGCTGTGAACTTAAAGTCAAGAAAACACTCTCTTCTCTCAAAGGTATTTATTAGTTAATATTGCCCCTCTCATATGGATAAATTTAGGCTCCCATAGTTTTTTACGCGCACACATAAACATAATTTTTGCTTAGTGTGTCTATATATATATATATATATATATATATATGTTATAACATTTTAGTTGTTCATTAATGTTTTATCTTAAGCAGGAGTGAAATCTGTGGATGTGAACTTGAAGCAGCAGAAGGCAAGTGTAACTGGATTTGTTGAGCCCAAGAAAGTGTTGAAGAAGGCTCAGTCAACTGGGAAAAAGGCTGAGCTTTGGCCTTATGTTCCATACAATTTGGTGGCCCATCCTTATGTTGCTAATGTTTATGACAAGAAGGCACCTCCTGGTTATGTTAGGAGTACTGAGGACACTGCCATTGCTTCTTTAGGCACAGTGGAAGAACAGTACACCACCATGTTCAGTGATGAAAATCCAAATGCTTGCTCTATCATGTAGATCATCATTTAATTATTAGCTAGCCCACCACTACTTTGTAAAGTTAATTATCACTGAAACTGGAAACAACCTTCTCACGAGGAGGCAACGTTGTGTACAATATCTTACCCTTCTCAGATCCCGCAATAGCAACAACCTCGTGCACTGAAATAGCCTACTTTGTAGAGTTAATTACCACCTAGCTAGCTAGTTAAGTACAGTTGAAAACAAATATATGCAAATATGAAGAAATGGATAATCATAATTAATCTGGTTACATCTTAATAAATTTCTTTGGATATATCTAGCATATTTTTGGCTATGGGAGCCTAAATTTTTCATTCCCTATGGTGTGCAATTAATAAAATTAAGAAAGGCAACTATATATGATGAAGTAATTTTAACATGAAGGAGTGATCCCCAATCCAACTGCAGGGCAATGGTAGAAGAAACAAAATTCAAGCTAAGAGCTATTGCATAAGGTGATGTATAGCCTACTAACACTGTGAAACCAGATGATCAGTACTGTTGGGGGGATCAAAGGTGTGAAGTTCATTTTGTAAAATTAAAATTCAATTATATAGCTTTTAGACTCTCTTAAGATGGCTTTTCCAAGGCTTATTTTCTACAAAGGCTTGCATCCAAAGGTTAAATATACAAGCTCACATTAAATGAATGTTCCCAAATCTTGGAATATCAAACAAGGACTATTAAATACCAAAGCATGTAGTTTCAATGCAAGAGGAAAGAGTTGAGTTTTCAAAGAGACAAAACGGGTGTGAGTTTCTTATCAATAAAAAAAAACACAAGGATTATTGAATTAGTATAGATGTTATGACAAATGATATAATTGACGACATTCTTTCCTCATGACTGACGTGAAAAACTCTAATATAGAAAGATAGACTCTTTTTTATGTAGATGTTAATATATGATATGGAAAGAGAACCGTAAAATTTGTAAAGATGATATATAGAAAAAGAGATCCACTTTTTATATAGTGTGATACAGAAAAAGAACAGTAAAATTTGAAATCGTGAGAATTAATTTATAGAGTTGGTTATATTTTGATTTTTTTTAGTCGGGCTATATGGCAACACTCTTATTTAATTCATTATCGTTATGCTTAATTTAGCATCAAGGCATGTGGTTCAATGCTATCTCCTTTACGTATTTTATTCATTGACTTGGTGGTTTGTTTGAGTGATTTTTCCCACTATGTACATTTGAAGTTTTTTTCTACTACTTTTGTGTTATGCAACTAAAGTTTGCCCCTATCTTTCCAATTTTCTCCCCACATTCAATTATTTTATCGTTGGTTATAAGATTTTTAATGCGCCTTTAAGATAACTGCAACTAGACCCTCCATCACCAATAAATAGGTCTAGTATTAACACCGAAGTCTCTTTATTTATTTATTTTCAAAAAAGTCTCTCTTATTACCTTATTAATAAAATGACCCACAAATTAATACGACTTATGTTACTTTTTGCTAACAGCTGCTATACACATGTTGCACCATGCCTAGAGCATTTGGCATGAATATTTTTTTCGTGCCCCATAAACATGATTAACTTTTTGGCATGAAGCTAACTAAAACCCGGGGGGTGGGGGGAAGAAATAATTGAATTATAGTTGTTACGACTAATTGTCTTATAATTTATTTATGAAAGGTAAAGTGCATATATAGAACTCTCAACTATATAGAAAATGTGCAAAAAATATTATTACTATTTGATATGTGCATAGAAATCTTTATAATTTTAAATTGAGAGCAAATTAATTTCTATTACAAATTGGTGATGTCAAATTTTTTGAAAACCCAAAATACTATTTTTGTCATTTCACATTTTGACATTTTTGTTATTATTTATTTATAAAATAAGGGTACTTTAGTTATTTCATTGTTCAAATTAAAGATTTGTCCGTATTTGTTCAAATTGAAAAATGTAAAAAAGCTTTGCGAACAAAATCTTTATGTCCTTTATTTATTTATGAATTGCAAAAAAAAAAAAAAAAAGAAAGACTTTTAATTTATGGACTGCTGGGCCTAATGATCTATCTGTTGCCTTCTTGGGCTAGTACTTGGCTAGCTTGTTAGTATTCCTTGTTTGGGGTGGGCTTAGTTATGTTTTCTTTACCCTTCTCTTATTTTGTTCATATAGGCCTCAAGCCCATATCCTTCTAGGACCATCACGGTACATTTGCATATACTTGTTTAACCTTAGGGCCCATACAATTTAAAAGACAATAGGCCTAAGGCCCATAACACAAAGGCCCACAAGAACCATCAAAATACCATCACGTTAAAGGTTAAAGCAAACTCATTTTTTAGCTTGAATTAATTAATTAAAAATCTTAATCAAGTCCTGATCTAGAAAGCATGGACACTTTACAGGAGGTGTCGTACTTGTGTCAGACACTTTTTGGACACGTGTCGGACACTCAGACATTCATTGGACACATGTCGAAAGTATCCTAATATTTTTCTTTTTAAGACACTTCTTGGACACTACTTAGACACTCCTCGAATACGTGACACTACTTAGACACTCCTCGAATACGTGTCTGACACTTCGTAACAGTGATACATTCAAGTATTTCGAAAGAAAATTATATGCTATTAAGTTATGACTAAAAAATCTAAGCTAAATATATGAAAATAACTAAATAAGTCTGGTTTTTTAATCTATTTGTCTATTTTTGTTTATAAGTTTGTTATATGTGTCGGACACTTCGTAGCAATGATGTATATTCAAGTATTTTGAAAGAAAATTATGTGCTACTAAGTTATGATTAAAAATCTAAGCTAAATATATGTAGAGGACTAAATAAGCCTTGTTCTTTAATCTATATGTCTATTTTTATTTATAAGTTTGTTTGGTTTTTAATTGTTTGATGATGAATTGAAGTATTTTTGTAATGTAGCTTTTTTTTTTTTGTTGAATAACTAATATATATTAATATATTATATTATTATTTTATAGCAGTATCCTCGCCATGTGTGTGTCCTATTTTTTTAGAATTTTTCGTATCGCAATGTTCGTGTCGTGTCGTACCCGTGTCTCTGTTCGTGTCCGTGCTTTTTAGATCTTAATAAAAACAAGCTATGTTAATGAGTTTTAATAGATTTGTTAGGAACATTTGTTCAAGACCCTAACATGCAAATGAAGTCAACTTATTTGGTCTCAGCTTGGTAAGAGATAAGCTCATTTGTCCCTAAGGCTTTGGATGTGTTGGTAAGTTAGGAGTTCGGGCTACTTTTGCTCGGATTTGAGCCTTACCAGTTCCATTATTCGCTCTGATTGACCTATTGCAGATGTCTTGGGACAGACTGTCATCCGCAGTTTGTACCTTGGGGTGGGTCCTAGGGGCCCTGCTTAAGGGTGTTTTGTGTTTTTAAAAAAAAAGAAGAAATCCATTTTCATTTATAAATTAAATAAACATGCCAATTTTAGACAACATTATATATGTTTTAGCATCTCAAGTGAAGATTAGACTTAACCCTAAATCGAGCATCATAATTTTTTTTACTTGACAAGAAACTCACACACCCATCTACTCTGAAGGGTCGGACACTAACTCTCACCTGTTATGTTAGAAGGTAGAAGAGATACCACTAGATTACAACCGTCAGCGGTTGAGTGTCATGTTTTATTTAAAAGGACAATACTTACCTACTCACCAGTGTGTAGGTAAGTATTGTCCAATTTAAAATAGGTCAAATATATTCTAGGCGCGAATTTATTTGTTTTTTCAAGTTGTTTGTTATTTCAACAAATATAAATTTAAAAAAAAAAAAAAAACACAGTGTTACAGGTGTGATCCTACTCTACGGTTGATTTTCAAATTTGATGTTGACCAAAAAATACTCATGCAATCCAGTTCCACGAATTCAGCGTTGGAAGCTTGGACCACCCTACATGAGTTTAACTAGATTGGACTCTTTCCTCTATAATTCCTTCAATCTCTCTCCCTTTTTTTTATCTCCTCCCACTCATTTATAACCATCTTTCTCTCTCTCTCTCTCTCTCTGACCCAACGATCCTATTTTCAAGCTTCTTATTCTTCTCAATTATAAATATTTATAGTGCATTTTTTCTTCTTTTTTTGTCCAAAACGTGAATTTTTTGATTTTCTTCGGCAACTCAGTCTCTCTCTCTCTCTCTCTCTCATAGTTATAGATAAAAAAGATTGAAATGGGTCGTGTGAAGCTGGAGATAAAGAAAATAGAAAACACCACAAATCGACAAGTTACGTTTTCAAAACGTAGAAATGGTCTCATTAAAAAAGCCTATGAGCTTTCCATTCTCTGTGACATCGACATTGCTCTTATCATGTTCTCTCCCTCCGGCCGTCTTAGTCACTTCTCCGGCAAGAAAAGGTGACATTTATCTCCACATTCTCATACCCTTTTCTCTTTATTTTCATATTTCGCTCTTTTTATTGCCCATGCAAAATCTTGAAATACTGCATTTTTCTTAAACCTAGTCATCATTATTTATTGTTTGAGGGCTCTAAAATTTATATTCTAATGCACCTAACCAAGGGTTGGTGTAATTTTTGCCCACACGGGCTCGGTAAGGCTTTTGGAGGTACTCTCTTAGGTTTGCGATTTGAAATTCGTAAAAAATGACACCTGAATTTAAATGATGCATGTGATTCGTGAAGAATTGTGTATATTTGGAGTTTGCATATGATTTGTGGGCGATTGTGTGTAGTGTGTATTCAGATTTGAATGAAGCTCCAATTTCTCTCATAAGTACTAATTTGATTATTATTGGGAAATTAGGATTGAGGACGTGTTTACTCGTTTCATAAGTCTATCTGACCAAGACAGAGAAAAGTATGCTTTCAAATTATTAATTTTCCATTTCAGAATAAATTCAATTTTCTTCTCTCAAATGGGGTTGTTTTAACCATTGAATCATTTATTTGCTTTTGCAGTGTCATAAGCTCCCCAAACAAAGACAGAGAACAGTATGCGCTCAATTACTTATTGCGATCATATATATATATATTTTATAGTTGAGTTGGTTAATTTATCAAGGAGCACACAGTAATAATTTATGTTTTTTTTTTTAAATCTAAATTTTGCAGTGTTTGCAGTGCTCTTCAAAATAGAGATGTAAGATTCATAGCATTTCAAGCTAAAATGCTTATCTTTACATTTTCCATTTCTGTTAGACAAGATTGGGTGGTTTCACAACATTAATGAAGTTTTTTGTTGGCAATTTTGGGAGTTGGTATCCTTTGCTGTGGTACGGTGATGTTGTACCGCATCGGACGCATCCAGCTCACACACGCTTAGGCCCTTGTCCGTTGCGCTCCAATTTGGGTACCACTTAACTATGTCATGTACCTTTTCTTCGAGTGATATGAGATCACTTTCGAAGACCTCGGATGATATATTTCTAGTAAGAGAATGAGATCATGAGGTTGAGAATTGCTTTTTTATTGGGGAAAAACCCTAAAACGGAAGGAGGAAAAAAAATACATTGGCTTGCTTGATTCTTTTCTGAAAACGAAAAAAATTATAAAATTGTACAAAAGCATGCTTGGTTAACAATTTCTGAGAATTGTTTTCTATAAACACAATTAAAAAAATGATTTTTTGTTGACTTCTTGAGAATTGTTTACAGTGTGACAAACGAAACAGGCCCGTTCTCTCTCGGTTTTGTAGGATTACGTGTAATGGGTCTCTGACGGCTATTTAAACTTGAAACTTGTTGCCTCACTGGGTCTAGTTCTCAGTTGGTTTGGGCCTCGTCCCAGTCATGGGCTTCTTTTGTAAACTGACCCTTCTTAAGCCCATACTTGTTATTATCTTTTCATTTATTAAATTCCCTAACGTTTATTAATAAAAATAATAATAAGAAAGTCTAGTAAAGGTTGATTTTAACAAATTTTATGTGAAATTCTTGCAGTATTTGATCAGGACGTTAGAGCAACTCAGGCGCGAAAATGATCTTGCTCTTCAACTAACCAAGTTTGCTCTCTCTCTCTCTCTCTCTCTCTCTCTCTCTCTCTATATATATATATATATATATATATTCTCTTAATTTGCAAGTATAGTAAGAGGGCTTTACTATAGATTTTTGTAGCACCTTCATTTATTCTTTTTTATTCTCTCTCTCTCTCTCTCTTTAATGAATTGGTGTATAATGATGTCTTTTTCATGCTTGGAACAGTCAAGCGGCCATGAACTCTGAAGTTGAGGTAAAAATATCTCATTCTTTTTTCCCCCTTAATTTCTTTTGCAATCCTAATGAGAACTTATATAACTTCAAAAAAAAGAAAAAATAAATAATGAGAAATTCATAGGTATTCGAGTTTATTGAAGTCCGATTTTGTCCTTCCATTTCAGGAGCTTCACCATGAAATTTGTAGGTTACAACAACAACTTCAGATGGCTGAAGAACAAATAAGGTTTTTAAATTTTCCTTATCTTTCTTTCTTTTCTTTTTTTTTTCTTTTTTTCCCATGAACTTATAAAGTAGATGAATTCATTTAATTAGTCATATATATATATATATATATATATATATATAGACTAATTAATCAAAGTTTAAATTCTTGAGTTAAATAGATTTAGACCTGCAAGAAACAGCAAAAGAAACATAAAAAAAGAAAATAAGACTCGCACAAGTATATATATATTTTGTTTTAACGCATATCTTTCTAAGAAATAATACAAATATTCTACTCATGTAATTTGCTTTGTTTCTTTTAATTTTCTTCTATTGAATATTTAAGTTATGGTGTTCTAAGTAATTTCCCGGATTTAATTTGGAACAATTAACAGGACTTTTGAGCCTGATCCACTAAAGATGGCATCAATGGAGGAGCTTGAATCATCTGAAAAACATCTTGAGAACACATTGGCTTGTGTCATGGAGAGAAAGGTATATATATATATAACTCAGACCATGCCATATTGAATCTCCTAAGATTTTATCCTCCATGCATATATATATATATATATATGTTCATGACATTTTCAAATTTTAATCTTTTATGTGGCCTTGTTTTGATTGCAGAAATATATGTTGACTAACCATCTATCTTCTTATGATCCGTCATCTTGTATGCAGGTAATTAACATATATGTATAGAAATTTAAGAAACTCTTGTGCATAATTAAATTATCATTTGCTTTATCTCTATATAATATTTTCTTAAAATCTGCTTTTGTGGCTACAAAATGAGTATAACAGATATGCCTGGATTCACAGCAGGGAATGCCTAACACTTTTGAGAATGAATTTGTCCACTGGATACCCGATAACGGTCATAACCATGCCCAAATTTTTGATGCATCTACTTCTTCGCTTCCACTCAGGTGTATATATATATATATATATATTCCCGGAAATTGCTTCTAAAATTCTAATTTTGCTGGGAAAAAAAAATCATGATCTTCTTCACCACTAAGATTTGAATAATTGATGATTAATTCTAAAATTTGTACATATTTCAGGGATATTTCTACCACAATGTATGACCCATTGTTGCATGGAACCAGCTCAAACATGGACCAACACGGCGGTGCCATGGGAGAGTACCATGTCAACAATCCAAGAGACGGAAACCTACAATCATGGCACCATAGTTATACCTCAACAGGTCTCCACCCTAATCACATGCCACCAACCCTATTTTCTCCCATGCAGGTTTCTTTCTAACCTAAATCATGCATCTTACAATGACTTACCTAGAAACATTTTTGGATTAATTATTCTTTGTGATGGTCACATAATGTGATTTGTCACTAGTTTACACTTCACTCATCTACTATGAGGAACCCAAACCATCTGTATGTACTTGTATTCTGCTATACGCTGAGTATAGTTCAAATCAATCTAATAGTAGGTGAAGCTCGCTGTTGGGTTGATTCCAATCATTTCTAGTGCACTCTAAGCCAGAATTCAATACGTTGAAGAGGATTTTTTTCTCCTACTACGAATTTCATGTAAGGCCAAGAAAACACCATGTAGGCTCTAATTTACTACATGAGAGACTCAAAGAGACATACCTTTATTAGGGCAAGCCCATTAGACTATTTGCATAGGATGGGTTAAGTCTCCAACTAATGAAGCTTTTAAAGCAAAGTCTTTATTGGAACATAAACAATTTTTTCAATGTCATTTATAACTATGGTTCATTTGGTGCATGTTGAACTTCCATTCTAGCTAGCTGCATATACTTTTGTGGTTTTGGTGCTAATAAAAAACTAAGCAAAATCTATTTGATCAATGCCACTAGCATGGAATGGAGGGCACAGACATGGGGGCGGTGATGCCACGCGAACAATCGGAGATCACATCTAACAGCTCACATGTACAACCAGATAGCCAAGCTTCCAATTATGAGAACTGATCGACCAGGCAATGGTACACCAGAAGTTGACATGATCTGAATATTTGATGGCACAAACCACAGAGAAAGAAATGGCATATATGCTTCGTTGATTGATCAATGCCACTAGCATAGAATTTTGGTTTCACATCAAACTTGTAATGAACAAATTTTGACTCTTTTTGAGGGGAAAGTAATGGCATGCTTGCCTTTCTTAGATTCACTGCAGATGGCATATATATATATATATATATATATATATATATATATATATATGGCTATTTTGTCTTCTAGGATTGCAATTGATAGTTTGAAGTGTTTAGTTTGAAATGAAGATTAGATGCAAAATATATCTAATCATAGAAATTTCTCAAATTTTGTAAAAATGAAAAGTTTTAATTTTATAACAGTTTGTATAGTGAAAAATGGAAAAAAGTTTTGCACAAAGTAGAATGCTAACTAAATACATGCTAAACAAATTAGATTTTCTTCATCCACTTTTTTTTTTTTTCTTCTTTTCTGAAAGGTATTTTCTTCATCCACTTCACTTTCTACTTTCACATTTCAGAATTTCTTCTTGTTTCATCTTTGGACTATCCTTGGGTTCTGTCTTATTTGGTTGACTTATTCCTTTTGGGTATTGGGCTTCTATTAAGATTTTGAGGTGGGCTAGGCCAATGGGCCATTGTCTTCTTCTTTACCTTCAAGATATGCCCCTTACCCGTTTTATAGATTTCTTTTAATGTACTCATTTTCGGGTCGAAAATTTGTTTTTATCCACTTACAAGAAAATTAAAATAAAAAATTAAAGTTAAAAAGAAGAAAAAATTAAATTTATCTGTAGACTAATTATTTTATACTATTTCCAAAAAGCAAAATTGGTTGGATATTTCAATAAATATAATTTGCACTTAAATTTTTGACGTGTTACTTGGAACCATATTCTTTCCGGTGCACATGAGAATGTGGATATTACTCCACATGAGATAAAATTTACAATGTTTACTGATACCACACCCCATGTGGGGTGCCACCTTCTCATATGCACAATTTCGCATTGTGTGCCTAGTATAAAATCTAAATCCTGCGACTTGTCACATGTATTGTTGACCTTTCATGTGAGTCGTCTCTGCAATATTTACCACATGGGCACTCATCTAATGCATCGTCTCTTCTCACACTACAACAATACACTGAAGGATGAAATTTTACTATTATACAATGATAGTGAATCCTCCGTCAATAAGTGCTTTTGTTTTATACTCATCTATATTTTTTCTACAATTACGATTTCAAAAAATTATTGTTTTAGATAGAGAAAATTTTTGACTATTTTTAGGACAGAAAAATTATTTTCAATTTTTCTGATTGTTTTTGTTATGAAAGCACACACCTAAGCAAGAGTAATTTTAGGATGTGATTCTCAATTTGATCGACTATATAAAGATTACTTCAGAATTACTTGTCGATCAAGCCATCAAATTTTCGATTCGGCTAAATTACTTGTTTGTGAAGGAAGGTGAACCGGATTGTATTATGAAGAGGACATAATATTTGCGAAGTGATCATGTTCTTCCAATAACCATTTTGCAAGGATTGTGGTATCAGTTTGAAGTTTGCATCAATTGAATGTGAAGTCGCAAGAGTAAGCCTTTCTTACTTAGCTTAATGGTGAATTGTTAATTATTTAATGCTCAATAAATTTTAGTTAGCTTAATGCCAAAAAGTTAATTATTTTTTGGGGGATAATAGTCATTGAGAGAGTATTGGGTACTTCGAGAGTGCTGTACCTAGGCACTACCGACAAATGGTGAATTATTATTTCCTATTATTAAAAAGAGAAAATAGAGAGTTTTCTTTGGTCGGAGTATGGTACACTCGAGTATCGAATATTTTTTCATATTATTACCCTCCGGCATGGTGCAACATGTGGTGGTGGTTCTTAGTAACCAGTGAATAATATTTGTTCGTATTCATACTCTACGGCATGGTGCAACATGTGGTTGTGGTTCTTAGTAACCAACCAAACAAGACGTATTAGTTTCTGAATCATTTTGTTAATAAGATCATAAGAGAGCCTTTCTTAAAAAAAGAATAGAGACTTTAAATATTTATTGGTGAAGTATAGAGATGACAAAATATCTTGCCCCATCGGGACGCGCCCTATCCTGTTCCATTTAAAATGATTTTGGAGACTTGTTTAATAATTTTGGGCAGGAATGAGTTTTAGAGTGAAAATCCGCATGGGTGCATGACAAGTGGAGGAAGGTCGTCTCGTTCCATTTATAATGCGAAAATACAAATTTACTTTTATACTTTACGTTATAAACCAAATTACTCTTGTTATTGAAAGAATGTTGATGTTTATTTGGTTAATTTGATAAAAAAAAATTGTGTAAATTTTAGAAGAATGTTTATTTGATTTATATTCTTAAATATGAGTGAGAAAATTAGAATTTTTTATTTGAGTTGCAATATTAACATTTATGTAAAATTCAATTTCATCGAAGATGATGTGCTTACTAGTTACATGCTAAGAAGGACACCGATATAGATACAAACACAAGATGATATAGATACAATAATACAACAAAATTTTTTTTTATAAAAAATATATGAATACAGCAAATACATAATAATATATACAATATGTATAATGACTAATATATATATGTCTATTTATAAATTTAAAAATAATAATTTTTTGTCATGTTATATATAGAATATACTATCTTATTTTTTATCTAAAAATAATAATTTATATGAAAAAATCATGAAAAATAAGCTGAGAGTTATGAGTTATATTGTATTGATAAATTTTAAAATATATTACTCATGATATTTTCTCATTATACCTCAATACTTCTTTTTGGAAGAAAATATAAGCTTTTCTTAACAATCATACTATGATATTATCACTTTAAAAATCATTTTTAATATTTAAGACTTATTAAATGTGTTCCAAAGGATAAAATAAGGTTTAATATAATTAACTTGATTTTATTACTCTTTTTGATCCAATAAATCGGAATATAGGTGAATTAGGAAGTATGTTTCGACAAAGTTATATAACGATCACTATTTGATACCATATTTTCCCATAATTATGATATTGCATAGTAGTAAAATCCAAACGACCAAACGTGCTTCCTAATCTAGTAGATCCCGAACATCGATTCACCAATAATCTTAATTTAATTATAAATTACATATAGCAAAACGTTCACCAAAAATCACATCTAAAATATATTTAATGAAGTTTAAAAAGTTACATTTAACTCCGAAAATTATATTTATTGGTGGTTCATATGTTTAATATTGATGCATTAAAATTCAATATCTATAAAATAATTAGAGTAAAAAGCAAAAAGAAAAAAAAAATTGACAATTTTCATCAATAGATAGTTTTGTAATTTTTCATTTATGATGATTGCATTGGTTGCCGAATTTACAAACTTTGGGGTTTTGTATTTTTAAATTCAGGAGTTTTTTTTTGGCAAATGATAAGTAATAGTGACTCAGGCTCATGCTTTCAACCCTTGTCATTTTTAAGCGAGTCTCTCAAAAATATATCTTAGATATTTAGGCTGTGTTGCTTTGGAATTGGTGGACTCCAATTCCACCTTAGCAAAATTTTCTTTAATTCCATTGCTTAACCATGATCAATTTTATTTATACAGAATTAAGACAAAAATGATGATAATGATAATATTTACAATTCCACCTTAACCAAATTTTCTCCAATTCCATTGCTTAACGGTGACCAACTTCATTTATATAGAATTAAAACAAAAATAATGATGATGATAATATTTAGGGAAGCGATATTCGCACTCCCCTTTTATACATTTGCACTCCCATCTTAAATGAAATGACATTATAATTCTAACTTTACAAGTGAATGATTATTATTTTTATCAAATTATACAACTACCCTCTAAGATATTCCCTCTTTGTTTTTCATCTTTAATATTTTAGGTTTCATTTGAGAGAATCTAAAAAAAAAAAGTTATTTCTTCTAAATATGTTCTCTTTTGACATGACAAAAAAAATGGTTATTTATGCTAAATAAATTATCTATTTTTACCGGATAAAAAAAAAGAGTTATCTATGTTGAATAAAAAGACCTCTTTTGACAAGAACTGAAAAAAAAAAAAAAATCCAGAAAAGGTAGCTTAATTATTTCTTTTGACATGACCCAAAAAAGTTATCCTATGTAGAATAAATAATCTCATTTGAGGAAAAAAATATACTACACAAAAAAAGGACCCAAATTTTTTTTTCTCTACTGAATAAAATATATCTTTTGACATTACTCTAAAAAAAACAAAAAAAGGTAAAAAGAGTTAAAGTTTATAGGATAAAGGGTAGCTATGTTATTATAAAATAAAAGATGATGCATTAATGAGTTTATGAAATTTTTTGCCATTTCTTTTTTAAAAAAAAAGGCAAGTGGAGTGCAATAGGAGAGAATGGGAGTACGAATATCACCTCCCAATATTTATTGCATAACCTATATTAACTATATGTTTTAGATATCATTAATTATAGATAGATTTCCAATAATTTTCATTAGGATTATTATCCCAAATGTTCTGGCACCCATGTCTGAAGTTTTGAGTCTTTAATGTTTCTGAATGAGGAGTGCCATATGAGCCTGAGTAAACCAGCACACACATGGGTTCACCAACAATAAAAGAGTGGTGAGGCTTATAAAATATTAATATTTTTATCATAGTCAACTCAATTTCGAGTTGGATTATTCAATTCGGTCTATTTTTTTGAAAAAAGATTTAGGAGTCATTCCATATCACTGGGCCAATAAGTTGGTGGCTGTTAGAACAATGGACCACTATATATGCTAACTGCTATTGAATAGCAAAAGATACCAAAAATTTGGAAATTAATTGTGCCATCTCACATAATTTGACACAAGTCAAATTACTTTTTTTGTTATAAAATAAGCAAAAATTGAACATAGACTACAATTTTTTTTAATCTAATTTTTTTGGTAAGTACATTTATGTTTAATCTAATTAACTATTCATTGCAAAATTTGATATATTACTAGTTAAAATTTTTTAATAGCGAGCCCTAAATGTTGATAGGTATTTCATATTTGGAAGTCTATTTATGATGCTCATCCTAACAGCCATTTATGATCATGGTGGATCCAAACACCTCTGTATTCCACGTTGGAAATGCCAAATCATCATATTAAAAGACCAAATGGTCCTTAGGCCAATCGAATAATCTCTTCATTTTAAAAGGATGGGTAGGGTTTCATGTCCTCGACTTGACAAAAGTGTGTGTGAGGACTTACTTGATAAAAAAAATATCATTGTATTAAAGTGCATTTAACTCTCACTTTGTTTTAGTTAGTTTAATGCCAAAAAGATAATTATGTTTATGGGGGGCAATATTCATGCAAGATGCTTCGCCATGGAGCAACATGTGGTATCGAACAAGACACTAATTTTTGGGTCATTTTGTTAATAAGGTAATAAGATAGGCTTTTTTTTGAAAGAAAATAGACTTTTGTGTTAATACTAGAAATATTTAACAGCACTTTGGTCATTAAAAATCTTACAATCGAAGATAAAATAATTGAATGAGTGTAGAAAATTGGCAAGATAGGAAATAAAATTTTGTTGCATAACACTTAATTTTATTTTTTTAAGCAATATTAACATTTATATAAAATTCAATTTCATCAAAGATGATGTGTTTGCTTGTTATAGAAGCATCGACTCAGATACAAAAACAGACAAGTCACAATTTAGATATAACAAAACAACAATTTTTTTAAAAATAGAATACGGATACACCAAGGACACGATAATATATATAATATGAATTGTTGATCACACCCGTAACAATAACAAAGAATAATAGAAAGATAAAGAACACACAGATTTAACGTGGTTCAACGTTGTGCCTACTCCACGAGAGAGCCAAAGAAGTAATCCACTATCATCAATGAACCATGGTTACAGTTTATATATCTTCTAACCCTAGAACATAAAAGAAATCCTCAATATGTATATATCGTGTAACTTCCCTGTGGGAATATGAGTCACAATCCAACATAAATAATAACTCAAATATATAAGTCTTTTTATAAATTTTAAAATAATATATATTTGTTTCTCATGTTATATATGATAGAGTATTTGACTCCAATTGTGACACATGACGTGGACAAAAAGTATACTTTGATCAGGAATGATCTCCCCCAGATAAGTCTGGGGAATTGAAGAGTCAGTCTTCTACTAGAACACGTTTCCCTTGAACTACTATAAATACAGAGACAGTCCATGTACTAGGTACGCAATTAATATCCTCTGAGCTCCCTTACAGCTTTCAAAGTTCTTCCGATTTTTGACTTGATCGTCGGTGCGTAGTCGGCCGGCACCACGCCCAGTGCCCTCTCGATTACCCTTTCTCTTGTCCTTTTTTACAGGTTGGCGTTTAACCAGCTTGGGGTGAATTTCAGCTTCATCAATATATATACACATTACTAACATTTTTTTATATAGAAAATTCATGAAAAACAAGTTGATAGTTATGAGTTATTTGTGGATAAATTTTGAAATATATTAATTATGATATATTCTCATTATATCTCAATATATACTTCCTTTTCTTGAAAAAAGTACAACCTTTTCTTAGCAATATTATCACTTTAATTTAATAGTTATATTTTGATATGTGAGACTGATTAAATGTATTCCAAAGTGTATAAAAAGTATCAAATGCATGATCAAAATATTTAAAAGAAAATCAATTGTGTAAAATAAAAGAAATTATTTTTAAATTATTGGTACATTTATGAAAGTATCAAACATGTAATTGTGAGTATTCAAAGAGTGTCAGTATTCATCACGGATACGATACACGTACGTACATTAACCTTAGAAAAAGTAGTTGTGTTTCATAGATTATATGCCACGTTTTTGGTGATTATATTAATTTTCCGATACCTCAAATTCATTACATTTACTATTGTCTTTGGAATAACTATCTTCATATATGACCAATATACCTGGCATAACTGTTTGACTTATTTTTATTCTCCAATAAATCGGGACGTGGGCATGGCACCATGGTCGAGTGGTTAGAGCCCAACTTATGATTAATGAGCTTGCCTACCCTTGCACGATTCTCCTCTACCCCACTAACACCTAACAAACAAAAACTAACGCTTACCATGATAAAAAATAAAAATCGGGTTGTAACAGAATCAAGACTTTCTTTACCGTTATGTAACTATCATTACATCATGCAACGACCAATATTGATACCATGTTCTCTCTGTTAGATAATATATTTCATATTATGTTACTTTCTTACTATCCTAAATCACATAGGATTTCTTATAACTTTTCTTAATTCATATAGGATTTCTAATTCATCTAGGACTAGAGTTTCTTATCTCCTAAGTAAACTTGCTCTCTAAGATAGTGTGCCTATAAATAGGCTTGATGTATTCTTCATTCAATATCAATGAAATCAATTCAATATATATTCTTCCCATATTTCTAATTTGGTATCAGAGCCAACCGATCCTTGGTAAATCTTTCTTAATCCATCGTCGTCACCGCCGGGGATGGCACCACTAGCTTTATCCCCGACGGACAATGATCAATCGTAGAAAATAACTTCTGCCAAATCAACACCTAACCAATGCTCTTACACAATTGGTGTAAGAGTTGTCAAATAATTCTTTCTCTCCTTTAGTGGTAATCACACGCTTTTGTGATTATGTTGTATCTGCATAGTTCTATTACATCGTCTCCGCACGCTTTCCGTGGTAATCACACTCCTTTGTGATTGATCACTAATGTGCTTTCATACACCTTCAGAAAAAGTCATCATGCATTTCCATACACATCCAGAAGTATCAATGCACTTCCATGCGCCTCAATGCGCTTCCAAAAGTTTCAACGTGTTTTCACGCGCTTCCACATGCCTCCAGAAGTCATACTGCGCTTTTACGCGCCTCTAGTAGTCATACGCTTCAACATGCTGGATCTTCACAGCTCTGCCATCGCTTTCATATATTCAAATTCAAGTTGGTTTTATATAACTCACATTGAGTTTGCGGGGGGCTGTTAGATAATATATTTCATATTATGTTACTTTCTTACTATCCTAAACCACCTAGGATTTCTTATACCTTTTCCTAATTCATCCACGATTCCTAATTCATCTAGGACTAGAGTTTCTTATCTCCTAAGTAAACTTGGTCTCTAAGATAATGTGCCTATAAATAGGGTTGATGTATTTTTCATTCAATATCAATTCAATCAATTCAATAAATATTCTTCCCATATTTCTAACACTCTCGATAAACGATAAAACGAGCTTTTTTATCCATCATAAAATATTAAGTTTAATATAATTAACTTGTTCTCTATTATTATTTTGGAATGGTCAATACATAACAACTAATACACGTTACGTGTCTCTCTATAATGGCAATTTCTAAAGAGAGAAAACGAGAGAGAGAGAGAGAGAGAGAGAGAGACGATTACCATAGATGTGGGGCGATAGAGAGTGAGAAAACAATAGAGAGACTCAACTACTTTACTGTACTTTCTTTAAGACTCAAAAATATCAGATGGGGGCAAGATTATATTGTGGGATATTTTTAAAATTTAGTAGAGGCATTTTTAAAATTTTAACAAAAATTATTGGTCATAATGCGAATAATTTTTTTTCAATGGGAACGAACATCCCCACTCTGCCCTTGATAAGTCCGTCCCTGTATAGAAACCAATACTAAGTTGCCCTCTCCTCCTTGAATACCTTGCAACTCAAAATTTAAAGCATCAAAATTCAAAGCAACTTCTTGTTTTCTTAGAAAAATTTTATCATCTTCGTCTTCAAGGAGCTTGTATTCATAAGATCAATGGCAAAGATAAAGAAATCTGGTAAAGAAAAGATGAGTGCACCTACTACTAAAGCACATATAGAGCAAGATTTGAGCCAACCTTCTTCCTCTGAAGTGAGGTAATACCTTAATTAAGTATCTAATTGCCAAAAGATTTTGAGTTCTTCTCTTTCTATGTTGTGTTAATTTGTTGATCTCTAGGGTATTTTTTTCTTTCTTTGTGTCATATATGGGTGGGAGGTGATCCATTTTATTCTTTGAAAACTAACATTTCAAGAACATGTTTCTTATAGTAATTTTAATTAATTATTTATTTATTTATTTGTGTGTTAACTCAGTTTTTTCTTTGCTTGACATGCAGTATTGTTGCACGCAAACACGAGGAGGTGAATGTTGGCAGAATCTCTCTCTCTCTCATCCTTGGTTTTATTTTATTTTATATGTTTTATTATTATTTTTTTCACTTACAGGTAAGACAACTTCACATTCACCTTATTGTTTTATACTAAATCCTCAATCTCCACTTCATGCAGGAGTATATCAAATCTCTAATAAAACATTTGCATTGAAAACACCACTCACATTTTTGTTTCTTTTCTTTTCTTTTTCTTTTTTTTTTTCCTGAATACTTCTATAGTCATCGGAGGAAGAACTTAAGACTGAATTAGTGCCGTATTATGTAGGCAGGGAATTAGCATTTCGACTGAACAGGTTTTCTCTCTCTCTCTCTCTCTCTCTCTCTCTCTCTCTCTCTCTCTCTCTCTATATATATATATATATATCACACACAAACACACTTGATTAATTAGCTGTTCTGGTGACGGTTATACTCTTTTTTGTGTGCATGACTTTTTGACATTTAAATGGTGCTGCGACAAAAGGCTAAAGGTAATAATGTACATAGTATATACAAAACTCATTAATTAAATATATATCCACATAGCTGAGTTGTGTAATTAATTAGCCCATTAATTAAATCATTTTCTTTACTTAATTTCTTTAACAGAAGATCCAGAAAAGGTGGGACGACGAAGAGCACTATATTCAAGCACTACAACGGACACTCAGGTTGATCCCTCCACTCTTCAGATTTATAGCACGATATATATGTCTCTAAATATTTTGTACATTTTAATATCAATGAATACATATCTTACTTACCAAACAAAAAAAAATCATTATCTTATAATTTATTGATTATCTAATTAAATTTTATTCGGTATTCGGCTATCTACTTTCACGAAGGCTGGATCCTCGCAGTGGAGGCTAGTGGGAAGCAGAAAATGTTTGAGCTAGCTCAATCCTCGCAAGGCCATCTTTGAAAATTAAAGCATAGAAAGATCTTATTAATGGTGTGATCATGTCTTAAGTTTATGTTTTAAATTTGTGCATGATAATGTCTTCTATGTTAGTGTCTGGTTCAATATAGGAAGTTGAGTTTGTGGCTTAAATGAAGGTAAGATTTGTGCAAAAATCAAATGATGTACTAAGCAATATATATATATATATATATATATATATATATATATATATATCAAGCATTCACACACACTTTTGTTTAGATTGGGCTCCAACTCCTCCCCTCCCCTTTAAGGATGAGAAGGGTGAATTAGAAAAAAAAAATTAGAATTTTGAATTGTTTTTATATATTATTTGAATTATTTATATCATTAATATTATTAACAATAACTATTTCGAATAGATAAAACTTATAAATGCTATAAATAGACACAATAGTCGTTTTTGTTCTGAAACTTTTTTCCCTCTACAAATATCTTTCTAATTTTTTAGAAACTCACCCTTGTTCTTTTTACATCAATATTATTAATATGCTAGTAATATAATTTTATAGTAATATTATTAATTTTTAATTGAGAATCACAGTTCTATCAAAATCTAAAGATACAGAGGCGGAGGGAGTGGGGTCTAGGGCCGAAAAAGTTTTGAATTTTTTTATAGTTATATGGCCCATCAGTGGTAAAAATACATAGGCCTAAATTTGGCCCCCAAATTAATATTGGGCTTTTATCTTTAAACCCAATTACATCAAATTCATAATTTAGTTTATGTTAGTCCAACCCAATAGCAACAAAATATCAGTCCTTTTGTAACATAATATTTAGCCCAACCCAATAGCAACAAAATATCAGTCCTTTTGTAACATAATATTTAGCCCAACCCAATAGCAACAAAATATCAGTCCTTTTGTAACATAATATTTAGCCCAACCCAATTACATCAAACATTTAATTTGTTTATTTTAAGCCCAACCCAATACTCAATAGAAAGAAAATATCAGCTAGAAAAATCCTATTTTATAGTATCCTCTTATCGACACTGAAAACTGGACTCTGTATATGCAATTAGGGTTGCAAATGAGCCAAACCGAACCAAGCCGAGTTTTAGCCTGCTCAAGCTCGAGCTCATTTGTTTGTGAGCTCAGTCGTGCTTGGCTCGAGCTCGAAAAGTTAAGAGGCTCGAGCTCGTCATAATTTTGAAAAGCTTGAGCTCGGCTCGTTTAATAAAAAAATTTGTTCAGACTCATGTTCAATATATAAACAAACCTACACGAGCATATGTTTATAAACACGTTCACGAGCTTACGAGCCTTAAACGAATTTATATAAGCTTTGTTCACGAACATAAACGAGCCTAAAATGAGCTCATGTTCACTAACCGAGCCCAATACTGTTTGGAATTGACTCATTTATTAAACGAGCCTATAAACAAACTCAAGCTTGGGTCGTTTGCTTAATGAACGAGCCCTTAACGAGCTGAGCTCAAGCCTGTTTGCGAACAGCTCGGTTCATTTGCAACCTTATATGCAATAGGACCTTGGAAACGACCTTTGGGTCACATTACACACATGTAGATATGAAATCAATTTTGTGTTTATATATCTATATTACAAGCTTGGTTCAAAATGTCTTTGTCTATTTACAATCTAAAATCAATCTATTTAACAATCTAATAGTTGTGATTCCTTCTAAATTGATAATGCCGTAGGCATGGGTATAAACTAGTATATCTATATATATACACACAAAGATTATAATGGCAATTTCAAGTGACCATAAATTTCATTTTTTATTCATATACTTACTTCATATTTCATGGCTTAAGAGCGAGTTGTAGTGAAATTTTAATGGAGTAGGTTTGATTGAGGACAATGAAATGGGTAATATTGTTAATAAAAAATTGTTCTAATTATGTTCAGGACTTTAAAAAAATTATTCACCAAACATCTTTTCTCTACTAAATTCCTTTTGACGAAATTCCTTCCACAAATGCCTTTTAAATGAAGGATTTTTACTTGACTAGATATAAGCAAATGTTTTGTCTATTTTTGTAACCAAGTATGCTAAAGTGTGGCTAGATTTATTTTTTATCATCTAAAAGAAAATGGAATACCTTTGATTTGTAAATATTCTTGTAATAGATATTCTCATGTTCGGTAAACAAATTTATTAGTTTGGCTCCCCAATCATAGAATCCTACATATCGGCACAAATAATATTATCAATATTTAATTGAGAATCACAGTATACACAAAATGTTTAATGTGAATTGAATTATATATATATCATATTATTTTTATATCAATGTTATTAATTCTCAGTTGAGATTATGATTGGATAAATATGTGATTAGTTTTTGTACATTAACTCAATTAAGAATCACAATTGAGATCAAATTTTATAATAAGTAATATTTAGAAGAATTATTTGACTTAGAGCATAAGTTATACGTCCATTACATGGTTATAGTTAACTTCAAGCCAAAAGCTTAATTACATTAATGCGACAATATTTATGTACAAATGCTATCGACATTGTACAATAGGTGGTGATTATTAGAAAACACTAGCATTGGGTTAAAACACATGATTGAATTTTGTACATAAACTCAATTAAGAAAAAAAAATCCCATGATTTGAGTCATAAACTAGGTCAAAACATAACTTGGACTAAAAAGAAATTCGGAGCACAACTAAACAAAATTAAACTCTATTAATAAGTAAATTAATTTTGTCTATGTTGTTCACATACGTGTATTGCACGTGAAATTTTTACATATATATATATATATATATATATATAATCCAACTTTCATACATGATCGTCAATGATGTAATTCCAAAACATGTCTGACCGTATGAATTATAAGATCATATGAAAAGTATAAATATATCAAGACATAATATATATAAGAACTTACACAATTATTATTAAAAAGTGTATATTCCACAATGACATAAGAACTACAAGATGTTTATATTGTGTAGCATTTGTGTTAACTATTAACTACATTAGTTGTTTCCAAAGTTCCTCACTTAAATACTCAACTTACTTCTATTCATATATATGAGCCTTCAGAATTGGAATTGGATATTCAAGATGTTTACATGGTGTAATACTTGAGTTAACAATTAACCACATAAGCCAATAACAAACTACCCTCTCCTCCATAAATACCTTACAAACTCTGATATATTTATGCTCTGTAACTCAAAATTCAAAAATGACTCTTTATTTTCTTAGAGAATTTTTAACATCTTTATCTCCAAGGTAGCTTGTAATCACAAGATTAGTCGTAAGGATAAAGAAATCTAGTAAAGAAAAGATGAGTATACCTACTGCTAAAGCACATCTAGAGCAAGTCATCCACTATAAGAAAAGTTAATACCTTAAATAATTAATTGTCAAAAGATTTTGAATTTTTTGGTTTCTACGTTGTACTAATTTGTTGATGTCTATGATTTTTTTTTTCACGTCATAAGTTGGAGGTGAACCATTTATATATATGAAAATTGAGCTTTCCAAAAACATGTTACTTCTATTCATATATGCCCAAAAGCATGAGTTGCACGTAATTCGCACATAGGAAAGAAGAAGGAACAAAGATAGTTATAATTAGAGTTTTAATAAAATTAGGATTTAATGTTTATTTTTTAGTAATGTTTATGTTTGGGATATATTTGATGTTCACTATTTATTTTATCCAATATAAACAATAGTTAACATAGGAGCTACACAATATGAACTTGTTATATATAATATATCCTATTAATTTTGTCTATGATTTATACATATGTGCATTGCACGTGCAAATTTTACATTTTTTTTATAAAAAAAAGTGTTTACTTCTAAAACACTCAAGGAGTAACTTATCAAAATTATATAATCGTTAATGGTGTAATCCCAAAATATGTCGAATAATGTGAATTATAAGATCATATAAAATGCATAAATAGCTAGATACAAACATAATATATCTATACGGACATACATAGTTATTATTATTAACAAAGTGTATATTACACAATGACCCTAGATAAACAAGATGTTTATATCGTGTAGCACTTGTCTTAACTATTAACTACATTATCGGTTTTCAAAATTTCTTCTCCTCACCTTAATACTCAACTTACTTATATTCATATATGAGCCTTTAGAATTGAAATTTGATATTCAAGATGTTTATATGGTGTAACAAACAACATATCATTCATAAATACCTTGCTAACTTCGATTTATGTATGTTCTGCAAATCAAAATTCAAAATAACTCTATTTTCTTAGAGAATTTTAACATCTCTATCTTTAAGGTAGTTTGTAATCATAGGATCAATGACAAGGATAAATAAATCTGGTAAAGAAAAGATGAGTGCATCAACTGCTCCAACATAGCTTTTAATCACAGAATCAATGGCAAGAATAAAAAATATGCTAAAAAAAATATTAGTGTACCTACTACTAAAGCAAATCTAGAATAAAATGAGCCAACCACCCCCTGTAAAGAAAAGTAATACCTTAAATATCTAATTGCCAAAATATTTTGAAATCTTCAATTTCTATGTTATGCTAATCTGTTGATGTCTATGATATTATTCGCTTGTTTTTTTCTGCGTCATAGGTTCGAGGTGAACCATTTACTTATATGAAAATTGAGCTTTACAAAAGCATGTTACTTCTATTCATACATGCCCAAGATGTACGAGTTGCATGTGATTCGTACATAGATTAGAATGAGGAACAAACATAGTTAGAATTAGAGTGTTTAATAAAATTAGGGTTAAATATTTATTTTTTGGTAATGTTTAAATTTTGGGATTATTTGAATTTTTTTTTTATATCGAGGCTTCTTTGGTATTCACTATTTATTTTATCCAATATAAATAATAGTTAACACTAGCACTACAAAATATGAACATCTTGTTATATATATGATATCATATTAATTTTGTCTATGATTTATACATACATGCATTGTACGTGCAATTTTTACAAGCATATAAATATTATCCATCTTTCATATGTGATTATTCGAGTATTTTTCTTTTCTTTTTTTCTTTAAAAAAAAGTGCTTACTTCTAAAACACTCATTCAACAACCTATCAAAATTATATAATCGTCAATGGTGTAATCCCAAAAAAATGTCCGATAGCGTGAATTATAAGAACATATGAAAAGTATAAATAGATCAAGATATAATATATATAAGGACTTACATAATTATTATTAACAAAATGTATATTCCACAATGATCTTAGATAAACAAGATGTTTATATTATGTAGCACTTTTGTTAATTATAAACTACAATCTCCATTTTCAAAGTTTATTCACCTCACCTAAATACCCAACTTACTTCTATTCATATATGGGCATTTAGAATTGAAATTTGATATTCAAGATGTTTACATAGTGTAGAAGTTGAATTAATAATAAACTACAAAACCAGTAACAAACTACCCTATCCTCCTTAAATACCTTACTAACTTCAATTTATGTATGCTCTGCAAATCAAAATTCAAAGCAACTCTCTATTTTCTTAAAGAACTTTTAATATTTCCACCTTTAAGGTAGCTTGTAATCACAGGATTAGTGCAAAAAAATATAGTAAAAAAAAAAAATGAGTGCACGTACCTACTGCTCTAACGTAGCTTATAATCATAAGATCAATGGCAAAGATAATGAAATCTGGTAAAAAAAAGATGAGTGCACATACTACTAAAGCAAATCTATAGAAAAATATGAGCCAACCATTCCATTTAAGGATAGGCAATACCTTGAATATCTAATTGCCAAAATATTTTAAATTCTTCGATTTCTATGTTGTGCTAATTTTTTAATGTCTATGATATTTTTTGCTTTTTTTTTTCTACGTCATAGATTGGAGGTGAACCTATTAGAAATATAAAAATAATAATGCTTTGGATTTTCTATTATTTAATTCAATATACCATAAATAAACAACACTCGATTGAAATAAATAGTACAATTTATTTATTTAATACACAACGATAACATAAGTAAATAAAACCTGATTGTAGACCGAGGCTCGAATTTTATTCGATCTCCTTAAGACAATTATCGCCCCGCAATGGTGTTGAACGGACTCTTGGTGACTGTCTCCCAGGGTACAACGATCTTCCTCTCAATTGGTAGTAACATTTCAACCAACTGAGCTTCTGCGAACCACCTATGTGTTAATACTTTCTCTTAGACTTGACTCTCCTGGACCATTGGTTGAAACTAGACAACGAAAACTTGCTAGACGATCACTTGTGTTAGGCTATATAGGAAGGAGATTAGAGATGTAGAGAGAAGGAAAAGAAATCAAAAAACATATATTTTACAAATGAGACTAATCAGCCTATTTATATACCACTAGGTGCCTTTTCAGGTTTTTTCGAATAGGCATGGGACATGTTGTTTCACTTCAAGCGTTAGGAGTTGTGATCTTTTGCCGTGAAGTGTCTGTTCGTAATTCACATTTAAGTGTTTGCTCATTACGAATTAGTACTCACTTGTCTGTTAATTACTTAACAGACACTCTACAACCATGTTATATCCCAACTATGCTATGACAAACATTCTTTCACTCATGTAATATCACCTTTCATCGCATACATGTAATTTTCATTTAATTTTTCCAAAAGAACCATTATATATGCCCAAATGCACGAGCCACACGTGATTCGCACATAGGCTAGAATCAGGAACAAACATATTTAGAATTAGAGTGTTTAATAAAATTAGGATTGAATATTTATTATTTGGTAATTTTTAATTTTTGGGATTATTTGAGTTTTTTTATATCGAGGTTTTTTTGTGTTCACTATATATTTTATCCAATATAAACAATAGTTAACATAAGTGATACAGAATATGAACATCTTGTTATATATATTATATCATATTAATTTTGTCTATGATTTATACATACGTGCATTGCACATGTGATTTTTACAAGCATATAAATATTATCCATCTTTCATGCGTGATTATTCGAGTGTTTCTCTTTTTTTTTTTTTTAAAGTGCTTACTCTTAAAACACTCATGCATAAACCTTTCAAAATTATATAATCGTCAATCGTGTAATCCCAAAAACATGTCCGATAACGTGAATTATAAGAACATATGAAACGTATAAATAGATCAAGACATAATATATATAAGAACTTACATAGTTATTATTAACAAAGTATATATTCCATAATGATCCTAGATAAACAAGATATATATATTGTGTAGCACTTATGTTAAGTATAAACTGTAATTGTAACGACCCACTCCACCACATGCTATGATATTATCCGCTTTAGACCAAGTCTATATGGTTTTGTTCTTAGGTTTTATCCCAAAAGGCCTCCTACCATTCGGGAGCACACCACATATGTAGCACATCGTCTTTTCACACCCAGGTGATGTGGGATCGTAAGCCCATTGGGGACAAGAGGGGACAAACACATATCTTCCACACAACCAAAGTGTAACAACCTGTTCTACCATATGGTATGATATTGTCCGCTTTGGGCCAAGCCGGCACGATTTTGTTCTTGGGTTTTACCCCAAAAGGCCTTATACCATTTGGAGAGATCACACCAAATATATAGCACATCCTCTTTCCACACCGAGACGATGTGGGATCGTAAGCCCCTTGGGGACAAAAAGGGACAAACACACCTCTTCCACACCACCAATGTATCTACAATTCACCCCCTTGGAGGCCCAACATCCTCATTGGCACACTTCCGGCTAGGTCTAGCTCTAATACATTTGTAACGACCTGTTCTACCACATAGTATAATATTGTTCGATTTGGACCAAGCCCGCACTGTCTTGTTCTTGGATTTTACCCCAAAAGACCTTATACCATCTCTTGTGAATGATCCTTAAGCATTGGGATGTAGATGGTTGAAAGATTTGATAGAATTTTAAGTTTGAAGTTGAAGAACCCTAGAAACTTGAATTTGGGAGTTTTTGATTTAAGCCATGAATGGAGGTGATTCTTACACCAATAGAAAGCTTAGATGAAAGGGAGCATTTTGGTATATTAAAATGTGTGTTTTAGTGACTGAAAGTGGCCGAAAAAGGGCCGGGAAGTCGGTTGTTCGCGGCTGGGGAAAACAGCAACAGGGGTGCTGTTTGGGGAAGATAAATAGGGGCAGCGCATGCCCACCTACGTTGCTGGTGTGTGGGGGCACGTGCATGTTATTTCGACAGCCAATCAGAACCAGGAAAGTTTTCGTTGGGTCCCACTCTCCGAGCCCAACCTCTGGGCCCAGTCTGGAAAATTTAAGTATTTTTTTAATTTTTAAATCATTTAAAATTGAAAAAAATAGGAAAATATTTTAAATTACTGATAAAATTTCAAAAAATTCTCGGAAAGTAAAATAAACCTTTTTGGATAGAATATGCTAGGAAACATTAATTAGAGCTAGGTTTAGCTTCACGTGTTGTATAGTTTGCAAAGTAAGCATTTATATGTTGGATATTTTCATTTGTTTATTTATTTCTCTTTATTGGTTTTCTCTGCAATCATATATGTGTGTGGTTTAATGTTTGATGTTTATATTAGTATATGGAATTGAGTTGATTCGTTTGCTTTTATGATATGTACGTTTTATTTTATTTATTTATCCTTGTAACTATTGGTGTTTCATTATATTAATTAGCATGCTTTTAAGTATGTTGAATTTTTAATTAAAGGAATATGGGAGGCATATGAGGATTGCCAAATACCTAATAAGGTATTTAATGTATGTATAAGGGAGGCATGTTAGGATTGCCTGTAATTTATAAGATGAGGCATGTTAGGATTGCCTAATACCTAATAAGGTATTTGTAATTTATAGGAGATGACATGTTAGGGATTGCCTTATACCTAATAAGGTATTTGTAATTTATAGGAGGGGGTATGTTAAGATTGCCAAATACCTAATAAGGTATCCATAAAATATGGGTAAAGGCATGTCAGGATTGCCTAATACTTAATAGAAAAATTAAGTTATATGTGTTCAGACATGTTAGAATTGCTTGTAGTTTGAACTTAGAAAATTTGTTCGATCTTTATTGTGATAATGGATGGGTTGATACAGTATATCGTTCTTTTTATTTTCAGGACAAGAGGTTAGATGGTAAAATGGTATATCTGTATATACCTTTATATTTATTGTCCCTCATATGGAGGGTATGTTTATCAGTCCTCTGTTGGGTGGTAGTAAAGAGAACTTACTTGTGGATTTAACCCACTTTGTTGATATTTTAGGTCCAAGGCCGTTTTCATGGTGAGGTTAGAGTGTGGAGTTCACAGAGTGTAGCAACCATCTATCATTAGCAGACTATCAATGTATGGACTTAGTTCTTTTCTAAAAGTATTTACTTTTATCCTTCTGGGTTAAGGGGTCCTTGAGTTACTGGACTTCCAAGTTGTATTGTTCAGACTCGTATTTTTTCTATTTAATATTATTTATTATTTTAGATAGATTTTTCTTTCGGCATGTGTGATTTTCTTTTTTTGTCATTTGTATTTTGTGCTTGTGTGCTATCAGTTGTAGGTACTCCTTGTGTTTTATATGTGAGATTGCCCACCTCACGCTTGAAATTATAGGGAGTATTTCACTACACATGCAATTTTTAAAAGCATATATATATATATATATATATATATATATATATATATATATATTATCCATCTTTTATACTTGACTATTTGAGTATTTTTCTTTTCTTTTAAAGTGTTTACTTCTAAAACACTTTTGAAGCAATTTGTCAAAATTATATAATCGTCAATGGTTAATCCCAAAACATATCCAGTAGTGTGAATTATAAGATCATATGAAAAATATAAATAGATCAAGACATAAAAATATATCTAAGGACTTGGATAATTATTATTATCAATGTGCATATTTCATGTACAATAACCAAATATAAACAAGATGTTTATGTGACATATTTTTGTAATTGGCAATATTCGGTGTCAAAACTAGACATGATTAAGTTGTAATCTTTTATTTATATTATTTTAATTGATCATGTAATTGAAGTCTCAGAGTGAGCATAGTGTTCTACACCAACCATGCAAATGATCTTCAAAGACATGAATCTTGACACTTCGAAAGGCTGGAAGTGAACCATTTACTTATTTTTTTGCTAATTTTATCCTGCATCATAGGCTGAGAGTGAACCATTTACTTATATGAAAATTATGATTTTAAAAAACATGTTACTCTATTCATACTGCCCAGATGCACGAGTCGCATGTGACTCGCACATAGGCTAGAATAAGTGATGATAATTAGAATTAGAGTTTTAATAAAATTAGGATTGAATAATAGTTTTTTGGTAATGTTTAATTTTTAGGACTATATGAGTTTTTTTTATATCGAAGCTTCTTTGGTGTTCACTATTTATTTTATTCAAAAATTACATGTGTATTATGAAACACATGTAATTTTGTCTATGATTTATACGTACATGCAATTTTTATAAGCATATATATATAATCATTAATGGTGTAATCCCAAAACATGACTGATAGTGTGAATTATAAGATTATGTAAAAAAAACGTATAAATAGATTACGATATAATATATATAAGGACTTACATAATTATTATTAACAAAGTGGATATTTCACAATGAACCTAGATAAACAACATGTTTACATTGTGTAGCACTTGTGTTAACTATAAATTAACTACATTCTCCGTTTCCAATGTTTATTTTTTTTACCTAAATTCTCATCTTATTTATATTCATATTTGGGCCGTTAAAATTGAAATTTGGCATTCAAGATGTTTACATAGTGTAGAAGTTGAGTTAACAATTAACCACATAAGCAAGTAACAAACTACCCTCTCCTCCATAAATACCTTTACTTCTATTTATGTATGTTCTGCAAATCAAAATTCAAATTAACTCTCTATTTTCCTAGAGAATTTTTTACATCTCCATCTTTAAAGTAGCTTGGAACAATGACAATAATAAAGAAATTTAGTAAAGAAAGATGAGTGCACCTACTGCTACAATGTAGCTTGTAATCACAGGATCAATGACAAGAAAAAAGAAATCTGGTAAAGAAAATATGAGTGCACCTATTACTAAGTACATCTAGAGCAAGATATGAGCCAACCATCCCTTGTAAGGAAAGGTAATACCTTAAATATCTAATTGACAAAAGATTTTGAATTCTTCAACTTCTATGTTGTGCTAATTTGCTTATGTCTATAAATTTTTTTTTTCCTACGTCATAGGGTTGGAGGTGAATTATTTACATATATGAAAATTGACCTTTTCAAAAACATGTTACATTTATTCATATATGACCAGATGCACAAGTCGCACGTAATTCACACATAGGTTAGAAAAGGAACAAAGATAGTTATAATTAGAGTTTTAATAAAATTAGGGTTGAATATTATTTTTTAGTAATGTTTATTTTTTGGGATTATTTGAGTTTTTTTTTTATATTGAGGCAACTTTGGTATTCATTATTTATTTTATCCAATATAAACAATAGTTAATACATGTGCTACACAATATGAACAACTTGTTATATATAATACATCATATTAATTTTTTCTATGATTTATACATACATGCATTGCACATGCAATTTTTAAAAGCATACATATATTATCCATCTTTTATACGTGATTATTCGAGTATTTGTCTTTTTTTTAAAGTGTTTACTTCTAAAACACTTATGGAGCAACCTATCAAAATTATATATTCATCAATAGTGCAATCCCAAAACATAGTGTGAATTATAAGAATATATAAAAAGTATAAATAAATCAAAACATAATATATATAAGGACTTGTATAATTATTATCAACAAAATGTATATTCTACAATGATTCTAGATAAACAAGATTTTTATATTGTGTAGCACTTGTGTTAACTATTAACTACATTATTCATTTTCAAAGTTCATTCTCCTCACCTAAATACCCAACTTACTTCTATTTGTATATGTGCCTTTAGAATTGAAATTTGATATTCAAGATGTTTACATGGTGTAGAAGTTGAGTTAATAATTAACCACATAAGCTAGTAACAAACTACCACCTCCTCCTCCATAAATATCTTGCTAACTTCGATTAATATATGCTCTGCAAATCAAAAGTCAAAGGAACTCTCTATTTTCTTAAATAATTTTTAACATCTCCATCTTTAAGGTAGCTTATAATCACATGATCAATGACAAGAATAAAGAAATCTGGTAAAAAAAATATGAGTGCACCTACTATTCCAACATAGCTTGTAACCATAGGATCAATGGCAATGATAATGAAATCTGGTAAAAAAAATATGAGTACACATACTACTAAAGCACATCTAGAGCAAGATATGAATCAACCATCCCATATAAGGAAAGGTAATATCTTAAATATCTAATTACCAAAATATTTTAAATTCTTCAGTTTCTATGTTGTACTAATTTGTCTGTTCTTGAGAGAAGAGAAAGTGTTTCAGAGAATGTAAGAAAGATAAACATCTAGGGGTATAAATATAAATTAGCTTTCTATTAGCTTTTTTAGATGACATCAGCATACACATCACTTATATTAAGGGCAAAATGGTAATTTAACATGTGACTAACTTTTGAAAGGTGAGGTTAGAGTAGTTTTACAAAAAAAAATTATCCAAGAGATAATAAGTCAAACCTTAGGGGAGGTCAGAGATATATGCACTATTTCATTTAAAGTGTTTACTTCTAAAACACTTATAGAACAACCTATCAAATTATATAATCGTCACTGGTGTAATCCCAAAATATGTCTGATAGTATGAATTATAAAATCATAAGAAAAGTACAAATAGATCAAGACATAATATATATAAGAACTTACATAGTTATTATTAACAAATTGTATATTCCACAATGATACAAGATATTTATAATGTGCAGCATTTGTGTTAACTATTAATTACATTCTCCACTTCCAAAGTTTATTTTCCTCACCTAAATACCCAACTTACTTCTACTCATATGTGGGCCTTTAGAATTGAAATTCGATATTCAAAATGTTTACATGGTGTAGAAGTTGAGTTAATAATTAAACACATAAGACAGTAGGAAACTACCATTTCCTCCATAAATATCTTGCCAACTTCGATTTATATGTTCTGTAAATCAAAATTCAAAGCAACTCTCTATTTTTTTAGAGAATTTTTAACATCTCCATCTTTAAGGTAACTTGTAATCACAAGATAATTGCAATGATAAAAACATGTGGTAAAGAAAAGATGAGTACACCTACTATTCTAACATAACTTTTAATCACAGTATCAATTAATGGTAAAAATAAAAAAAATCTAGTAAACAAAAGGATGTGTGCACCTACTACTAAAGCACATTTAGAGTAAGATATGAGTCAACCATCCTATGTAAGGAAATGCAATACCTGAAATATCTAATTGCCAAAATAATTTAAATTATTTGGTTTCTATGTTTTGTTAGTTTGTTGATGTCTAGGATATTATTTGCTTGTTTTTTCAGTGTCATAAGTTGAATTTGAACGTGAACCATTTACTTATATGAAAATTGAGCTTTTCGATGACATGCTGCTTCTATTCATACATACCCAGATGCACGAGTCGCACGTGATTTGCACATAGGCTAGAAGAAAGGACAAAGATAGTTAGAATTAGATTTTTAATAAAATTAGGGTTGAATAATTATTTTTTGGTAATGTTTAATTTTTGAGATTATTTGAGTATTTTTTTTTATATTGAAGCTTCTTTGGTGTTCACTATTTATTTTATCTAATATAAACAATATATATATATTATATTAATATTGTCTATGATTAATACATATGTGCATTGCACGTGCAATTTTTACAAACATATATATATATATATATATATATATATATTATCCATCTTTCATATGTGATTATTAGAGTTTTTAGCTTTTCTTTTAAAGTGTTTACTTCTAAAACACTCATGTAGCAACCTATCAAGATTATATATTAGTCAATGGTGTAATCCCAAAACATGTCTGATAATGTGAATTATAAGAACATATAAAAAGTATAAATAAATTAAGACATAATATATATATAAGAACTTGTATAGTTATTATTAATAAAGTGTACATTCCACAATGATCTTAGATAAACAAGATTTATATATTGTGTAGTACTTAATTGTGTTAACTATTAACTACATTCTTCATTTCCAAAATTTATTTTCCTCACCTAAATACCCTACTTACTTCTATTTGTATATGTGCCTTTAAAATTGAAATTTGATATTCAAGATGTTTACATGGTGTAGAAGTTGAGTTAATAATTAACCACATAAGTCAGTAACAAACTACTCTCTCCATAAATACATTGCTAACTTTGATTTATGTATGCTCTGTAAATCAAAAATCAAAGAAACTCTCTATTTTCTTAAATAATTTTTAACATCTCCATTTTTAAGGGAGCTTGTAATCACAGGATCAATGGCAAGGATAAAGAAATCTCTTAAAGAAAAGATAAGTGCATATACTACTAAAACACATCTAGAGCAAGATATGAGTAAACCATCCCATGTAAGGAAAGGTAATACCTTAAATATCTAATTACAAAAATATTTTGAATTCTTCGGTTTCTATATTGTGATATTTTGTTGATGTGAGTAACGCGGTGCGGAAGCAGTTACGGAAGCTTGATTAAAACTTAGAGGGGGTGAATAGGTTTACTCGCTCATTTGCTTAATTTTTCAGATTATTTCGATTAAAAATTTAAGCAATCACACAAAACAATTCATAAAACAAGTAAATAAAGTAAAGTGCGATAAAGTAAAGAGTGCACCAGATATACATGAAAAAAACCTAGAATAGGAAAAAATCACAAGTGAGGGTTGTAGCCCCGGAGAACCAAATTCACTATTGTCGAAGCAAAATAAAACAAACTCTGTCTCAGACTCACACCCACTCTATTCTAACAAGAACTTAATGCGGAACACCTCTGACTTACTCTTGCGACCCTCTCGTATAATTGTTGTAGACTTTCGACTAATGTCATAATCCTTTCAAAAGGGTAACTGAAAAAACACGAACACTCAGCAAGTATTGTCTTATTTGTAGTGCGATCTTCTTTTATTTTTCCACCAATGAATAATTGTAAAAGAAACCAAACGATCCAATAAATCTCTAAAGTAGTCTAACGATTGATCAAACAAAGAGAGAGACACATTATAAATCACTCATTGTGTATATGTGTGTGTTCTCTCAAAAATATAAACAAAAATTCAAAGTTCTCTGTAAAAACAATATCTCAATATTTTCTTTCAAAACATAATCTTTTGAAAGCGTCTTGAAAATCATATTTCGAGAGAAAACTTATGAGGTTTATATAGATTTTTTCAACCCTAAGTTTCCTTAAAAAAATAAGTCAAAAATCAATTGAAAACAAGTCTTAATGTTTTAAAAAGTTTCAGAGTCAAATCCTGATTAAAATAATATATTGTAGAGCCAAAATTTGCCATCAGAAGGCATGGACCAATCCAACCCATTCTTGGACCGGTCCAAGGCTCTACCTTAACAAATTTGAAGTCCTAAGAATTCATGGACCGGTTGCTTGGACCGGTCCAACCTTGAAATATTTGAATTTGTCCGAAAACTCTAATTTCAAGGTCGGAACCTCCTGTTTCGAAATATATGTATTCCTACCACTTTACCTGGACTACGTAACTCTCATACTTGATTAACGATATCCACATACAATTGAAAACACTTAAAAACTTCAAACGATAATACATTGGTATTTTCTTCTCAAGTGCACGCTTCATGCCTTTGAATATCATTTGCATTTTTGGTGTAGAATATTATTTTTGCTCTCTATCTTCAATTACAATAATATAATTGAAAGATTATAACTTAATCATGTTTAATTTTGACACCGAAAATTACAAATTACAAAGTTATACGTTACAGTTGATGTCTATGATATTATTTTCTTTTTTTAGTTGATGTCTAATTAGTTTCAATATTCAACAATCAATCAATCTTTTTCAATTAAATTAGGCAAGTCGTTGAGGTTTAACAACCCTTTCAATAACCCTATCCTACAAGGATTAGTCCTATTGCGAGTGGTGAATTTAAAATTCGACTCACATCATTCCTAAATCAAATTTCAAAGCAACTCTCTATTTTCTTAGACAATTTTTAACATCTCCATATTTAAAGTAGCTTGTAATCACATGATCAATGACAATGATAAAGAAATTTGGAAAGAAAAGATGAGTGCACCTACTATTCCAATGTAGCTTTTAATCACAGGATCAATTGTAAGGATAAAGAAATCAAGTAAACAAGAAGATGTATGCACCTACTACTAAAGTACATATAAAGTAAGATATGAGCCAACCATCCCATGTAAGGAAATGTAATACTTGAAATTAACTGCCAAAATAATTTGAATTCTTCGATTTCTATGTTTTGTTAGTTTGTTGATGTTTAGGATATTATTTGCTTGTTTTTCATGTGTCATAAGTTAGAGGTGAACCATTTACTTATATGAAAATTAAGTTTTTTGAGAACATGTTATTTTTATTCATACATGCCTAGATGCACGAGCCACATGTGAGTTGCACGTAGGCTAGAAGAAGGGACAAAGATAGTTAGAATTAGAGTTTTAATAAAATTAGGGTTGAATATATATTTTTTGGTAATATTTAATTTTTGGGAGTATTTGAGTATTTTTTTTTTATATTGAGGCTTCTTTGGAGTTCATTATTTATTTTATCTAATATCAACAATAGTTAATATAGGTGTCACACAATATAAACAACTTGTTATATATATTATATTATATTAATATTGTCTATGATTAATACATACGTGCATTACACGTGTAATATTTTCAAGCATATATATATATATATATATTAATATAGTATTCATCTTTCATATGTGATTATTCGAGTTTTATCTTTTCTTTTAAAGTGTTTACTTCTAAAACATTAATGGAGCAACCTATCAAAATTATATAATCGTCAATGATGTAATCTCAAAATATGTCCGATAGTTTGAATTATAAGATCATATGAAAAAAATAAATAGATCAAGACATAATAATAAATATAAGGACTAACATAGTTACTATTAATAAAGTGTATATTCCACAATAATCCTAAATAAAAAAGATATTTATATTGTGTAACACATGTGTTAACTATTAACTACATTCTCCGTTTTCAAAGTTTATTCTCCTTATCTAAATACCCAACTTACTTCTATTCATATATGGGTCTTTAGAATTGAAATTCGATATTCAAGATGTTTACATGTCATAGAAGTTAAGTTAACAATTAACTACATGTAACAAACTACCTTCTCCTGCATAAATACCTTGCCAACTTCGATTTAAAGCAACTTTCTATTTTTTTAGAGAATTTTTAACATCTCCATCTTTAAGGTAGCTTGTAATCGTATAATCAATGGTAAGGATAAATAAATTTGGTAATCAAAACATGAGTGCACCTACTGCTCCAACGTAACTTGTAATCACAGGATCAATGGCAAGGATAAAGAAATCTAGTAAAGAAAAGATGAGTACACCTACTACTAAAGCACATCTAGAGCAATTTATGAGCCAATCATCCCATGTAAGGAAATGTAATACTTTAAATATCTAATTACCAAAATCTTTTGAATTATTCGGTTTCTATGTTTTGTTCGGTTGTTGATGTCTTGGATATTATTTGGTTGTTTCTTCTATGTTATAACTTGGATGTGAACCATTTATTTATATGAAAATTGAGCTTTTCAAGAAAATGTTTGTCATTCCCCCATTCCATACTTAAATCTAGCGCATGACTTAAATACAACATCCACAATCAACCTCAAAACATTAAATGAAATTATCTCTATTCAATAATTCCATTAAATATTAAATAAATCCATAAATCAACACTAATAAACTTCCACCAACTAACGTCATCCTCATAACATGAGTTCTCAATAACAAAAGTAACTGAACTAACTAAAAATAAGAAAATAAAATTAGATGATCTCCATCTACACCACTGGTCTCTACCACATGCATAATCAACGAGTACATGAAAGTTATTAAAGGGGTGAGCTCACAAGCTCAGCAAAAGAATCGCTAAACACAATCACTGTTCAGCAAATTGACTTGACCTTATATTCTCGTATATAAAAGTAACTCGCAACAACCGATTATATTACCTCAATAATAGATAATTTAAACAAACATTAATTAAAGAAAATGCACAATATTATATAAAATGCACAATCTTATATAAAATGCATGGATCACGTATAAATCATCTCAAGTCATTTTATAATTTTCATACGTTACCATCGTCAATATCATATAACAGTTAATAACGCATTAATTATTATATGAAAACTCAAAGTTCTCACAATTTACTTTATGTCATAATTATCTTAATTATGAACCATAAATCAATCAAACATCTTAATTAATTTTTATTAAGTTCTCACATATCTCATATGAGCCCTGGGCTCCCCTCTAATAAATGACTTGCTCAGGCAACAAAATGGTGTGCATTGCATAGCCCCGGACTATCGATGGTCACAAATGTGGCTAGATTTGTACATTTACTCACCCAGATGGTCCCGAAACACGTCTACATAATAAGGGTACGCTCAACCCTATGGCCATACAAAAAGGATAGTGGACTTCCAAATAGACTGGTCCCAGACCATGCCTATCAAAGTCCTCATAGGGCCGGACTACCCTCCAACTAATCGGATAACATCCATTAATTACCAATTATGTTGATTTATCAAACATATGCAACATTAAGCAAATTTCATCAATAATCAACGTGTTTCTATACACTTTAATTATTACACAAATCAGACAACAACATTAAGCAAATTTAATCAATAATCAACGTGTTTCTGTATACTTTAATTATTACTCAAAGCAATTAAGATGCAACTAGTGAGAGTATGAAAATTTTGAACATTTCTTAAGATCAAATATAGATCTCAGTAAAATTTCAGAACTTAATTCATTATTGTTTCTCCGTACTCTCCAATTAAGTGTAACAAAGTACTACTTTTCGAGTTTTAATTGGATTAAACTACTTAGACATTATCTAATATCCGTGTTTCAATACAACTAGGTTCATTATGAGAAATTCTATTATTCTAAATTTTTTCATAATTTTCAAAATTTATTTTATACTTTTCCTAATTTTTCCTATTATAAAATCACTTAAAAATTAATTAAATATATTATTTTATTCCGGTTGGACCCGGGAGTGGCCTCAATGAATTGGCCTCGGTGAGTGGACACCAATGGTATTTTTCGACAGTCGATTTGACACCCCTTGACCTCTCACTCTCCCCCACTCTCTGCCAACGAGAGTGGGCTTCGCACAAAATATATACCTACAAGTTTATATATAATAGATTACACAAGATTGAATCCCTGCTAACAGTGTCAATTACACAAGTATATATACCTACAAGTTTACATATAACAAGAATTCAAAGTTCACAGCTTAAGCCAGGTCCTAACATTAGATTCAAATCAACAATCAAGTTCATTAGTGAATCTATATATCTAAAGGATTTTGATCTATGTAGATTCACTAGGCACACCCCTCCAGTGAGCGTGTAAATTAAACATAAGAATATTCTTAATTTAGAACCCTAATGTAAAAGATTTATTCAATGTTTTAAGAATTTTTCTAGGATTCTTTAAGGCATATATATATATATATATATACACACACACACACATACGATATATGCATACGAGATCATACATATCAACAGTAAACCCAAGGAATCTTAAAGTTAACAAATCCAAGATTAATTCATTCTCTGCTCACATGCCTAAATTCCATGTTTTTACATCATCATCACTAAGCAAAGTTTTTAATATCTACCACATAAATTCTTTCAGTTAAATCATTTATTAAATTATTCCTTTCAATTGAAAACAATACATAACTAAGTATAAACTACTGTTCGTACACGTTACCTTAAAAAAATTATAATTTAAATCAAAATTATAATTAAGCAAGTTACAATCATATATATGATTATAAAGCAAGATCAACTTGTCTATTTTAATTCTTCAATCCAATTATCCTTCTCTCCAAGCAACTCTCTTTGTCATCATTGTCTCTCTTTCCGACTTCTAAAATTTTCAGATTATACTATACGATATTAAACCCTACCTATGTAAATAATATAATTTACATAGAGACAATTTAGTGGTTACAATCTCATTAGAATTAGGATTCTATTTAATTTTAAATCCCTCATCTTGTTTCCAAACATAAATATATATAATTATATTATAATTAAATATACTCAAAACTAGTCATCTAACCCTTAAAATATTTTAAAAATCTATTTTAAAATTTTGGGAATATTACAATGTTTCTTCTATTCATACACGCTAAGATGCACGAATCGCATGTAGGCTAGAAGAAGGGACAAAGATAGTTAGAATTAGAGTTTTAATAAAATTAGGGTTGGAAATTTATTTTTTGGTAATATTTAATTTTTGGAATTGAGTATTTTTTTTCTTATATCATGGCTCCTTTGGTATTCACTGTTTATTTTATCCAATATAAAGAATCGTTAACACAGGTGCCACACAATATAAACAACTTGTTATATATATTATATTATATTAATTTTGTCTATGATTTATACATGCGTGCATTGTACATGCAATTTTTATAAGCATATATATATATATATATATATATATATATATATATATATTATCCATCTTTCATATGGGCTTATTCGAGTTTTTGTTTTTTCTTTTAAAGTATTTACTTCTAAAACATTCATGGAGCAACCTATCAAAATTCTATAATTGACAATGGTGTAATCCCAAAACAATTTCGATAGTGTGAATTATAAGATCATATGAAAAGTATAAATAGATCAAGATATAATAATATATTTAAGAACTTGAGTAGTTATTATTAACAAAGTGTCCACAATGACCCTATAAAAATAAGATGTTTATGTTGTGTAGCACTTGTGTTAACTATTAACTACATTATTCGTTTTCAAAGTCTCTTATCCTCACTTAAGTATCCAACTTACTTCTATTCATATATGGGCCTTTAGAATTGGATTTTGATATTCAAGACGTTTACATAGTGTTGTAGTTGAGTTAACAATTAACCACATAAGCCAGTAATAAAACTACCATCTCCTCTATAAATATTTTGTTAACTTTGATTTATATATGCTATGCAAATCAAAGTTCAAAACAACTCTCTTTTTCTTAGAATTTTTTTAGCATCCCCATCCTTAAGGTAGTTGGTAATCATAGAGTCAATTGCAAGGATAAAGAAATCTAAATAAAAAAGAAAAAGAAAAAAGATGAGTGCACCTACTTCTAAAGCATATCTAGAGCAAGATATAAGCCAAACATCCCATGTAATGAAAGGCATATTTTGAATTCTTTGATTTCTATGTTGTGCTAATTTGTTAATGTCTATGATATTTTTTGTTTTTTGTTTTTTCTGCGTTTTAGGTTGGAGGTGAACTATTTACTTATATGAAAATTGAGCTTTTAAAGAATACGTTATTTCTATTCATATAAGGCCAGATGCACGAGTTGCACATGATTCACACATAAGTTAGAAGAAGGGACAAAAAAATAGTTTGAATTAGAGTTTTAATAAAATTAGAGTTGAATATTTATTTTTTGGTAATGTTTAATATTTAGGGCTATTTGTGTTTTTATTTATTTATTAAGACTTATTTAGTTTTTCCTATTTATTTTATCCAATATAAAGGCTCTTATATAATCTCACTTTACAAATTACTAATCTATCTCGCTTATAATAAAAAATCTCTCATTTAAATTTTTAGATCCAAATTAAATATTATTATTTATGTGACATACATTTTAACAAGTTAATGGATATTTGGAAGGCATATCATGCTCTTACTAATTCTTTTCGCTCAACAAATGATCACAAGTTGTCCATTACTAGGTTATAGTTAACATCAAGCCAAAAGCTTAATTACGTCAATGGGACAATATTTATACCAAATTCATCAGGCATTGTACAACAGGTGGTGGTTGTTGCTATGTGTTAAACACATGGTTGACTTTTGTCCATAAACTCAATTGATCGAGAAACACAAGGCAAGGCATGGGATTCAAGACAGAAACCGGATCACATTGCAACTCGGGCTCAAATGAAAATTCAAAGCATCCAACTAAGAATATGAAAATTCAAGAGAAATATGATCAAAGAATCATATACACGAACTGTGAAGTCCATAAGAAACAACCTTCGCAGAACAAACTTTCTATTTTTAGTGACCGCTTATACGAGAAACACAGAGGATACACCTAAAAAATTCTGCAATCAATTGTTTCAACCTCTCTCTCTCTCTCTCTCTCTCTCTGTGGTTTCAGATTCATTGTAAAGCTGCAAGAAACGTGACAAAGATATGTCCACTTTTAGGCCAATTAAATACGAATTGATCAATGTTTCGACTTTTGTGGCAACAAAATGCATTTTTCTGCTGAAACCAACCTCAGTAATTAGTATTATCAAACACCCAAGGCTCATGCAAGAAAAGCTCCCGGCCATTCATTTGAACTATTCCAGCAGCTATGTCCTCTGCACGTTTCCTAGCAACTTCAGCTTTTCTAGCGGATGCATCAGCATCCTACAAAACAAGATAAACACTATTAGAGTAAACAGAACCCTCAATAAAGTAGGAGATTCTCATACCCCAAACTAAAATGTCTAATTGCATGAATATTAGTCTTCATGCAGTTTTGCAGGAGAATTCTAAGACCCCCTCAACAAGAATGTGTTGACCAAGGCAATGGCTATTTTCTACATAACAAGCTTACTGAAAAATGGTTATCTGTCACCAAGCAACATCTTTTTGGCATTGGCAACCTTTAATGAGATAACTTTTTCATCTCACAAGTTTGTCTCAATTAGAAGGCTACATTAGGAAAAGCTCAAACATGCTATAGTAGGAAAATTTAAGACATTGGTTATAAAATAAATAGATAAATGAAAGATCCACTATAGGTGCTAATAAAGGGTGACACAATTCACATGCATCCCAAGCATTCAAAAGCTATACATACCTCTACTACAGAAACTCGTCTCACCAAAACTCTACAAGGAATCAACTGACAAATTCAAGGACTCTACAATCCCAAAAAAATAAAGATCTCAAAAATGGGTGTTTCATTCTATGCACTAGAAGCTTGATCCCCTCAAAATATTATGTTCCTCCACCTCAAATCCATGCAAAAGAGGCAACGAGGAGCCGCATTCAACAATTTCCAAGCATAAGGAAAGTTGTGACTTGAACAATTCTTTCATAAGTTCTTCCCTTTTTTTCTCGCAAGAGAGGAAGTCAATTTATTTTTCCACCACACATACACCAAGAAACATAGGTGCATCTTCCACCTGGACTAAATGAAACACACACACAGAACAGGAAAAAAAAAGAAAAGAAACTGTGTAGTAAATTTGTGTCATTTGACATAGAACATAAAAAGGCAACAAGAAGGTTGGTTTCCCAACTCAGTTGGGCTCGGTTGAGTGTAAACTTTTCTTTTCTTAAAGATTTTCAGGTGATTCTTTTTTTTTTCTTCTCATTTCCAAGAACAAAAATAGTCATTGTAAGTCCTAGCTAGTAAAAGGGAAAGCACGGATCATCATCAAAATCTTTGCCTTTATCTCATATGAATGGGGTAGCCTACATGAATTCTCTTTTTTCATTATTTTCTATTACAAGTCATGTCTCTTATTATATTTAATTTTTTAAAAATCATTTCTAACTACTACATCCCACATGAATGCATTGTTCTTATTTCTTATTTAACGCTTAACAACCCCATATAATATAGTTGGCCTAATAACTATCCTATAAAATTTTAACTTATTTAGTATTCGTTGGTCACGTAGAACGTTACTGGCTTGTTCCCTGCTCCTATCCTATTTATTACATCATCATCTATATCTCTATCCTGTTGTATTATAGACCCTAAATATAGAAAATGGCTATTTTTAGTTATTGACCTTTGGTCTTGAATTGTGATGGTTATATTGTCGTCCTACACTACTTTATTAAACTTCATGCCATGTGTTCTATTTTAGTCCGACTAATTTTTAGGCCTTTTGTCTCTAGGGCATTTCTCCATATTTCTAATTTTATTACTAAGGCTTCGTTAGAAATATCCAATAGAACTAAAAAGTGAAAGGAGTGATGTTGGAACTAATTTAAGAAATTCAAAAATGACAAAACTAAGATTACTATCCACTTACAGCATCCACATTACCAAAATAATTAGAGAGAGGGAGGGAGGGAAAAATACTCGCTTCAATCAAGCCTTACTTAGGTGCTGTTATACAAAAGTTCCGTAACTGTGCCCCTCCATAGAAGTTTTCAGGATCAAGTCCAACCAGATTCTTAGTATTCCACATTTAATAGGTAATAAATACCCTGCTTGTAGCTTCCTAAAGTTATTGATTTAGCAGTGTACATTTCTGTTACATTAACATTGGAGGAAAAAGAAAAAAGATGAACACCTAACTACCACTACAAGGTTTACATGCAATCCCCCCAAACTGATGCTCAGATCACGATGGAAAGTTTCATATTATGCCAAGAGAAAAGAAGTAAAGCATGAGTGATGAGCCTGAATCTTGAGCTCCAAATAACAAGAAGTTGTTGAGTATATTGAAAAGCCAAGGCTTGCTAATCCTTACATAAAGCAAGATGGGTGACCCATATAAAAATGACTAGCTCCAAGTGCCAGCAAAATCTGAATCAACAACTAATTGAAAATGAGCAAAGATAGCACTTGATATCTTTGAACAATGAGGTGCCTCAATGTTAATAATATAATATACCAAAGATGAAATATAGACGAAGATTTACATCACGAAAGCCAAATAGTAGGTACAATACACTGTTTTATTTGTTTATTCTTTAATTTCCTTGTTATTTGTTTGTTCTTTAATTTCCTTGGATTCTGTACTATGAAGCACCTGTAAGTGAAAATATAATATCATGGACAGAAAAAAACTAACCACAGCTGATGCTGATCCAAGGAGGCTGGAAAAATTATTCAAAAACACCAAGCACACTTGCATATCCAAGAGGCATAGTTTACAGCCTTGTAGTCTGTCATAACATGCACAATCCTAACAGAAAGTTTCATAACATCTATATGGTGTCCCTTACATAAGACATGGTACAAAATTGTTCAAATAACTTTTCAATGGAAAAAATTGTTCCTACCACTGTCCCGCAAAGATTGGACTCATTCCATTTTGCCTGTACTATAGTTTTATCCATTGTAACAATTTAAAGCATAAAAATTTGTCATTCCACATACGGGCACTATATCATGCCATGGGCGTGCATGCCCTTGGCATGTGCTGAGCAAGTGCAAGGCAGAATTGTGGGTACAAGCACAATTCTATGTGGGATTGCTTCAAGACAAGTTTTAATATGACTAAGAGTGGCAGTGCATGGTTGCATATGGTGGTATTGGTGGCACATGACTACAATAGAACAGAGAGAAGGTGCACTTGCATACTCAGAGCCTCAGACCATGCCATATGCTGGCACAGCTTGGTGGTTTTAATAGGCATTGGCCAGTCCTGTGGGTGCAACATATTAGGTAGGCACAACAATCCAAGTGCACAAGGATGTTTAATTGGCCATGTTCCCCAAGATTTGGGCATGGCTGGAAGACAAAACCTTAGGCAGTTATGGCTAGCACAAGACTGTAGGCACACCAAAGTAATCGTTTGTTCTTGACAGTAAGACCTGACAATTGTGGGGAAGCTAACAAGGTATTTCTGTAGCATGTAATTCGTAGTGGGATATTTGTAGTGAGCTTAGAGTGAGTAAATTATCAACTTGCATGGATCAACAACAAAATGTTTTCCAATATCAACTTGCGTAGATCAATGGCACTACTAAATGAAGTGTAGAAGCTCTGATTCGGAAAGCATTTTGTTGTTGATCTACGCAAGTTGATTAGCTCCCACTCATGGGAACGATATGAATTATGTATAGCAGGAAGCAACTCACTATTTTCAGTAACTTAATTAGCTCTACTTTTACTGTCTGGGACCATAGTAATATTCCGTCACGAGAATCCATTAAACCTCACACTATCAATTACACGAGAGAAATCATAAATTTATATAATATCCCACTACGGATTACATGCTAATAATTGATGTTCAACCAAATCTAGGATAAGTCAGATTTCATTTTGTTTGTAATACGTGACATGTAATGAATAAAGATTTAGTACAAGGTTTTATAAATATTTTGGTTACAGTAAAATATCAGAGAAGTTTTCAAAATCTTTATATATTATGAATAGAGTTAGTTAACAGGAGAATTTGTAATAAAAATTTCAAATATCGACTTAAACGGAGTAAGTAAAATTTTAACTAGTTAATTTGTGATTTTTTTTTATTGACATTCACAAAAAGACTTGGAGATATATTTTCAAGACAGCCATGATAAAAGACAGCAAGGAATAAGGCAATATATGGTTTCCTAAAAGAATTTCTTGTACAGAAATTTTTTATGTACTTCATCATTTCATTTGTAACTCACCTTGATACCTATACTAAAAAGACTCTGACTTGTGCTTAGGTGTGCAACTCAGATGGATTGCGCAGGTTGAGAGGTTAACCTAAGTCCAGTCCGAGGTATAAAATCCTCAACCAAAAAGCTGAACCAGCCCAGATTTATTTTTCTAAACTCAGGTTAGGCTCAGGTTGTTAATTGTTTGGGTAATCCAATGAATAATCTATCTTCAACCAATGGTAATATATAGGTGGCAACATCAAATTCAATAACCCATGTTTGCGGGTAACCAAACCGAACTCACAAGAAAGAGTATTTCCAAGTATCCCCTTTATTTTGCACACATAATTTAGAATGTTGTTACATATTTTTGAAATCTTAGTTTTCAAAGTACCCTTTCAAATTCTATTTATGTATCCTCTCTTTAATTCACCAACTCAAACCACCTTGACTACTTATGATGACAATGTACTAGTCCAAGACTTCAAGCATAACACCCTAACACGTTATAGTTTTCCGAGTATCCCCTTTATTTTGCACACCATGTCAATGCTCCCCAACCCAATGATATGCTTCCATTATCAACAAATAGCGCAAAAACTGGCCTTCATTGCATATTTAATTTTTGATACCTTTTTTCAATAATAGTTACTGTCTTACTCTTACACAATTCCAAAACATGGACGACATATACAACTATTAAATTATTCTTGCAACCCTTCGGTCTATTTCTACCACATTACATCTCTTCCTGGAATCTGAAAATTCAATTTAGTTTCAAGACTATAGAATGCCTCAATCCTACATTATTGTACAAAATAATCAACAGGTAAATTAACTTTTCTTTCTTGACCACTGCTGATATATATTAGTAGTTGTTTCAGTTCAGGGACACCAAAAGTCTATTGACAATATTGATGTAAATATACCAATTAAAAAATTGTAGCTTTTTGTCGACACAGCAACGATTGGCAGAGCATCAATCAAGCCAAAGAAACAAAATTTAACCACAATATTAATCGTTACTATAGGACAACGGATTTCAATTGAAGTAATATATATAAACAACAAGGAGGAGAAATTTGGGAAATAGAAAACCTAAAAATAAAGTAGATACGAATATAACGAGAGAGAGAGAGAGAGAGAGAGAGAGGACCTTCTGGCGTTTCCAACAGAGAAACTGGGTCTCCGATATGGGATTGGGATTAAGGGCAGGATTAGGGATATTTTGTTTCTGCTCTTCCGCCCCCATTATTTTCTCGCGTTCCAAACAGAAAGACGGTGGGTGAATGGGCCTGAGACAGGTCTAGACTCTAAACCACTAGTTCTGTATTTATTTTTATTTTTTATTTTTTTATTTTTTGGGGTAAATTAGTCCTCTATTGTTTTAAGGCATATATCAATGTTCAAAGTAAAATTTATTTTTTATTATTATATTTTTAAGGGTGAGGTAAAATTTATTGCTTGCAAGGTAAATGTATTAAATTACAACATCCATAATTCCTTTTTTTATTTTTTTACACAACATCCATAATCATGCTATACAATTCTATTAATAGAATTAATAGTTACAGGCAGGCCTTAGCCCAGTAAATTTACAAAGACCATTGAAAGAAAAGCAAATTGAATGGGCTAGTAAGTTTGTAGCCCAATATCAAAAAGTAAGGCCCAAATATTGGCCTAAACTTTGATCTCTGAAATTCAAAAAGAAAGGATGTCACATTCCATGAAACGTCTATGCACTTTGAATTTAAACCGAGCCCAAACACGCGGTTGTTTCCTTCTTGCCATATGTGGTAGATGCATGCTGAAAGAGCTAACTTTGAGAGAGAATTCTTACGCGGATTAAACTTTTTTTTATTTTTATTTTTGAAAAGGTAATTGATATCGTTTTTTGTTTATTTGAGAGAGAGAGTGGGCAGACTTGGCATGATATCGTTTTTATCAAGTAATGCTAGAAGTCTCCATATAGGATAGGATTGCTGATTCTCAAATTCGAGAGAGAGTGGATTGTGGGATTTACAAAGCTGTAAACTCCACTTTCTCTCATAGTCGGAGTTTCTTGTCAGATATTTTATTATTTTTCTTCTTTATTTTACAATTAGAGGTGCCTTTATTAGTGTTGATTTAATGTCGGAGTTGGCGGTCGGACATTTTATTTTATTTTTCTTTTAAATTTTAAAATTAAGAGAGTCCCTTCTAATTTTTTTTTTATTGAAATCCATCGTTTAATATTTTTTGTTATTTATTATTATTTTTTAAATAAATGTATAGATACCAACTTTTTCTTCAAAGAATAGTTCTATCTTTGTCAAGTAGACTTTTCAAATTATAAACATACACTCTCTCTCTCTCTCTCTCTCTTTCTGCATATGGATGTAGTATCAAATTAAAGATCTGAATTTTCAAATTCATTGCAAATTTGTGAATCCAGTTGACTTTGCTGCAACAATGCTACTGTTTGCAGACCCAAATAATCAGATTAATTACAACACCAAATCAGATTTTTTGCATCATGTTGGAATATCTAGTTGATTTTGCATCAATTATTCGTCTTAAGCTTATTTTACTCAATTCTTATCCACTCAATATATATATATATATATATTATGTCGGTCCATAAAAAATATCTCACAATTGAATTTAAATTAGGATGATGTCAATCACTAAAATCATCACCCTATCTAGAATGAAATATATATATATATATATATATATATATATATATATATATATATTGATGTGGATAGCAAGCCTTCAAAAGAATTGAAACCTGGCGCAGGATATAATATAATAGAATTTAATTATAAGAAAAATGGAAGCAGTTGCGCTAGCCTTCAAAAGAATTGAAACCTGGCGCAGGATATAATATAAGAGAATTTAATTATAAGAAAAATGGAAGCAGTTGCCTTGTATATATATATATATATATATATATATATATTCCTTGTTAAACTACTACTATATTTTTTTCTTAAAAAACTAATTGAACTTCTAAACTTGGATAAGAATTAAGATTAGTGTCGGTAAACTCATGATTAGGTTTCTTATATCTTAATTTATTAGAGTTAAATGTGACAGTAAGTAAGAATTGCATTTCTCGGAGAAATGACTTGCATGAAAATATAGTGCTAAAAAATGTGACGTTTCACATTATTTGGAGGATAAATTACTGGTACTTATATATGTAAAATGTGAATGTTTTCTAATTATATAGAAATATTCTGAAAATCGTAACCACGAAAAGTATGCAAAGCTATATGAACGCATTTTAAAAATTATGAACACAAAAAATATACTAAACAGATAAAATCTCGAACACACAGTATACGAGCGAGCAAATTCTCAGTAGCCATTGGAAAATAAGTAGAAAGAAGTTTTTATTTGATGGAATGAGAGGTCTTTGTCACAGAAGTTTTTATTTGATGGGATAAGAGGTCGTGTCACACTTTTTTTATTTATTATAAATGTTTTCTATTTTATTTGTGGACGGACCATTAATTCTTAAAGTGGTCATTTCAAAATGTAGCATTGTTTAAAAATAAAAATAAAAAATAAAATAAAAATAAAACCTTTTATTCTCCTTTATCCAATCAGTCTAACTCGTAACCTACATGCATGGCTAACTCGAACTACATTATTAGATTCTCAGATGACCCCATCACTAGGACCATTCATTAAAAAAGAAAAAAAAAATTGATTAGTTTTTGTTTTTGATTATCTATCGTATGATCTCATTTTGAGCAATTTAATAATTGTGCATTGTAAAGGATGAGAAGTACATATATGTACATTTATTGTAAAGGATGACAAGGAGAAAAGTTGATAGCCACTGAATTGGGGATCAGAGATTGTGACCTTACAACCATTTCATTGCCATAATGCATGGATGTTAATTATAGAAGGTCGACTTTCTACAAGAATGTACACCAATGCTTCGAAATAATATTTTATCTCTATGTTTTTGTTTTTTTTTTTTTTTTTGTATGAAAAAAGTAAGTGTGAATGAGCCAATAAATATGTTATCGGGAAACATTACCAACACATCTCGAGTTTTAATGTATTGACACATAGTTACACTTTATGAATTTTTGTCACTAATATTTCTGTCAATTTTTTTATTTTTTTAATATGTGAAATGTGTCTTGATTGCCTCTAATTTTTTAAATGTATTTTAATATAAAAATATCATAATAGGAAAATGACCACAATACCCTTTATGATAATATGAATTGGCAACTAACGTTTTATTTTATGTTAATATTATTATTTATGGAAATAAATAATTATATATATTAGGTTATACATATATTATAGTATATTGTATATATATAGATACATTAATTTAATTACTTTTTATTTGATGTTAATATTATTTTTTATGGAAATAAATAATTATTTATATTAGGTTATATATATATATATGTATGTATTCAAATGGATAAACTTAGTATTCAAATGGGTTAGGTCAAAAGTCAAAGGGCACTATGATCATTTCACTATCAAAGATTACTCTGACATGGTGTACTTTTGGCAAAAGAGGTGTATGTGATGCACGGCACAAACCATAGAGAGTGATGGTGACAAAAATTTACAAAATTATAGTTGCGTGTCAATATATCAAACCTCAGAGGGTGTTAATGATATTTACCCATATGTTATCATCTAAGTATACAAAGAGGCAACAGTTATACTTCTTTAAGTTGTCCTCCAAATGTAAATCTTTAGAATGTTGAAGATTTAAGTTCTCATTGGAGCAATATAGGTATGGGAGTTTCTTGTTAGGATAAAAAACTAAATGAAAAAAATAAAGTTAAAGAGAAAAAATTATTCATATTAATATATCAATGTAATTAATTAACTGAAAATCTACACATGTACTTTTGGAGAAAAAAAATACAAATAAATTTATAAAAATTTGACAAGTTGTAAAGGAATGTCATTTTAATTTGTTCCTCATAAAGATAATCAACATAAATGAACTGATCACAAATCATTACGAGTAGTAAATGTGAAAGAATCCCCTCTTGAGAATGATCTGTTTGAGACAAAGCAATGCAATATATATATATATATATATATATATATATAGTGAGTAAAAAATTTCATATTTCATTATATATGCCTCATTGCTAAAATAATTACATGGAGTATTGAGGCTATGTTTGTAAGGGTATTCAAGTGAAATTTAATTTAAGGTTTGTAATGCTAGCATTTTGATAATTTTGTAATTAACTACCTAATCATTCAAGCCTTTATTTAGTTAAGTAATATATTATATATAAGGAATTGCCCGTGTTATTGTAACCAGTATTTAAAATATTAAACAAAAGTGACAACAATTTCTACGAACAAAAGCACTGAATTATGAATTTTCAATAGTTTATAATTTTTTAAGGCCCTTTTACAGGGTATGAGGTGATTTATTACTTATTAATTATATCATTAATTAAAGTTTGTATTTTGCATGCTGCATGAATCTCCCATAAAAGAGTTAATGTTTTCCACCTTCTTGAGGTTGTTGTTTCATGTTATGTTTGGAAGCATATAATTAATTTGAGTTCTTGAAATAGGGGAATTACTTTAAAGTTTTAATTAATTTAGTTCTCATTTCAATTTCAATTTGTGGATGCTGAATTCAATTCCAAATTGGAGAAATAGTAATATGTCTTATTCTTTAATTTTTCTTAATATTTGGAATCTCCGTCTAGCTAGCTAAAAAATGTATACTTTTTTTAATTTTATATACATTTTTAATCCAATGATATTATGAATTTTCAATACAAAAAAAGTTGGTAACATATTTAGTAAAACATGGTGGAAAAATAGTTGTTCGTAAAAATAGGGATATAATTTAATATATTTGCTTTTTTTGTTTAAAAAATTTGGTATCATCATCAGTATCCTTGCCTAAATCCCGTATGAATGGGTCAACCACATAAATTCTCTCACTCCAATCTTTCTTATTACATGTCATTTCACCTATTATATTTAATTTTTTGAAATCATTTTTAATAACATTGTGTTAATCTTGGTCGCTCTCTCCGTCTCTTACGTTCTACTACAATTAGCGTTCCTCGTTTTACCTATGCATCTTTAGTTCTCGGATGTATGTGTCTAAACCATCTAAATCTACTTTTTCTAATTTTCTCAACAGGTGTTAAACCTAATCTTTCTCTAATAGTGGTCACTATCTATTTCTTTATCCGTTTGCATTATTATTCTTAAGCAGAGAAATGGTTGTTTTGGGTAATGTCTATTTCTTTATTAAATTTACACTCCAAATATTCGATTTTAGTTCGACTAATTCTCAATCATTTCGATTCTAAGACACTTCTCCACATTTCTAGTTTTATTATTAGGTTCCTCACTAATTGTCAATCATTTTGCTTCTAAGACACTGTCCCCACATTTCTAGTTTTATTATTAGGTTCTCCACTAATTCTCAATCATTTCAATTCTAAGACACTTCTCCACATTTTTAGTTTTATTATTAGGTTTTCTGTAGAGGTATGTAAGATTGTAAGAGCACTATATTATCAACAAATATCATACACCATAAAATCTCACTTTGAAAGTATTATAAAAGAAAAATATGAATACATATATGTTCGAGTATAATAGTTTTTTTTTTTTTTTGTTTAAAAATTCGTCTTTAAAATTCGACAACATATATATTATTTTTTATTCTTATGTAAATATATTTTCATTTCAATAATATAAAATATTATAAATAATAAGGAAGTATGAAGTGTTGGAGAAAGAAAAAATCTAGAACATCAAGAGTTTATAGAAATTAGTAGATGAGAGAAGATTATAGAAGAGTAGAGAATTTGTATATATATATATATATACTTGGGTGGAGAGTTCTACAAACTAAATCTTAAGCAACCGTTCATTAGTAAGGAGATCTCTATATATAAGTAGGAGTCACAGTTGTAACAACAAGTGACAAATTACTAATGTGGATGTGAGATGTTACTGGAGTGGGTGAGTGCACAAGTTGTTGAGGAGAAAAACCAAGAATTTGTAGATCAAAATTAACAAAAATAAAAAAAAAGTATTTACATGATCCAATAAAATCCCAATAAATGCATACAAAGAACAAAAGTACATATCTCAATGGACTCATGTCACTCAAAAGTCAAAATAAATGTATTTAGCAAAATCTGCAAGTTGTATCAAATTAAACCACTAGACCCGAGTTAATTTAGGGTGTTGATGGAATATACCCCCTGCTGAATTTTATAACCTATGGTTGTTACCAAGTATTGCTATGGTAATTAATTTAATTATTAAAAATTATGAAAGAAGGATGGTAGCCTTGATAAAGATTCAAACTATGTTATTCTATTTTTTTTTTTTTTTTAATTATCTTAACTCATATTAATGGTCTTTCAATTCGTATTTTCGTATGATGTCTATATAGGAGTATTCTGGCTAAACAATTCAATTATAAGTCGACTTATTTAATAAACATAATCTATAATGACAGACTCGTTTAATAACATTTTTAATTCGTTTAACTTATATAATATGAGTTTCTCCACCCCTATAAAAATCTCTCTCAACATCCTAAAAAAAAATAAAGTATATATCCATATATAAACCCTAAAATCAAACTATATTTTAAATTTTATATCTATATATAAACCCCAAAAATATACTAAAATAAACCCCAACCGTAAAGATAGCATACCAGTCTAATGCATGCATTTTATGTTTACTTCAGTCTGGTAAAAAAACAAATTGATTACAAACAATTGTAATATATATAACTATATATAATAACACATGTCACAATCGTGTCCCAGATTAGATAGCTTAAGTTCAAACCTAATACAAATTTTTAAGTCGTGTTTATGTCAATCCATTTATTAAACGTGTTGGTTACCTTAACTAGTGTCATGTTCGTATCATGTTGCCGTGTCCAATTTTATCACTCCTAAAAATTAACCCAAGACCATGTCACTCTTCCTCAATAGAATTATTTCTCTTTACTTCACATGTTCAAACCATCTTAATGTATTTTTATCTTAATTTATTTACAACAAATGGTACTTCAACCATACTAATTTTTCGAATATATTATTTCTTCTATTCCATAAAGTATATACAGTTGTCTATTAAGTGTTTTTTAAAATTTATCTTTCAATTTTAGAGTTATATGCCAATTGCACTCAATGTTAAAGGACTCCTCCTTCAATCTATTTTGCTTTAATTTAATGATTAACATCATCTCTAATTTCTTCATGATAAAAAATAATTGAATCCAAGTGATAATTTTTTTGTTTTAATATATCCCCTCATGATCCTACTACAATTCCATCTGTATTTCTTGTTTTGCTAAATTTACATTTGATACTACATTCAATAAAAAAAACTTAATCATTAATTTATTTTCAAGAATGCTAACCACTTAAGTGATATGAGAGTTAGGGGTGTACAAAAAACTGATTAAATCTATAAATCGAACTGGACCAATCAGATCAATAGGTCTAGTCCGATTTTTTCATAATTTGGTTCAGTCTTTGATCCAAAAATATCGAACTGTTTTTGGGTTCTGATTTGGAATCTTACAAACCAAAACGAACCGAACCACCATGATATAAATTTACATATTTTTGTAAATTATATATATTTGAATAATAGAATATTATATAATATGTATAATAAAATATTATATATATTATTATATAATATAGAATATAGAATATTATATATAATATATATTTTATTTTAGTCCAAAACCGCATAATCAAATCGAAATGTTTTCATGATTCGATTTCATTAGTTTTAGTTTTACGATTCAGTTCAATTTCAACTTTTATGAAATCGTGAGCACTGATTTGATTCTAAAATATTTTTAAACCCGACCAATTCAAACCATGTGCGTCCCTAATGAAAGCATTAGAGACATCCACTTCTACGGATGTAAGCACATATTTGAACATTGATATTTAATGTAAGCGCATATATATATATATATATATATATAGCACATTGACAAAATATTTGAACATTTATGTTTAACGTGTGCACACATATATATTGATATTTAATGTAAGCACACTGACAAAATATTTGAACATTGATATTTAATGCGAGCACATTTGAACATTTTCAAATGTGTTTATATTAAATGTCAATGTTCAAATATGTGCTTACATCCTTAGAAGTACATATATATATCATGTCAAATAGATCATGCCATGCGTGCAACAATACAACACTTCTTTTGTCCTGGTCTAACAATACACTTAACTTTATAATATTGAAATAGTAACTTGTAAAGGCTAGTTTACTTGTCAAAGTTCCAAATACAATGTTAGATTTAAGTTTCGCGTCTCACCACCACTACTATATACTTTATTAAACATTTTCGAAAGAATAATTCAGCACCCACTACATCAATAGTTGCATGCGAGTAAAGGGAAAAGAAACATGCTTAAAGAATTTGTCCACTGCCACCATTTTCTTTTGAATAAGGTCACTTGTGCGGATCCGACAAAATTATTTGATTCAGTTTTCTAAAAACAATTTTTTAATTTAATTTTAAATAATTAATCTTTAAAGTTTTTTTAAAATAAATATTTAAAAATAAAAAACTATTGTGAGAAAACTGAATCAAACAAGTGTTATAAATGTAAAAAAAGAGGAGTATTTTTTTTTCATATGTTTTTGTTGAATAGGAAGGGAATCAAAAACAAAAATATAGATAATCAAGTGATTTAATTTAACAATTATTTTGGATAGTAAAATTAATTTTTTTACAAGAAAGAAAAAAAGCAATGACAGTTAAGTCTAAATATAACATTTTTTTAGATTTTTAAGAAAAATAAAGTACACATACTTTACAAAACGAATTCCCCCTTCCTTCCTCTTTCCTTCTGAAACATTCATCCCTCCTCTCTCCAAGGAAGATTGCTGGACAGAGAGAAAGGCCGCCATTGGAAAACATGTTACAATTTCTCTTCTTTTTTGTCTTTCTGATTTAAAGGCATTATATCTCCAAACAAACAAACCGTAAATGAATGTGGACTTGAACACGTCTGAATTCAATTTTCCACAGACTACCAGGGCTGACCAAGTGAGACATTTCTTTGTCCCGCATTGACTTCCACCCAACCAACACGTGCAGATTTCAATGCCGTGAATAGCCCCTTGTTTTGTTTGGACCGTAGGTACACTTGGGGCCCACCACCATCTTTGAAGACCAAATTATTTTCCTTTCTTTTATAATCTCGACATGTTAGTGCTCACATTAAATATTTATATCTGATAACTTAATTATTTTTTATTAAGTTTTCATTAATCAATAGCATACAAAATTTTAATGGACCAGTTTATGTGGTTAGGAAACGAAAACATAATTCCCAATCAAACTTTTTAGATATTCTCAAAAGTTTTTAAGATTTTTCTTGTCTCGTGCATATATCAACATTAGTGGAAGCCATGAAAGTGCGTGTACCTTTTTTTCTTTTTATGGATAAGTTTTCAAATTTTTTCCATAAATATTCTGAACCATATATATATATGAGCTGCTAGGAAGCACGGACACGAACACGGGACACGAATACGACACGATACGGACACGGTGATACGGGAAACTTTAAAAAACAGGACACGGATACGGCGGGGATACGGCTATAAAATAATAATATAATATATTAATATATATTAATTATTTAATAAAAAATACTACATTACAGAAATAATTCAATTCATCATCATGCAATTAAGAACCAAACAAACTTATAAACAAAGATAGACAAATATATTAAAATAAATTAAAGAACTCGACTTATTTAGTCTTCTACATGTATTTAGCTTATATTTTAATCATAACTTAGTATCATACAATTTATATTCGAAATATTTGAATATATATCATTGCTATGAAGTGTCCAATACGTCTTCAAGAAGTGTCCAAGAAGTGTCCAAGGAGTGTCCGAGGAGTGTCCGAGGAGTGTCCGAGAAGTGTCCTAAAAAGAAAAATGTCAGGACACTTCGTAGAAGTGTCCGACACGTGTCCGAGGAGTGTCCGAGTGTCCGACACGGTGTCCGAGTGTCCGACACGGGTACGGCACCCTCGGTGAAGTGTCCGTGCTTTCTAGATGAGCTGTGATAGCAAAGGCAGACTTTCGAATGGAGCCATGTGTGGCCAAGTGGGGGCGGAATTTTATTTATTTATATTGTATTCTTGACAGTTTATTAGAATTTTAATAATGCTATCACTAATTTTTAACATTTTTTATTATGCTCCCATTAAATTTTTTATTTATTTATATTACATTCTTGAGAGTTTATCTAAATTTTATAGTACCTCTAGTAATTTTTAATATTTTCGTTCTCTAAAATTGTAGATACGATTTTTTAAAACATAGATAAAGAATTTCATTCTTCTTTCTTTTCTTCCTCTTTCTCTGTGTGAGAGAGAAGAAGTCAATTTCATGCTTTCAAATACGAGATTGCTATTATTTTACTTCAAAAAATTGATCAAAGAGTTTAATTTGGGACCACTCTAATAAAATATTTTCATCTAAGTTGAATTTAAATCTAACTTATTATTGAAAATCTAAAATTAATTATTCCATATTCTTTTGAATTAGCCATGCGTGCACTCATCACTCATCAAATTGTTCTATATTTAAGAATGAGCACAATACTTTTAGGAGAAAGGGGAATGAAATTTTATCATGGTTATAAACGTAAACTCAAATATGTGTGTGTTTTTATATACATATATGTACATGGAAGAAAATAAGGCTTGTAATTTGTTTATGTCTCTCTAAAATTGTTTATTGAGTAAGCAATCTAATCTAACTATTGTGCTAGTGATGTAAAAATTATTGCAGAAGCAATGTAAAAATTCATGACAAAGAGGATCTTGGTTCTATAACAATATGGTGCTTGGGGAAAAAAATATATATACTCTTTAATTTTTATTTTATTTATTTTTTATTTGTCAACTTTTCAATAGAAATTCTAAAGTATAAAAAGTTCTATTGGGCCCATTTACATTTCTAACATGGTTAGGAAGCGATTCCTTATCAAACTTAGATATTCTCAAAAGTTCTTACGATTTTCCTTGTCCTGTGCAGATTCTGACATTAGTGGAAGTCATGAAAGTCCGTTTACTTTTTTTTTCTCTTTATATTCACTTTCTTTATGAAAAAGTTTTTTTAAAAGAAATCTAATAAATTATTAGATATTCTTAATCATATGTCCCAAATTTCGTTATAATATTTTAAATCATCGTAGATCTATTTTTTTTTATAACACATGATTTATGGCAATCTAATAACTTTTCAAAATTTGTGACTGCAAATAAAATATTACGAAATTATAGTTATTATAGGACTTTGACTTTGACTCGAATCCTCCCCTATACAGTTTTTTCACAAATTTTTTTTGTGAAACTTTATTATATTTATTTTGATATTTCACCAATTTCAACAATTATTTTTCACCAATAAAAATAGTGACCGTTTAATATTTTAAATTTTAAAATTATGAAGTTCATAATGTTGAAACTCATTATTAAAAGCGGTGAAATTGCACTCCAAAAAATTGAGAAATTTTTTATTGGAGATGATTTTGATTCATTTCAACTAGCATTTGAAGTTTAAAGGCCAAACATGAAAGAGAGAATGTGGGTTCCTCTTTATAATTTTTTTTTCTTTGAACCTAGTTGCCCACACATAGCACAAATCATTACGAGTCATACTAATCAGCTTATGCCAAATCAAATATTTTACATGAGTTGATTAATTAAAAGGCATGGTATGAACTCTCTATCCTAAGTTTTTATTTTTGTGGGCCGTTTGTTAAACTAATTTTCTTTCTTTTTCGGTACTTTCTTTCACTTTCACCGTAAATCTCTGAATCTTGAATGAATTAAAATTCTTTTAAAAACAATATTATAAGTGTGTATTTTTAGTGTTTGGCCACGTCATTTTTACTATTTTGTAATTACAAGTTACAACAGTTGAGAAACCATTTATTTATTTATTTATTTATTTTTGAAAGAACACCATAAAAGGTGGCTGAAATATTTCTAAAACATTAATTCCCGAAAAATATTTCTAATACATTGAATCTGGACAGTTCTTTTTGGTTAACATCTGGACAGGTTTTGAGTCTCCCTTCTCCTATCTTCCTTCCAGGTGTATATAGATATATATTGTGTGTATCTATATATTTCACTACTTATCATTATTCTTATTTTATTCGTAAAATCAGAGGACCATCCAACGAAAAGGAAAGGTGTTGACAATCGGACTTTTTTCGTCTTCTCTTCTAGTTTATGATTAAACTTTTCTAAATTCTCAGACTAACTGATCATTGCTTTTTTGCAGAGTGAATGGCCTAAAGTTGGATCGTGGAAGGGACAACTTTTCCTCGCAAGTCACCAATGTACCATCCACTATCAATGGCCATTCATGCATTGCATATGAAGGAGGTGAATTTTGCTTTTTCTCCTTTCTTTATTCTACGAAAAATATATTCAAATTGTGAGACACCCACTTATGGAAAAGTTGAATAAATTTCTTGGTGTGGATTTTTTCTTATGGATTCTTAATGTCATGATACTCTGTTAGTGCTGGTGATGGAAGAGAGAGCAACTGATTGATTTTACTTCTTTTATAGTTTAGTGTTTTGGGACATGTATGTGAAAACACACACACACACACACACACACACACACACACATATATATATATATATACACACACACACACACGCACACACACACCTATACTGATGTCTTTAATATAATAATTTGACAGTTATGGATTAGTGTTTTTGATTGATATATTCAAGTTGGCTTTTAGGGTTTCTGAAAAGGACACCATTTTTTTTCCCCAGTGGGACTCGAACTCTCGACCTTCTACTTGTGTGCAACCATATGCATGATTTTATTTTTAATTAATTAGCTTTCTTGTGAAGTCTCTTGGATGCAACTTTATTGAAATTATTTTCTTGTTTTGTGGACCTTGTGGTCTCTTTTGAATTCTAGAAAAAAACCTAACCATCACCAACAGTAGAGGCCAATGATTAGACATTAAACATCTGACCCTCCCCAAACCTTGCAATGTAGCCCTCTTTATTTGATAGAACATTAAACATAACTTGGACTCTCCTCTTTCTCCCCAATGCATTGTTTTCGAAATGACGCGATGAAGGTATTTGTATGGGATATGTGTTCGACACTACGACAGACACTGCACCAATATATGTTCCTGAGTGACTGAGTCCATATAGTATAGTTATAAACTGAAAATGATCTTTTTAATGGCCACTTTTGATGGACAAAGTTGCTTTCCACCCTTTACTTGTCGATTCGGAACAGACAGCACCATTACTAGTTCTAGATGCTCATTCTTAACTTATTATAATAGTTAAAATAACGAACACACAAACAAAGAAGAAAAAAAGGAAATAGGTTGCTTGGCGGCTATTTTTTCGTCCTACCAAGTCAACACCTCCTCAAACTCTGTTTTGGTTTCAAGGCACAACAATGTGGAAAAGGTTGTCACTGGCTTACATCAATAAACGGTTGTTGAATAATCCATGTTTTGGTTGGTCATAATTTTAAATTCTGCCTTTGTCTGTCAACTGTCCAGATTCATACCTGATTGATGTTGTTAATCCTCTCTTTCTGCTTGGACAGTTTGACCTGTAACTTTCCTGGGAATGTATATAAGCAAGAGCTTCCCAAGCTCCTTTGATATTCAAGAAGGCTTTGCACACTTGAAGCATTAGTCAATTAATCCTCCTTTCGCTTGCTTCCCTTCACTTTGTAAAGGTTAGAATTAGTTTTCATTGACTTCACATTGAATTATAGTATATTGTTACATTTGAATTCCAATTATAATCAGCTTTCAAGATGAATATGATTTTGATTTTCCTTTGGCAAAAGGGAAAATATTAAGAACTATAAGCCTAAAGGGGTTATGGGTTCTTGAGCATTAATACTTCAAAGTTGGGGGGTTTAATGGCGGCATTTTTTTCACAGAAACTAACAATGTTCGTCTTTATTAATGCAGTATTATAATCTTTTGCTCTATTAACAAGCTTACACTTGAAATGAACATTGCGTTTTTTTTTCTTTCTGATCACAGCAATTTTCATTTTTCGCATTACAGGTGAATTACTAGTCCTTTCTACAATGGATGATCACACTGATAAGGAGCTGCAAATGAAAGAGATGGACATTAGAAGCTTGTCATCCTCACAACATCGAACACAAAGTTTTCCCAAAATTCACAAGGTGGGAATTCCCCCTAAACAAAGCCTCTTGAAGGAGTTCACTGCTGCTCTGAAAGAAACATTCTTCGCGGATGATCCTCTGCGTCCCTTCAAGGATCAACCACGGTCTCGAAAATTCACCCTAGGCATGCAGACCATTTTCCCCATTCTTGAATGGGGGCGAGGTTATAATATAACAAAATTTAAAGGGGATCTCATTGCAGGACTCACTATTGCAAGTCTCTGCATTCCTCAGGTATGTTACTCTAAGAAATACTTAAATATATATAAGAAAGCACATTACTTTTCACATTTAGACATTTCTAACAATTCATTAATTTGTAAAACAGGATATCGGGTACGCAAAGCTTGCGAATTTGGAACCCCAGTATGGGTTGTGTAAGTTCTCATACTACTCATCAACAACTAGCATTGCCTTATAGCACCTCTTTTATATTTATTTATTATTATTATTACTATTATTTTTGGTGAGAATTTTTCTTTGTTTTTCTACAGACTCCAGCTTTGTTCCACCATTGATTTATGCCTTCATGGGTAGTTCACGAGATATAGCCATAGGGCCAGTGGCTGTGGTGTCTCTCTTGTTGGGGACTTTGCTTAAGGATGAGATTGACCCCACTACGAATGCAGATGAATATCGGCGACTTGCATTTACAGCTACTTTCTTTGCCGGGATCACCCAAGCCACCCTTGGGTTTTTCAGGTAACAAAGGACATGCCTCTACGTTGATCCTCAAAATCTCAGAGTTATATCATCAACGATTGTTCTGCTTATGTTTTACAATTTTAACCTATTATATTGTCATGGTGGTTTGCATTTTGATACCAGATTGGGTTTCTTAATTGACTTCCTATCCCATGCTGCCATTGTTGGATTTATGGGTGGTGCTGCCATTACAATTGCTCTCCAACAGCTCAAAGGTTTTCTTGGAATCACGAATTTCACAAAGAAAACTGACATTGTTTCTGTAATGAGATCAGTATGGAGTTCTGTCCATCATGGAGTAAGCCCTCTCTCTCTCTCACACACACACACACTACAATCTCTTGGTAAACACATCTAGATCCCCATACCCATGTCTACCAATGTGTTCAGCCATGAGTTACTAAGTCATATATATGTACAACATTTTGCAGTGGAACTGGCAGACTATACTCATTGGAATGGTCTTCTTGGCTTTTCTTCTATTTGCGAAGTACATTGTAAGACCCTAATTTTATTAAATTTCCGTAGAATTGCAAAAAAAATTTCTGGATTCCTACTCTTACATGATTTAATAAAAACAGGGAAAGAAGAACAAGAAATTCTTTTGGGTACCAGCAATTGCTCCATTGATCTCTGTTGTCCTGTCCACCTTTTTTGTATATATCACTCGTGCAGATAAGCAAGGTGTTCAAATTGTAAGTACTAAAATCTTATTACTTGCTTTTTCCTATATTCTGAACTTCTGAACTAATAATATATCTATTATTTACTGATGAGCGCAGGTGAACCATATAGAGAAAGGAATTAATCCTTCATCCGTGAATGAAATATATTTCTCTGGCGACTATGTTGTAAAAGGTTTTAAGATTGGTGTTGTGGCTGGTCTGGTAGCATTAACGGTGAGCGGAATTTGCTCTTCCTCTGGTGTTATTAAGAGATTTTTGTTTGTTATCTCCTGTATTTAAATCAATTTTTCCTTATGGAATGGTGAAATTTTATCAGGAAGCTGTGGCAATTGGAAGAACATTTGCTGCCATGAAGGATTATCAGCTGGACGGAAACAAAGAAATGGTGGCACTAGGAACAATGAATATTGTTGGCTCAATGACCTCCTGCTATGTGGCAACAGGTGCAAAGGAAACATGGAGATATATCAATGTTTACTTCTATAAATTAATAAATTTGAAATTAAGAAATAATATTAATCAAATCAAAGGGTATTTATCATTTAAACCTTTTCCAGGAAATTACAAATGAACAAGCATGCTAATATCCGCTTGTCTCTTGCAGGTTCCTTCTCTCGCTCAGCAGTTAATTACATGGCTGGCTGCCATACTGCAGTTTCTAACATTGTGATGTCCTGTGTTGTATTCCTAACCTTGTTATTTATCACACCGCTATTTAAGTACACCCCAAATGCCATTCTCGCTGCCATCATTATATCTGCAGTCATTGGCCTAATTGACTACGAGGCAATTATTTTGATATGGAAGATCGATAAATTTGATTTTGTTGCCTGCATGGGAGCCTTTTTTGGCGTGATTTTTTTCTCTGTTGAGATAGGTCTCTTGATTGCGGTAAGAATTGGTATCTTGACTGATTGTCATAAATTCCTTTTGTCAACTGAAAGCGATTAGCCTAATTGAATTGAATGCGCTTTCCCTGTTTGTTATGATAGGTCGCAATATCCTTTGCTAAAATCCTCCTACAAGTTACAAGGCCAAGGACAGCTATTCTTGGGAAGATCCCCAGGACGACTGTTTACCGGAACATCCGACAATATCCAGAAGCAACTAAGGTTCCAGGCATTTTGATTGTGAGAGTTGATTCTGCAATCTACTTTTCTAACTCCAACTATATCAAGGAGAGGTGAGGATGCTTTTTATCTTTTCTGTTATATTTAATTCATGCATCTTTATCTGCAAACCATGATTTGAAAGAAAACAAAGCCACTACTCATGTTGGGTATCTAGGAAATTTCATTCTATCACCATATTACTTTAAATTTGAAGCTCCAATCAAGCTGATATTTTTGCCTAGAAATTTGTACATTAAATTTGTTCAATGGTATCTATTGTGAAATTAGTCTTGCCTCCAACTAAAAAGCTCACAGTTTTGAGAAATGTGATGGTGATACTAGCTATGATCTCTCTAAGTTGTTAAAGTTCAAGTAGGTTTAGTTCTAAAAATTACCTATCCTGCAGGATACTGAGATGGTTGACTGACGAAGAAGATCAATTAAAAGCAGCATACCTACCTAAAATTCAATTTTTGATTGTCGAGATGTCACGTAAGTACTGTTTACCTGGTTCACAAACCCCATATTCCTATTTACAAGCATGATTTTATTATGCTTGCCTGCACTTAGAAGCACATCCTAATGGAATTTTGTGTTCTTTCCAGCCGTTACTGACATCGACACCAGTGGCATCCATGCCTTGGAAGAGTTACACAGGAGTCTCCAAAAGAGAGATATTAAGGTTCCTAAATTACTAAACTCTATTTCATAAGTTATCAATTGTATTTTATAAACGATTTAGAAGTTACCTTACTAAAGTCTTCGTGTTGTTGTGCAGCTTGTTCTGGCAAATCCAGGGCCAGTGGTGATTGACAAGCTACACGCATCCGATTTTCCAAATGTGATTGGTGAGGACAAGATCTTCCTCACCGTGGCAGATGCCGTGCTAACCTGTTCACCAAAATCAATAGAAGAGGTTTGAGATGCAAAATGGGAAAACAAGTAACCAGTGAGAGTGAAGGGAGAACATATATATATATATGTGTGTGTGTGTGTGTGTGTGGAAAAGGAGGGCTTTGGTGCAGTTGAGTAGTGGCTAGTTGGATAATCATAAAGGTTGTGAAGTGGAGTGCACTCCTAATCGACAAGAAAAGGCGTGCATACGGTTCTTCCTCAAACTATGCCACTTTTCACATTTTCAGTTTCCATGCGATACGAATGTAAGTTTCAATAATTTCATACCCTTGAAGGGGTCTTTGTTTTCCTTGTTCTTGCTTTATGCATTTTCCTATTCACCGGATAAAGAATTTCCAGAAGGTTGTCTGTTCATTAGATTGAATAGACTGTAATGACTGGTATGACAATTAATGTAAAGCGTTAGCATTTCGTCTCCTTTACTTTCTTTTCTTTGTTCTGTAAATTACTGAAGTTAGTGAAATAAAATGAACTTACCATCATTAATCCCTACCACTGCTTGTTAAAAAAACATTACTGGAACAGTTAAAGCTTTTGATGCTGGTTAAAAAAACAGTACTGGAACAGTTAAAGCTTTGATACCATGGAAGGCATTATCAGAAAGCACTCATTTAAAAGATGAAGTGGATGAGTCAGCATCAACTTTGTAGAGGATGGATCAATAAATTCATGATCTATAAGAAAACAGAAATGATGAGCTTCCCACTAATAGGGTTATGTACTGATGGGGTGCAAAAATGTATAATAGAATTGATAGAAAGACCAAGATGATGTAATACTCAGCCACTATTACTTGATTGGAAGCTAGACTCAGGTTCTTGACTGTATTGGCATTTCATCATTTCCAGAAACCAAGGTCTATGTATTGTGATTTCATAAGGGAAAATTGGGAATATATTTTCATACATCAGGATGATAGAGAAGAGCCATATGTCTAAAACCTAGAGACACGGCTCTTGTAATAGAAGGTCAGAGATGGAAAGGGCGAACAAAAATAACATGGGATGTGGTTATTAAAAATGACTTTAAAAAGTTAAACATTGTAGGGGATATGAAATGTAATAGAAAAGATTGGAGAGAGAAAATTCATGTGACTGACCGCGTTCATATGGGATTAAGATAATGTTGCAACAGCCGGCCAGCTGAGCCAAGTCTGAGATGTCCGGCAATTGATCTGGGCAAATGTGGCTGTTGTGATGGAAAATTTGTGCCTTACACAACTTTGAACTTCTTAAATGAGTGCGAGGAAATTTAAAAGTGATTAGTCATTTTGAGTGTAGAATCAGAGCTGACTTTGGAGTATGCATATTGCATTTAAGAAGAGGAGCATATTTGAAGATGTTTGATTTCTATTTTTTTCTTTTTTTTAAGTTTCATCCTTTATAACCATGAAGCTCACTTCACTGGCTTATCCATTGTACTATTGAGAAATTTGAGTTAAGGGTAGATTATGCTTTCGACAGATTGAAGAAATACCGGTAACAAGTCCCTTCATGCCCCTTCATGCGGAGATAAAGTTGTGTACATCCGATACTCTCCTGATCCTGCAATGACTGTGAGAGAGAGGGTGGGCTTATCTGTTGCAATGTCGGCAAATATATATATAATTATTCTTCGTGCAGAGATAAGGTTGCGTACATCTGATCCTTTCCTGACCTGCAATGACTGTGAGAGAGAGGATGTGTGGGGTTCATCTGTAGCAATGTCGACAAATATATAATTATTCTAAAAACTAATATGTGGTATCAAAAATGCAAATGCTGCCATTTTCCATTTAGACGGCAAAGGAGTAAAAACAAGAAGCATTGGATTTCGAAGGCGGATTTATCACCCAAAACCAAACCACAAAGTGTACAAAGCAGAACTTTATATTAATAGGCCTTCACAAAAAGAGATGCAGATTTCTGATGCAAAATGTGTTTCAAAATCAAAAGAGAATTGACAAAAGAAGAATTGAAGGAGATAAAGAAGAAAAAGAAAGAGAAGGAAGAAGAGAGGAAGGCGAAAGAGAAGGAGAAAAAGAAAAGAGAAGAAAATGAGAGGAAGGAAAAGGAAGAGAGGATAAGGAAAGAAGAGAAAGAAAAAAAGAAGAAACAAGCACAAGAGCAGGTAAGAAGAAAAGAGGAGAAAGAGAAGAAAAAAGGCCAAGAACGTAAACAGAAGGAAAAGGAGAAAGAGAAGATCAAGAAGAAAAACAAATAATCATGAAAAAATATTTTCACATACTCTTCCATTTATTTTTCCATTTTTCTATGCAAATTATGCTTTGAAACTTGTATGTTACACTCAAGAAAGTTAATTAAACGACTTGAAAAATTTGACTTTAATCGACTTTAAACTTGAAAAAATTTACTTTAACCGACTTTAAACGTGGAGAGTAATTATTTGTCACGTAACTTTATATTGGGTATACCTAATAACTTTTTATTCTTTCCTTGCAGAGGCACTCTCTCTCTCTCTCTTTCCCTTCGCTCTCTGCTATCTCGTTTTTCTTTTTTTTCTTTTTTCTTTTCTTTTTTCTAATCATACATCAATATTCCTTTATTAACTAAAGATCTCAAACAAATTTCATCATTAATAATAAAACTCAAATCAAAGAATGTCCCGATCGAAAATGCTATCCAAATTGCTAATCATTGGCGGAATTTCAATATTTTTTGAAAAAAAGAATGAAGGTGCAGGAAATATATGAGAAATAAAACCCTAATCATAATGTGGATTCTGTGTTTGAAAACATAAAATAAGAAAATTACTTTATGGGCATCAAAACAAATTATCTCTTTTAAAAATTCAATTGAAAAAAAAGACAGATTGTGGATGCAAAAAATTGCTCCGCATACGGTCAAACAATTAATACATCAAAAATACTTAAGAATTATAGATGAAAAAATAATAAGCACCAGAGTTTACATGGTTCGACACAATTTGACCTACGTCTCTGAATGAGAGAATATTTTCTTATTTATTTAATGAGAAATTACAAAGAATTGAGCTCGTAACCATACTAAGCCTAGCCATGGTTGAATCCAAGAATCAACTTTTCTCTTTTGTATATCTCTACATCTATGCCTACCCCACTTCCTCTTTTCTCATTGCATTTATATATAAGATGCAACCTATTCATACTAGTTTCCCGCCGATACGTCATTGATCTCCATTGATTTATGGATGATTAGCAACATTAGGAAATAATAACGTATTTCCTATTTGAACCTGATTTCACTTTGACTAGTTGACTGCAGGAGATAGTTGTTTTGAGAATTGAGAAGTGAGAGGGCGATACAAATAGATTATACACAGAGAGAGACAGAGAATAGAAAGAGAAATTCGCGAGAGAGTGTAGAAATAGATCACAGAAGGGAAAAAAAAAGGCATGCACAGAAGAGAGAGAGGATTGTGCGATTCAAGACAAGACACTTGTTGAATCAGTTTTTTTGGGGACAAAACAAGTCGTTCATTATATCATTTTTCATGTTAAAACACTCATGCACCAAGTTAGTTGCAAAGTTAATTGATTAGGGACTGAAAGAGAAATTCGTAGGTATATATAAAATTAATTTGGCATAAATAACATGAAGTCTGCCGCATTGAAAATTTCATGAGTAAAGTAGAAACTTCGGGTTTGAACCCTCGTAGTGTAACTATTTTTGCTACATTTGTGTATTTATATATCTATGTATACTGTGGTCCCTACTGTGGAAAACTTATTGAAAATTCAGAGATATATAAATATAATTTGGCATAAAGAATATGAATTCCGCTATAGCACATTGGAAATTTCAAAATAGAAATTTCGGGTTTCACCCCCGGCAGCGGAACTAGTTTTATGAATTTTAGAATCTATTAAATTATTTGCTATAACACTCACTTTTTGCCCTTCTTAGGTTACACACAGAGACAAACAGAGAATAGAAATAGAAATTGGCGAGAGAGTGTAGATATAGATCACAGAAAGGAAAAAAAGGCATGCACGGAAGAGAGACAGGATTGTGCGATTCATGACATGACACTTGTTGAGTCAATTTTTTTCGGGAGAAAACTAGTCGGTCATTATATCATTTTTCATGTTAAAATACTCATGCACCAAGTTAGTTGGCGAATTTTATAGGTTAGGGATTCAAAGAGAAATTCGTAGGTATATATAAAATTAATTCGGCATAAATAACATGATGTCTGCCGCATTGAAAATTTTGTGAGAAGAGTAGAACCTCCGTGTTTGAACCCTCGCATCGTAATTATTTTTGTTACATTTGTGTATTTTTATATCTATGTATACTGTGGTCCCCATTGTGAAAAACTTATTAAAAATGCAGAGATATATAAATATAGTTTGGCATAAAGAGCGTGAATTTTGCTGCAGCACATTGGAAATTTCAAATAGAAATTCCGGATTCAACCCCCAGCAGCGGAACTATTTTTTGCTACTGTTTTTCGACTTTGGGCCAGTAAATGGATCCTCCGGATGGGACTTATTATTACCTTTTAATTGGGCTTTACTACTTACACCTGTCAGCTACATGCCTAACAATTTTCCATTTTAATTTGGGATCCATAAACCTTTTTTGTGAAAAAATAAGAAAAAGAAATGGAGACTATATCGAAATTCAACTTAATATAAGTGATCGAGAATGTTTGTACATGCTTGTATTTCTTCGTCTTCAACATTCATGTTTGTATTTGTATCTCTATGTATATGTATTTTTTGTATATCTATGTACATTGGGAGTGGTCACCTAAGGTTCCATTACTCATTTTGTTTCACATTGGCATCATGTTCGATATAATTTGAGACCTTAAGCGAAAAATATAAACGTGAGATTCTATCTTTTTTTGTTTCATTATTGTATAATCTTTTAATTCTTTTGGTTCACATGGTTGTTTCATTTGTTGAATTTTCACCAAAATTTTTTGTTATTTGATTTTATTTGTTGTAACAAATTTATCAACAGCTCTTTTTTGAGATTAAATAATTTTATCTATTCTACTCTTCTTTTTCAAATTTTCATACCCCGATTTACACTTTCTAGTAGACATACTTAATTTGATTCAATAGTATAAATAAAAATTATCACAAACAAAACATACAATTTTATTATAACAAAAAGAAATATTATTACAAAATAATGTAAGTTGAAGAACAATAGAACTATATTAGAAAATCCGGTCCAATGGTCCAACAAATTCTTTAATCCAATCCAATGAGAGGAAGGAAAAAACAGGAGGCATTGGGGGGAAAAAAGAAGATAAAATGTTGAATGTTTTGTAATTCTCCACTTCCCACAATTATGGGTTAGGCACAAATCGTGCATTGGGCAGAAAAAAAGCATAAAATGAATTATGAATTTTAGAATCTATTAAATTATTTGCCATCACACGCACTTTTCACACTGCTTAGATTACACAAAGAGACAAACAGATAATAGAAAGAGAAATTGGCGAGAGAGTGTAGAAATAGATCACAGAAGGGAAAAAAAGGCATGCACAGAAGAGAGAGAGGATTGTGCAATTTTTGACATGACACTTGTTGAGTCAAGTTTTTTTCGGGACAAAAGTAGTCGTTCATTATATCATTTTTCATGTTAAAATACTCATGCACCAAGTTAGTGTTAGAAATTTTTTCTCTTTTGTATGCCAAATAGGCAAACCAAAATATAGTTATACTTAGAAAAAAAAGAATAAACAGAAGTAGGAAGTTAAATAAAATAAACAATTATCAACCAACTTACAGAATGATTGAAAATGAATTAAATTGAATCCGAGCCTTGTGTAAACACAATTTCCTTAAGACAAATTTGTTCCCTTATAGTGCTCAAGGTGATGAACAATTGTCTCCCAAGATAGAACGGATTTACGATTCTAAAGAGGCAGCACTTCAATCTCTAGAATCCTTCGAACACAACTTGTGCAGTACTCGAACTATATATATATGCAGAGATAAATGATATGAAAATTCTTTGGTTTTTTTTTTTTTTGTTATGTATGACTGGCTATATATAGAGCCAATGGTGAACAGACATATCTATTCGTGAAGAGTCATACCTATTCACGAACAGACATGTCTGTTCGTGAAGAGTCATACCTATTTTAGAATAGACATGTTTGTTCGTGAAGAGTCATACCTATTCCAGAATAGACATGTTTGTTCGTGAATAGTCATATCTATTCTAGAATAGACATATTTGTTCATGAAAAATCATAACTCTTCCAGAATAGTCATGTCTATTCTTCAAACAACCACCACTTAAGGCCATGTTTGGTTGGAGGATTTTAATAATCAATTTTTCATTCAATAACTAACGATTTTTGACAAAATCGTCCAACAGTTAGTTGGTGAATTTAATAGATTAGGGATTCAAAGAGAAATTCGTAGGTATATATAAAATTAATTTGGCATAAATAACATGATGTCTGCAGCATTGAAAATTTCGTGAGTAGAGTAGAACCTTCGGGTTTGAACCCTCGCAGCGTAACTATTTTTGTTACATTTGTGTATTTTTATATCTATGTATACTGTGGTCCCCACTGTGAAAAACTTATTAAAAATGCAGAGATATATAAATATATTTTGGCATAAAGAGCATGAATTCCGCTATAGCACATTGGAAATTTCAAAATAGAAATTCCGGGTTGGACCCCCGGCAGCAGAACTATTTTTTGCTACTGTTTTTCGACTTTGGGCCCATAAATGGATCCTCCGGATGGGACTTATTATTACCTTTGAATTGGGCTTTACTACTTACACCGGTCAGCTACAAGCCTAACAATTTTCCATTTAAATTTGGGATCCATAAACCTTTTTTGTGAAAGAATAAGAAAAAGAAATGGAAATTGTATCGAAATTCAATTTAATATAAATGAGAATGTTTGTATATGCTTGTATTTCTTCGTCTTCAACACTCATGTTTGTATTTGTGTATTTGTATATCTATGTATATGTATTTTTTTATATCTATGTACATTGAGAGTGGTCACCTAAGGTTCCATTACTCATTTTGTTTCACATTGGCATCATGTTCAATATAATTTGAGACCTTAAGCGAAAAATATAAACGTGAGATTCTATATTTCTTTGTTTCATTATTAATGTATAATCTTTTAATTCTTTTGGTTGACATGGTTGTTTCATTTGTTGAATTTTCACCAAAATTTTTTGTTATTCGATTTTATTTGTTGTAACAAATTTATCAACAGCTCTTTTTTGAGATTAAATAATTTTATCCATTATACTCTTCTTTTTAAAATTTTCATACCCCGATTTATACTTTCTAGAAGACACATTTTGATTCAATAGTATAAATAACAATTATCACAAACAAAATATACAATTTTGTTATATATAACAAAGAGTAATAATATTACAAAATAATGTAAGTTAAAGAACAATAGAACTTGATATTAGAAAATCCGGTCCAATGGTCTAGCAAATTCTTAAATCCGAGGCAATGAGAGGAAGGAAAAATCATGAGGCATTAGGGGACAAAAAGAAGATAGAATGTTAAGAAGATGGAAAGTTTTGTAATCCTCCACTTCCCACAATTATATATGGGTTAGGCACGAATGGTACATTGAGCAGAAAAAAAACTTAAAATGAATTATGAATTTTAGAATCTATTAAATTATTTGCCATCACACTCACTTTTCACCCTGCTTGGGTTACACACAGAGACAAACAGAGAATAGAAAGAGAAATTGGCGAGAGAGTGTAGAAATAGATCACAGAAAGGAAAAAGAAGGCATGCACAGAAGAGAGAGAGGATTGTGCGATTCATGACATGACACTTGTTGAGTCAATTTTTTTCGGGAGAAAACTAGTCGCTCATTATATCATTTTTCATGTTAAAATACTCTTGCACCAAGTTAGTTGGCGAATTTTATAGATTAGGGATTCAAAGAGAAATTCGTAGGTATATATAAAAGTAATTTGGCATAAATAAAATGATATCTGCAGCATTGAAAATTTCGTGAGAAGAGTAGAACCTCCGGGTTTGAACCCTCGCAGCGTAACTATTTTTGTTACATTTGTGTATTTTTATATCTATGTATACTGTGGTCCCCATTGTGAAAAACTTATGAAAAATGCATAGATATATAAATATAGTTTGGCATAAAGAACATGAATTCCGCTGTAGCACATTGGAAATTTCAAAATAGAAATTCCGGGTTCGACCCCCGGCAGCGGAACTATGTTTTGCTACTGTTTTTTGACTTTGGGCAGTAAATGGATCCTCCGGATGGGACTTATTATTTCCTTCTAATTGGGCTTTACTACTTACACAGGTCACCAACATGCCTAAGAATTTTCCATTTTAATTTGGGATCCATAAACCTTTTTTGTGAAAAAAGAAGAAAAAGAAATGGTGACTGTATCGAAATTCATTTTAACATAAATGTGAATGTTTGTACATGCTTGTATTTCTTCGTCTTCAACATTCATGTTTGTATTTGTGTATTTGTATATCTATGTATATATATTTTTGGTATATCTATGTACATTGAGAGTGGTCACCTAAGGTTCCATTACTCTTTTGTTTCACATTGGCATCATGTTCGATATAATTTTAGACCTTAAGCGAAAAATATAAACGTGAGATTCTGTATTTTTTTGTTTCATTATTGTATAATCTTTTAATTCTTTTGGTTGACATGGTTGTTTCATTTGTTGAATTTTCTCCAAAATTTTTTGTTATTTGATTTTATTTGTTGTAACAAATTTATCAACAGCTCTTTTTTGAGATTAAATAATTTTAACTTTTCTGCTCTTCTTTTTAAAATTTTCATACCCCGATTTATACTTTCTAGAAGACACATTTTGATTCAATAGTATAAATAACAACTATCACAAACAAAATATACAATTTTGTTATAACAAAGAGTAGTAATATTACAAAATAATGTAAGTTAAAGAACAATAGAACTTGATATTAGAAAATTCGGTCCAATGGTCCAGCAAATTCTTTAATCCGATGCAATGAGAGGAAGGAAAAATCATGAGGCATTAGGGGACAAAAAGAAGATAGAATGTTAAGAAGATGGAAAGTTTTGTAATCCTCCACTTCCCACAATTATATATGGGTTAGGCACGAATGGTACATTGAGCAGAAAAAAAACTTAAAATGAATTATGAATTTTAGAATCTATTAAATTATTTGCCATCACACTCACTTTCACCCCGCTTAGGTTACACAACGAGAGATTCAGAGAATAGAAAGAGAAATTGGTGAGAGAGTGTAGAAATAGATCACTGAAAGGAAAAAAAAGGCATGCACGGAAGAGAGAGAGGATTGTGCGATTCATGACATGCACTTGTTGAGTCAATTTTTTTCGAGAGAAAACTAGTCGCTCATTATATCATTTTTCATGTTAAAATACTCTTGCGCCAAATTAGTTGGCGAGTTTTATTGATTAGGGATTCAAAGAGAAATTCGTAGTTATATATAAAAGTAATTTGGCATAAATAACATGATATCTGCAGCATTGAAAATTTCGTGAGAAGAGTAGAACCGTCGGGTTTGAACCCTCGCAACATAACTATATTTGTTACATTTGTGTATTTTTATATCTATGTATACTGTGGTCCCCACTTTGAAAAACTTATTAAAAATGCAGAGATATATAAATATAGTTTGGCATAAAGAGCATGAATTCCGCTGTAGCACATTGCAAATTTCAAAATAAAAATTTCGGGTTCGACCCCCGGCAGCGGAACTATGTTTCGCTACTGTTTTTCGACTTTGGGCAGTAAATGGATCCTCTGGATGGACTTATTATTACCTTTTAATTAGGCTTTACTACTTACACCGGTCAGCTACATGCCTAACAATTTTCCATTTTAATTTGGGATCCATAAACCTTTTTGTGAAAAAATAAGAAAAAGAAATGGAGACTGTATCGAAATTCAATTTAATATAAATTAGAATGTTTGTACATGCTTGTATTTCTTCGTCTTCAACATTCATGTTTGTATTTGTGTATTTGTATATCTATGTATATATATTTTTGGTATATCTATGTACATTGAGAGTGGTCACCTAAGGTTCCATTACTCTTTTGTTTCACATTGGCATCATGTTCGATATAATTTTAGACCTTAAGCGAAAAATATAAATGTGAGATTTTGTATGTTTTTGTTTCATTATTCTATAATCTTTTAATTCTTTTGGTTGACATGGTTGTTTCATTTGTTGAATTTTCACCAAAATTTTTTGTTATTTGATTTTATTTGTTGTAATTAATTTATCAACAGCTCTTTTTTGAGATTAAATAATTTTACCTATTGTACTCTTCTTTTTAAAATTTTCATACCCCGATTTATACTTTCTAGAAGACACATTTTGATTCAATAGTATAATTAACAATTATCACAAACAAAATATACAATTTTGTTATAACAAAGAGTAATAATATTAGAAAATAATCTAAGTTAAAGAACAATAGAACTTGAATCTGGTCCAATGGTCCAGCAAATTTTTTAATCCGATGCAATGAGAGGAAGGAAAAATCATGAGGCATTAGGGGACAAAAAGAAGATAGAATGTTAAGAAGATTAAAGTTTTGTAATCCTCCACTTCCCACAATTATATATGGGTTAGGCACGAATGGTACATTGAGCAGAAAAAAAACTTAAAATGAATTATGAATTTTAGAATCTATTAAATTATTTGCCATCACACTCACTTTCACCCCGCTTAGGTTACACAACGAGAGATTCAGAGAATAGAAAGAGAAATTGGCGAGAGAGTGTGGAAATAGATCACAGAAAAAAAAAAAGGCATGCACGGAAGAGTGAGAGGATTGTGCGATTCATGACATGACACTTGTTGAGTCAATTTTTTTCGAGAGAAAACTAGTCGCTCATTATATCATTTTTCATGTTAAAATACTCTTGCACCAAGTTAGTTGGCGAATTTTATAGATTAGGGATTCAAAGAGAAATTCGTAGGTATATATAAAAGTAATTTGGCATAAATAACATGATGTCTGCTGCATTGAAAATTTTGTGAGAAGAGTAGAACCTCCGGGTTTGAACTCTCGCAGCGTAACTATTTTTGTTACATTTGTGTATTTTTATATCTATGTATTCTGTGGTCCCCATTGTGAAAAACTTATTAAAAATGCATAGATATATAAATATAGTTTGGCATAAAGAGCATGAATTCCGCTGTAGCACATTAGAAATTTCAAAATAGAAATTCAGGGTTCGACCCCCGGCAGCGGAACTATGTTTTGCTACTGTTTTTTGACTTTGGGCAGTAAATGGATCCTCCGGATGGGCTTATTATTTCCTTTTAATTGGGCTTTACTACTTACACAGGTCACCAACATGCCTAAGAATTTTCCATTTTAATTTGGGATCCATAAACCTTTTTTGTGAAAAAAGAAGAAAAAGAAATGGTGACTGTATCAAAATTCATTTTAATATAAATTTGAATGTTTGTATATGCTTGCATTTCTTCGTCTTCAACATTCATGTTTGTATTTGTGTATTTGTAAATCTATGTACATATATTTTTGGTATATCTATGTACATTGAGAGTGGTCACCTAAGGTTCCATTACTCTTTTGTTTCACATTGGCATCATGTTCGATATAATTTTAGACCTTAAGTGAAAAATATAAACGTGAGATTCTGTATTGTTTTGTTTCATTGTTGTATAATCTTTTAATTCTTTCGGTTGACATGGTTGTTTCAGTTGTTGAATTTTCACATAAAGTTTTTGTTATTTGATTTTATTTGTTGTAACAAATTTATAAACAGCTCTTTTTTGAGATTAAATAATTTTATCTTTTATGTTCTTCTTTTTAAAATTTTCATACCCCGATTTATACTTTCTAGAAGACACATTTTGATTCAATTGTATAAATAAAAACTATCACAAACAAAATATACAATTTTGTTATAACAAAGAGTAATATTACAAAATAATGTAAGTTAAAAAACAATAGAACTTGAATCTGGTCCAATGGTCAAGCAAATTCTTTAATCCGATGCAGTGAGAGGATGGAAAAATCATGAGGCATTAGGGGACAAAAAGAAGATAGAATGTTAAGAAGATGGAAAGTTTTGTAATCCTCCACTTCCCACAATTATATATAGGGTAGGCACGAATGGTACATTGAGCAGAAAAAAAACTTAAAATGAATTATGAAATTTAGAATCTATTAAATTATTTGCCATCACACTCACTTTTCACCCTGCTTGGGTTACACACAGAGACAAACAAAGAATAGAAAGAGAAATTGGCGAGAGAGTGTAGAAATAGATCACAGAAAGGAAAAAGAAGGCATGCACAGAAGAGAGAGAGGATTGTGCAATTCATGACATGACACTTGTTGAGTCAATTTTTTTCGGGAGAAAACTAGTCGCTCATTATATCATTTTTCATGTTAAAATACTGATGCACCAAGTTAGTTGGTGAATTTTATAGATTAGGGATTCAAAGTGAAATTCATAGGTATAAATAAAAGTAATTTGGCATAAATAACATGATGTCTGCCGCATTGAAAATTTTGTGAGAAGAGTAGAACCTCCGGGTTTGAACTCTCGCAGCGTAACTATTTTTGTTACATTTGTGTATTTTTATATCTATGTATACTGTGGTCCCCACTGTGAAAAACTTATTAAAAATGCAGTGATATATAAATATAGTTTGGCATAAAGAGCATGAATTCCGCTGTAGCACATTGGAAATTTCAAAACAGAAATTCCAGGTTCGACCCCCGGCAGCGGAACTATGTTATTCTACTATTTTTCGACTTTGGGCAGTAAATGGATCCTCCGGATGGAACTTATTATTACCTTTTAATTGGGCTTTACTACTTACACCGGTCAGCTACATGCCTAACAATTTTCCATTTTAATTTGGGATATAAACCTTTTTGTGAAAAAATAAGAGAAAGAAATGGAGACTGTATCGAAATTCAATTTAATATAAATGAGAATGTTTGTACATGCTTGTATTTCTTCGTCTTCAACATTCATGTTTGTATTTGTGTATTTGTATATCTATGTATATATATATTTGGTATATCTATGTACATTGAGTGTGGTCACCTAAGGTTCCATTACTCTTTTGTCTCACATTGGCATCATGTTCGATATAATTTTAGACCTTAAGCGAAAAATATAAACGTGAGATTCTCTATTTTTTTGTTTCATTATTATATAATCTTTTAATTCTTTTGGTTGACATGGTTGCTTCATTTGTTGAATTTTCACCTAAATTTTTTGTTATTTGATTTTCTTAGTTGTAACAAATTTATCAACAGCCTTTATTGAGATTAAATAATTTTATCTATTCTGCTCTTCTTTTTAAAATTTTCATTCCCTGATTTATACTTTCTAGTAGACATACTTAATTTGATTCAATAGTCTAAATAAAAATTATCACAAACAAAATGTAAAAATTTTATTATAACAAAAAAATATATTATTACAAAATAATGTAAGTTAAAGTACAATAGAACTATATTAGAAAATCCGGTCCAATGGTCCAACAAATTCTTTAATCCAATCCAATGAGAGGAAGGAAAAAACAAGAGGCATTGGGGGAGAAAAAGAAAATAAAATGTTGAATGTTTTGTAATTCTCCACTTCCCACAATTATGGGTTAGGCACGAATCGTGCATTGAGCAGAAAAAAAATGTAAAATGTATTATGAATTTTAGAATCTATTAAATTATTTGCCATCACACTCACTTTTCACCCTGCTTAGGTTACACACAGAGACAGACAGAGAATAGAAATAAAAATTGGTGAGAGTGTAGAAATAGATCACAGAAGGGAAGAAAAAGTCATCCACAGAAGAGAGAGGATTGTGCGATTTTTGACATGACACTTGTTGAGTCAAGTTTTTTTTGGGACAAATCTAGTCATTCATTATATCATTTTTCATGTTAAAATACTCATGCACCAAGTCAGTTGGCGAATTTAATAGATTGGGATTCAAGGAGAAATTCATAGGTATATATAAAACTAATTTGGCATAAATAACATGATGTCTGCAGCATTGAAAATTTTGTGAGTAAAGTAGAACCTCCGGGTTTGAACCCTCGCAGCGTAACTATTTTTGTTACATTTGTGTATTTTTATATCTATGTATACTGTGGTCCCCATTGTGAAAAACTTATTAAAAATGCAGAGATATATAAATATAGTTTGGCATAAAGAGCATGAATTCCGCTGTAGCACATTGGAAATTTCAAAATAGAAATTCTGGGTTCGACCGCCGGCAGCGGAACTGTTTTTTGCTACTGTTTTTCGACTTTGGGCCAGTAAATGGATCCTCCGAATGGGACTTATTATTACCTTTTAATTGGGCTTTACTACTTACACCGGTCAGCTACATGCCTAACAATTTTCCATTTTAATTTGGGATCCATAAACCTTTTTTGTGAAAAAATAAGAAAAAGAAATGGAGACTGTATTGAAATTCAATTTAATATAAATGAGAATGTTTGTACATGCTTGTATTTCTTCGTCTTCAACATTCATGTTTGTATTTGTGTATTTGTATATCTATGTATATATATATTTTTTATATCTATGTACATTGAGAGTGGTCACCTAAGGTTCCATTACTCTTTTTGTTTTACATTGGCATCATGTTCGATATAATTTGTGGCCTTAAGCGAAAAATATAAACGTGAGATTCTATATTTTTTTGTTTCATTATTGTAAAATCTTTTAATTTTTGTCGTTGACAAGGTTGTTTCATTTGTTGAATTTTTTCCTAAATTTTTTGTTATTTGATTTTATTAGTTGTAACAAATTTATCAACAACACTTTTTTGAGATTAAATAATTTTATCTATTCTGCTCTTCTTTTTAAAATTTTCATACCCCAATTTATACTTTCTGGTAGACATATTTTCATTCAATAGTATAAATAACAATTATCACAAACAAAATATACAATTTTATTTTGACAAAAAATAATAATATTACAAATAATTTAAGTTAAAGGACAGTAGAACTTGATATTAGAAAATCCGGTCCAATGGTCCAACAAATTCTTTAATCCGATCGAATGAGAGGAAGGAAAAAACATGAGGCATTAGGGGAAAAAAAGTTAACAAGTTAAGAAGATGGAAAGTTTTGTAATTCTCCACTTCCCACAATTATGGGTTAGGCACGAATGGTGCATTGACCAGAAAAGAAACGTAAAATGAATTATGAATTTTAGAATCAATTAAATTATTTGCCATCATACTCACTTTTCTCCTTGCTTAGGTTATACAGAGAGAGAGAGAGAGAGACGGAGAATAGAAAGAGAATTTGGCGAGAGAGTGTAGAAATAGATCAGAGAAGCGGAAAAGAAGGCATGCACAAAAGAGGGAGAGGATTGTGCGATTCAAGTGCATAGAAGAGAGAGAGGATTGTGCGATTCAAGACAAGACACTTGTTGAGTCAATTTTTTTGAGGACAAAACTAGTCGTTTATTATATCATTTTTCATGTTAAAATACTCATGCAACAAGTTAGTTGGCGAATTTAATAGATTAGGGACTCAAAGAGAAATTCCTAGGTATACATAAAATTAATTTGGCATAAATAACATGATGTCTGCCACATTGAAAATTACGTGAGTAGAGTAGAACCTCCGGGTTTGAACCCTCGCAGTGTAATTATTTTTGCTACATTTGTGTTTTTATATATCTATGTATACTGTGATCCCCACTGTGAAAAACTTATTGAAAATTCAGAGATATATAAATATATTTTGGCATAAAGAACATGAATTCCGCTGTAGCACATTGGAAATTTCAAAATAGAAATTTTGGGTTCGACCCTCGACAGTGGAACTATTTTTTGCTACTGTTTTTTGACTTTGGGCTAATAAATGGATCCTCCGGATGGGACTTATTATTACCTTTTTATTGGGCTTTACTGCTTACACCGGGTCAACTACAAGCCTAACAATTTTCCATTTTAATTTGGGATCCATAAGCCTTTTTTGTGAAAAAGTAAGAAAAAGAAATGGAGACTGTATCGAAATTCAATTTAATATAAATGAGAATTATTGTACATGCTTGTATTTCTTCGTCTTCAACATTCATGTTTGTATTTGTGTATTTGTATATCTATGTATATATATATTTTTTATATCTATGTACATTGAGAGTGGTCACCTAAGGTTCCATTACTCTTTTTGTTTTACATTGGCATCATGTTCGATATAATTTGAGGCCTTAAGCGAAAAATATAAACGTGAGATTCTATATTTTTTTGTTTCATTATTGTATAATCTTTTAATTTTTTTTGTTGACATGGTTGTTTCATTTGTTGAATTTTCTCCTAAATTTTTTGTTATTTGATTTTATTAGTTGTAACAAATTTATCAACAACTCTTTTTTGAGATTAAATAATTTTATCTATTCTGCTCTTCTTTTTAAAATTTTTATATTCCGATTTAGACTTTCTTGTCAACTTATTTTGATTCAATAGTATATATAACCATTATCACAAACAAAATATACAATTTTATTATAACAAAAAATAATAATATTACAAAATAATTTAAGTTAAAAGAACAATAGAACTTGATAATAGAAAACATGTGGCATTAGGGGGAAAAAAAAGATAAAAAGTTAAGAAGATTTGTAATTCTTAACTTCCCACAAATATGAGTTGGGCACGAATGGTGCAGTGAGCAGAAAAAAAACCTAAAATGAATTATGGATCCCATAGGCCTACTTATCGTAGTTTTATTTAAATAATTTAGCTTGATAACAAGAAATACGCTGCACCTCATTAGCCTTAGAATATCCGGGTTCAATCCCCGGCAGCCGAATCAATTTAGCAATTTTTCAACTTTGTGCCCGGCAAATGGATCCTGCGTTTATAATGCACCGAATGGTCCTTATATTACCATTTTATTGGGCTTTACTCAACTTTTCTTTTTTATTTGGGAATGACCCAGAATCATTTTGTGAAAAAGAAAAGAATTGCTGACTCTATCAAAATTCACTTTTAATATAAGTGAGAATGTGTGTACATGCTTGTATTTCTTCTACTTCAACATTCATGTTTATATATATATATATATACAAAAGGCCTGTAGTCTAATGGTACTTTCTCGCATTCCAAAATTTGAGATAAAATATATATATATATATATATATATATATTTTATCTCAAATTTTGGAATGCGAGAAAGTACCATTAGACTACAGGCCTTTTGTATAATTTAATTCATCCTATGTATTTAAGTGATAGTTAACATTGGACTATTGGAAAATGAAAAAACATTTCTCTACTCTTACTTTTTCTATTAAAACTCCTGTATATTTTTTTTTTCTTTCTGATCTCTCCTCATTTTTCTCCACAATATCTCGTTTATCAATGAGAATGTGTGTACATGCTTGTATTTCTTATCTTCAACATTCATCTTTGTATTTGTGTATTTGTATATATATGTATATATATTTTTTGTATATCCATGTACATTGAGAGTGTTCAAGTAAGGTTCGATTACTATTTTTGTTTTACATTGGCTCAATATAATTTGAGGCTTTAAGCGAAAAATAAAAACTTGGCATTCTATATCTCTTTGTTTCATTATTGTATAATCTTTTAATTATTTTTATTGACTTGGTTGTTCATTTGTTGAATTTTCTTTTAATTTTTTTGTTGTTTTATTTTATTAGATGTAACAAATTTATCAACAGCTCTGTTTTTAGATTGAATTATTTTATTTATTCTGCTATTCTTTTTAAAATTTTCATATCTTGATTTATACATTCTAATAGACATATTCTCATTCAACGGTATAAATAACAATTATCACAGACAAAATATACAATTTTATTATAATAAAAAATAATAATATTATAAAATAATTTAAGTTAAAGAACAATAGAACTTAATATTAGAAAATTTGGTCCAATGCTTCAACAAATTCTTTAATTATTTAGTCACTTCCAAACTTAGGGTAAAAAATTGTTACCTTGAGTCCCAAAATACCAAAATATGTGAGAAAATAAAAGTGAGTTTAGGTGGAGTGAAGAAGAGAGATGGAGAGCGTGTAACAAAATACTGGAGGATAAAAAAATAGACGTAATATATAAAGAAGGAAAAAACATGAGGCATTAGGGGAAAAAAAAGAAGATAAAAAGTTGAGAAGATGGAAAGTTTCGTAATTTTCAACTTCCCACAATTATGGATTAGGCACATATTGTGCAGTGAGAAAAAAAATGTAAAATAAATTATGAATTTTAGGATCAATTAAATTATTTGGCCATCACACTCACTTTTCTCCCTGCTTAGAAAATGTTACTTGGAGAGCCCTCACACACACACATATATAAATATATATTCTTAAAAAATATATTATTATAAACACAGATGTATAAATATATAAAATCCGTTGTAACGCAAAGAAAATTTCATGATGAGAAATCCGGGACGAAATCCCAGCAATCGAACTAATTTTTCTAATCCTTTTACAATTTTGGGCCGTTGTAGAGCTTGAGACAGGTTGCAGGGCCCAGCAAATGGATCCAATGGGCCTTATTATCACAGTTTTATATAAATTATTGACAAATAATACATCAAAATCCGCTGTAGCACAAAGGAGACTTCAACAGTAGAAATTCCAGGTTCGACCCCCGGCAGCGGAAACAATTTTACAACAATTTTTCAAGTTTGGGCCCAGCAAATGGATCCTCCGTTGGTAATACACCGGATGGGCCTTATATTACCATTTTATTGGGCTTTACTCAACTTTTCTTTTTTATTTGGGAATGAGCCATAATCTTTTTGTGAAAAAGAAAAGAATTGGTAACTCTATCGAAATTCACTTTTAATATAAATGAGAATGTGTGTACATGCTTGTATTTCTTCTTCCTCAACATTCATATATATATATATATATATATATCTTATACTTTGAAAGGTGAGAAAGTACCATTAGACTATAGGCTTTTGTATAATTTAATTCATCCTATGTATTTAAGTAATAGTTACAATTGGACTATTGGAAAATGAAAAAAATATTTCATCTACTCTTACTTTTTTTGTGTTATACTGCGACCGCGACTACCAACCATAATTGGTAATTTAAGGAATAGTCTTTCCAAGGAACTCTGAATACAAAGATATAGTTGTCAATAGATTATTGATGGTTGATGGCTTATGAAATGTGTAGCTGACTATTAAAATACTCATGCACCATGTTTAGTTACCGCAATAAAAGAGCTCAAAGATAAATTCACATTTATATATAAATAAATTGGCAAGAGGAATATGAAATCTGCTGTAGCACATTGGAAATTTCATGAGTTGAAATTCCGGGTTCGAACCCCGGCAGCAGAATTAATTTTGCTACTCCTTTTTCAACTTTAAGCCGATCAAAATGATCCTCTGTTGGTGGCACACCGGATGGGCCTTAATATTACAATTTTATTGGGCTTCACTACAACAAACCTAACAATTTTCCCTCGTTATTTGGGAATGAGCCACAAATCTTTTTGTGAAAAATAAAAATGTCTGCATTGAAAAGCACTTTAATACAAATGAGAATGTGTGTACATGATTGTATTTCTTCTTGAACATTCATGTTTGCATTTGTGTATTTATATATCTATATGTGCATTAAGGGTGACATTCTTTTACAAGTATTGTGAGTTCCATTGCGTACAATCTTTTTATATTTTATTATTTCTATTATGTTTTTACCTAGGCAAGGAACTCACACACCCACTTTGTGGGCCCTTGGTACAATTTAATTTATCTTCGGTATTTAAGTAGTAGTTAACATCAGAGAAAACCATTGGGTTTGCTCCCCAATGGTCACCAATTTGAGTCTCCTCAGGATCACTGGAGGCTTGTCCGGTTATTATCTTTAGGGCCTCATGGAATTAGTTGAGGTGCGCGTATGCTGGTCCGAACACCCATGATTGAAAAAAAAATTGGAGAATAAAAAAACCTTTCATCTACTCCTACCTTTTTCTTTGCTTTCCTATTTTTTCTTAGCACTTCAAACGAGCCAAACTTTCGATGAACGTTTGGAATCAGCTCGTTAAGAACTCGGTTTGTGTTCGTTTGCTTAATAAACAAACCAAACCCAAACAAATTTTATGTTCTTGATTAATAAATGAACCAATCTCAAACACCCCTCTACTCGGCTTGTTAATTCGTGAACATACTTGTGAACAAGTTCAATAATAGACTCGATTTAAGCTCGTGATTGTATACCTTGATAAGTTTGGACCTTAAAAGTTTTAACCCACCCAAACCCAGCCCAACTCATCGCTAAGACGCTAACTCACGCTTTTGTAAATCCTCTGCCTCGTTTCTCTCTCTCTATCTGTGTGTGTGGCATGGGAAGATGACGACGCTAACTATGGCAACATCAGAATGGTTACAATGGGTGACGTTGATGACCCTTATGATCGCCGGTGATTCATACAAGTATATCTACTTTTATAGTTATATATATTTTATTTGTTTATGAAAATCTCTAGTTTGTTGGCAGATTTCTGCACATGTGTGTATGTGTTGTTGTGTGTGAAATATGTGGGATTGTAAACGAATTTCGAGCTGAGCTCGAGTAATTTGTGAACCTTCCCAAACTGAGTTCAAACACAATGGTGTGAGCTCGAGCACCTTGCTGCAATGTCGAGCCGAGTCCAAACATGCCACTACTTGGCTCGGATCGGCTCGATTGTAGCCCTTCTTTTTCTATTAAAAACTCTATTCTTTTTTTTTCTTTTCATTATCTCTCCTCTCTTTTTTTCCACTTTTCCCCTTCATCATACTCTTCATCTTATATTTTTTATATTCTGTCACTCCATCTCCTCTATTTGTTATTCTCTCGCATCTCTTGGTACCTCAACTCTTTTATATTTGTTTTTTTACAAAACTTTCACCGATTTGAAATTAGTATTTTGTTTTTAAGCTAAATAGGGTGTCAAAGAAGCTACAAAATAGGAATAAAAAGGATTAAACAATATCTTTCTAACATCAAACTATATTATTCTTTAATTTAATTTATTTTTAATATTTTTATCAAAAAAAAGTGTATATTTTCTTTGTGAACATTTTTTTTGTATTAGGAAAAAAAAAAGCACCTTAACTTTTATGATGAATAGATAAAGTATACATGTATAAGAAAGACCACTCTCAAGTACTAAATACCAAAGAAATGTCTTTGTATTAAGTATTTGAAATACTATAATGAACACTCACAAAGGAAATCCTCGGTTTTTTTTTTCTTTTTCTTTTTCCAAGAAATAATAGCATAAATGAGAAGCACAAATGAAAATAAAAAGTGTAGCATGAGAGACGTCAACTTCTTCTGAAACCTTAAAAGGAACAATAATATTTTACAAAAATAACATGAATAAATCTAAAGCACACACTATATTAAAAATTTAAGAGGGGACATAATATATTATCTAAACCAGCAACTAATTTCTATAATGCATTGATGGGTCCCATAAAATTAAAGCCTATTAAAGATTCAAGATTTTGGCTTTGTTTCCTTTTGGTTATGAATTCTCGTATACCAAAGAGAATCAAAAGAAAATTTCATGAAAATACAAGGAAAAAACTTCAATTTAATACAAAGAAAAGAAGTAAACCTATGAGAGATCGAAGTGGTGTTGACCAAATCCTTCAAAGCTTTGGGCAGCTTTGAGGGTAGTGGTGACCTTTCCTGTGAATTGCTCATTGCCGAATGGTGTTGGATTTTCATGGAGGCCAATATTTATCTGCATTTAAAGAGAGAAAAGAAAAGTTTAGAGAGAATTTATTTTTATTTTTTTATTTGATTAGAAGGAAAATGTACCGTTCTAAAAAATAAAATGAGAAAACTTCATATAACATATGTGTATCTAAATTAGAGTTCAATTTTTTTATTATTACATAAAATAGTATGCTTCATCTACTCTTTAAAACCCTATTACCAATGAGAATTCCATTAGGTATCAAAATGCTAGAGAATACTTGTCTCAAAACTGGCTCTGACACTCCCAGTTGTCAGAGTTTATTTTTAACGGTTCATGTGCTTTTACCGTTATACCTCTGTATTTAACTATTTTTAAAATGAAGTTGCTGATGTCATTGATGACATCATCACTGACATATACTCCTCCTCTACGAAATGTCCTAAATGCTCTTCAATGAGTAAAATGGGAAAGCTTATATATGACTCGATGAACTCATCATTGGTGATTCCGTGGAGAGATCCAAAATCAACTTCGTCACTAGCTTTTTCGGTGACATGTACTCGCCTAATCTGAAGTTTAGTTGGGGTAATATAAGTAGATGATTGAATTAGATACGAAATTGGTTGGCTTTGGTTTGATCGAATGATTTAGATTCGTTGTTTAAGTATGAATTAGTTGAGTTTCAATACATTGACCTAACCCACTAAATTGTAGATTTGTAAGCCGAGATAGGGGGTGTAGAGAATCGGTTGGCCTGGTTTGATCAAATGATTTGGGTTCATTGTTTAATATGAATTAGTTGAGTTTCAATACATTGACCTAACCCACTAAATTGTAGATTTGTAAGCCGAGATAGGGGGTGTAGAGAATCGGCTGGCCTTGGTTTGATCGAATGATTTGGGTTCATTATTTAGTATGAATTAGTTAAGTTTCCACATCATTGACCAATCCACTGAAGTGAGATACACAGAGAGAAAAAATGTAAATGGAATATGTGAGAGATGAGAGTGATTTAAGCAGGGTAAAAAGATTTAAATAAAATTGAGGCTAAAATTGCAATTTAAAATAGGAAAGACAGTTTTGGCATTTTAGGTTTTCAAATTAGTTGACTTTGACGTTTTTGACGGTCAACTAACAATAAGAGGTGTCATGGCAAGTAAAACTAAATTTGGGGGAGGTTGATCACTTTTTTTTACACAAGTATTTTATGTGAGTAATTAATGAAAACATGAGGGGGTGTTAGAGTATTTTATCCAAATGTTATTTATTTTCGGAATTCCAAGGGTTAACAACTATATGTATTAAAAAATTATTATTTATTATATTATTAGTTTTAAATCCCATTACTATTGAGAATTCCAATAGGTTTCGAAATACTATTACTACGTTTGGGACGCAACAATGGAATAAAATGAAATGCCAATATTACCTTTTTTGATCCATTCCTTTGTTTGGTAAGAAAAATAAAAGTGAGAATGACCATTCCGCGTCATTCCTTTGAAATGAAAAAGAATGAAAATTCATTCCACTACTCAACCTATAGAATGGTCATTCTATTTCCAATAAACATTAAAAAAAAAATTTAGTTACCAAAAATAATGTAATCATCATTTCATCTCTGTATCATTTCATGTTTGAAACCAAACAATAGAATGAGAATAATCATTCCATTCCATTCTCATTCTCATTCAATTATCACTTTAATAGAATGCTCATTTCATTCCATTATTGCGTACCTAACGTAGCATTTATTGTTTAGAGTTTCATGGGTTATCAACTATTTGTATTAAAAATCTATAATATTATTTTATTAAAAAATTATACAAAAGTACATAAAAATTCAAAAATCTATACACTTTTAACGGTAGTCTGGATATAAATTATTAAATATGTCTACTACAAATATGAAAAACATTTAGAGATAAACTAATTCATTCTTGAAAAGAACAACTAACAATCAAAACATAGCAAATAATTTAGATGAATAACCAACGATTATTTGATATTAATATATTAAATATTAAAAGATCACTTTTAGATATATTTTTTTTTTTCGTCTTTCGCCTAAAATTATATTTAGCCAATCTTGGCTTGGTTCATTGGCAGCCATAGAAGGTAACAAAGGAGCAGTATAATGTTTTGGTAGATCATCCTGTCAAAGTATATAAATATATGTATGCATGCATATATATATATATATATATGTAGAGGAGCTAGCTGCAGCTCAACACTCATTAGTTGAAAGTTAGACACGTGTAATTGTATTTTCCTAACAACTTGTATTTAATTTTTTTGAGTTTCTCATTTACCATTATTACAATTATGCCCTGATACTATTTTAAAGAAAAAGATCATTAGGATTCTTCTCTCTCTAAAAACCTCACATTTTCTCTATATAAAATTTCATTGGTAAGAAATAGGTTATTTTTTTAATTAATTTTAATATTATAAAAAGAAAATAATATTCAGGACCTCATAAAAAAAAAGACACTTTCTTCTTTGAAGAAGAAAAACAATACAAAGAAATTGTTTCATCCATCAAATAGTTAAATATTTTTTATATAAAAGAATCCAATATTCAAAATAGGAAGGAATAAATTCGTGACGGAAGAGCCCTTTCTCTCTCTCTCTCTCTATATATATATATATTGGTACTTTGGTAGGACTCCCTTTTAAAATTTATTACAAGTTGGCCTTCTATTAAAAAGAGATTGTATTAGATGAGATAAACTCTTGGTAGGATTCTATTTTGGTCATGTTTTTTTGGTTGGGGCTCTCTCTTGGTTGTTGTTGTTTACACGTTTTAATTTTTTCTCAACTCATTCATAAAATTGCCTTTTTTTTTTCTTTTTCATATCTAAAACTACATTATGTATTTCATCAAACTAGTTTGTGTTTGTTTGTTTGAGAAACCATCATTGAATCTTAACAGTTAGGTATAAGTAATTGGATAGCTACGAAGAAATTCTAAAAACATCATGCCAAGAGAAACTCTTTTACAAAAGAAAATTTTAGAGAGAGAAAAGTGAGGTGTTTAGAGAGAGAAGTAACAATGGTAATGATTTTTTTAAAAAAAAATAATAGGACATAATGGTAATTACAGTAATTAAGAGACCCATGAAAATTGACTACAAAATTATTGAAAAATACAATTACACGCGTCTAAGCACTCCTCGTGTGTGTGTGTGTGTGTGTGTGTAACTTGTTCCAAATAACATTCAATTTCCCCCCTAAAATTGTTAAAACTTATTCCACAATAATCATGCATTTTCCCCCCTAAAATTGTTATCCACAGTAATCATGCATGTAATTGTTTAGATACTAAAAGAACTAATCAAGGACATTAAAAAAAAATAATGATAGACATAATTAAAGTTATCACATAATTGAATAATCGAATCATTTTCGTTTCATAAATAATATAAGTAGGACTCATACATTTATTACACTCTCACAATCCAATGAATAAAAAACCTCTTTGACTACTTATTCGGTAATAAATTTGACGGTATAAATTATTATCCTAAAAAAAATTAATGAGTCTAATATGAGGATAGATTGATATCATTTCAATAATATGAAAAAAAGGAGAAAATGTGGACGTATTCAGCTCATGAAGCTAACATGTGAACATGCATAAGCAAAATTAGAACTCAAATAAATAAATAAACTTTGTTATCAAAATGTTTATTTCGAAGAAACCAACTTAATACGATGAACATGCTTAATACTAAAACAAAATTTATTAAATGTTGATTGATCCATCCTCTTTTCAACATTTATATTAAGGTCCATATATTCACATATATTCATTAATTTTGGATACACATAAAATAATCAACAGCACAAGTAGGTTTGTAATATAACATGAACGGAGACTTCAAGCATTGACCTCAATGTAACTATTATCACCAAACAAGAAAACCCTACTCTTGTTGCCAAACATGAAAAATGAAACATCTAGCAAAAGCAATCTTTTACTTAATGAAACACAATTGGTACACAATACATATTTAAGGGTAACTATTTAAGGATTAGTCTTTTACTCTTTTCCAATGGACTCTAAATACATTTGAATAATAGAAAGAGAGGAACAGATTGGTTTCATTTCAATAATAGAAAGAGAGGAACAAATATGGATGTATTCAGCTCATGGAGCTAACGTGTGAATATATAAAAAAGAAAAATTAGAACTCAAATAAATAAATAAAAACGGTTACTAAAATACTTATTTTGAAACCAACTTAATAGGATAAACAGGCTTAATAATGAAACAAAATTTATTGAATATTGATTAATCTAATTTCTTTTCTTCATGTAGATTCATTAATTCATATCTCAAAAGTCCACTATTAATATTGTTGCCAAATATGAAAAATGAAACATCTAACAAAACAGTGACACCTATTGTGATTTTGATTTATTTCACACGAATACAAATTTTGCTTATAACTATCATATAAACCCATTTTGTATTTCCATCCCTGACGTACACCTTTACTTTACATATAAAATTTCTAATATACCTCTAATATTTTATTTTTTTAAATAAAAAATCAGTGTAACCCAAAATGTCTAATATATCCTCATCACTGCAACACCCACACACCCACGTACAAACCACTGTCGGCAAAGCCAACACCTAAACAATCACCATTGAAGCCCTACCCATCTACCAAAAACTAAAACCAAAAACCCAAACAACAAAAAACTCTCTCAAGCCAAAACACTCGAGGTCACAATTTTTGTTACCACCATTAAACTGAGCTTTCACCATTACAAGCAAACCAGCTACCCCAAACCCCAGACTCAAACCATCGCAATCACCACAAACGCCGTCACGACCCCAATCAAACTCCTTCAATGCATATATTAAAGATATATTTATTTTAATTTTATATTTAATACAATAAATTGTAAAACATTTATATATATTAGTCTGTTTATATTTATATATATATATATGCAAGATCATTATAAAATACAAATTTTCTAAAAAGATAAATATATTTTTTGAATTCATTTTGCAATAAGGTTAAAAAAAATTCATTTTGCAATATATTTTTTGAAGTCATTTACCGGAGATATTTATGTAATTTTTTAATTGATAGAAATTCCTTTGCAAAGTCAAAAAGGGTTAAAGAGTACCATCATCTTTTTGTATGGTGTCAAACTTGCCAATACACGATATGAGATCTTTCTAAAAAATGGTGCATATATAGTGAGTTTATACTGTCGCTATAAAAAAAATTTTTTTATGTGTGAAATATGTCCAAATCACATGGAATGTGAGTGGAATTTACCCAAATACTTATGCAACAAGTTTAGTTTGCATATTTGCTTAGGAAGTAAACGAGATATTAAGAGCTATATATAAAAATTTGGTCTCAATAGTGATACAAATTCGTTGTAGCACATTGGAAATTTGAGTAGAAATTTCGGGTTCAAACCCCGGCAGCAGATTATTGCTTAGCTTGCTACTATTTTTCAACTTTGGGCCTAGCAAATGGATCCTCCGTTGGTGACGAACCAAGTGGGCTTTATTATTATAATTTTATTGGGCTTTACAACAAACCCCCTTTATTTCTTTCACTTTTATTAAATTCATTATCCGGTTATCAAAATAAATTTTAAGTGTTAAAAGACAATTTTGCCCCTACACTATAATATCACATTATATTTCAAATAAGATAAAATACAATGACCTCTCTTAAGTTTTGTTGTAATAGCACTGACCTCTCCTAAAAAAAAAATTAATTTTTAAAATGACATTTTTGCCCACATTATACTCTCTCTCTTTTCAGTCTTCTTTTGTACACCTATTACACCACCACCGTCACCACCCATACCACCATTGATCTTTGATCTTACTCTTAACATATATGATCAATCGCCAAAAATCTATCACACAAATTCTTTTTAAAAATCATCGATCATGGTGATATATATACAAACACATACATATGATCGGATCACTAGACCGAGTTGGGTTGACAAAAATGACTGGGCTGGTGGTGTTGTGTGTGTAGAAGTGTACATATCATTTTATAAATTAGTTTTTTTTATTATTAAATTATTTGAGTGTATAATGGTAAAATCATCCTAAAACATTATTTCAAATCATCATAGGGGTCAGTGCAATTTTGAAAAATTTCAGGAGATGTCAGTGTATTTTAACCTATTTGAAACATAATGTGATATTATAATGGAAGGACAAAATTGTCATTTCATTTTTAAAATTTATTCAAGCCATCGAAAAAATTGATTTAGGAGGTGAAAAAAATAAAGGGCAAACAGTCTCTCCAAGCATAATTTGACCAAACCTCAATAGTCAAGAAAGGCCAGTGAATTTAACCGTTTATATATCTATGTAAAGTAAGGGGTATCGTGGGTCCCATTGTGGACAACTTTTATTTTATGTAGTTGACTATTAAAATACTCGTGCATCAAGTTAGTTGGTGTACTTAATAGTGTTCTACCTTAGGGAGAAAGAGAAATTGATACATATATAGAATTTAGGGTTAAGTGCATAAAACACCCTTACTATATACAAAAATATACAAAAACACCCCTGATGTTCAACTAACCCCTTATAATTTCAAAATTGTTCAAATAAGGGCAAATAGTTAATTTTTCGGTACCAGAAATAGGAAATGACAAAAATACCCTTATATATAATAAAAAAATTAAAAACAAAACATAACTCAATCTCTCTCTCTCTCTCCTCATTCAACAGTGTCTCTCTCCTCATTCTCTCTATTCACGGTTTCACTCTCTCTATCTTCCCATCTTCACTCTCTCTCTAACAGTGTGTGTAACAAAGTGTGTGTGTTTATATGATGATATATAATAATGTGTATTTATATATATATATATGAAATTGTTTGTATGATTTGGGTTCTCCAACATACCCATCACTTTCGCACAATCTCAAGAAAACCCATCATCCATCGCTAAACCCTATTGTTCAATACCATACACAACCATAAGCGTAGCAATCCCGACATCCGAGTATCTTCGATGTACTGCGGCAAGTGGGCGAAGATCAAGAATGTCAGTTCCTGTAGATTCGACGAATCGGACGACACACACTGGAATATGAACGGCAAGAGCTCATGCCAGCCATTGTAAGGCATAATCCCCGACGCAAGCTCCAAAATGGTGTCACAGAGGAGCTTCTTGATTATTGACTTCGACTCCTCGCTTTGTACGCAAGCACCTTCACTGTAGTTTCAGCGACATCACTTTCGTTTCAGCAACAATATATATATATATATATATATATATATATATATATATATATATATGAGAAAGAAGAAGAGTGTGAGATCAATTTAGTAAATTGATGACTCAAAAATGCTAATTACGCAAACCCAATGGCCTCTTTTGATCCACTATTACTCCTTTGTAACAAACCATAGATCAACTTTGAAATCGTAAAACAATTTAGCTTCAATTTATGCCTCAAAGCTTAATTAAAATAGAGATTGGTTCGTTTTTTTTTTCAGAATTTGGGAAAGAAAGTTAGAATCTTGAAGAAGAGTCCTGTGATTATAATGGGTTTGAAAATAGGATTTGAAACAATTTAGAATGCAACAACAAATTGAGAAATTAAAAGTGATGGAATTGACCTGAGCCGAGTGGAGAACATGAAGTTATATATATAAAACAGGGTGTTTATATGAAGTTTTTCTAATTTAGTTGATTTGAGAATTATTGTGGTTGGTGGAGAAGAGAATGGTCCATTTTTGTATAACAGAATGTGTGTATAATAATAGTGTGTATGTGTGTGTGTGTGTGTGTATATATATATATATATATATGAAATTGTTTGTATGATTTGGGTTCTCTCTCTCATCCATTTTTGTATAACAGAGTGTGTGTGATATATAAGGATATAACAATGTGTATGTGTGTGTAACAGAGTGTGTGTGTAGAGGAGAGAGGCAAACAAGGTCTTAACTGGTGGAGGGGTAATTTTGAGATTTTAAAAAAAATTTAAGTTAAACATGCCGGTCAACTAGTTGAAGGTGGGTATTTGCACATCGGAGATAATTAGTACGGGGTGATATGAGCATACTAAATTGGAGGGTTTTTTTACACATTTTTGTATATAGCAGGGGTGTTTTATACACTTAACCCTAGAATTTATTCCATGTAACATTCATGAGATCCCATGTAACACATTGGAAATTTCATGAGCTGAAATTACGAGTTTGACCCCGGTAGTTGAATTAATTTTGCATATATTTTTCAAGAATAACAATCAGTTTTTTTCCCTAAATTGTTGAAACCTATTCCACAATAACCATGCATTTAGTTGTTTAGATACTAAAAGATCTAATCCAAGACATTAAAAAAATTCGATGGGCCCAATATGAATAGATTGGCATCGTTTCAATAATAGTAAAAGAGGAACAAACGTGGATGTATTCCGCTCACGAAAGTAACATAATCAAAATTAGAATTCAAATAAATAAATAACACCTGTTACTAAAATGTTTATTTCGAAATTAACTTAATAGGATGAACGGGCTTAATAATGAAACAAAATTTATTGAATGTCGATTGATCCAACCTCTTTTTTTTTTTTTTTTTATGTAGATTCATTAATTCATACCCGAGAAGTTCCATTTATTCATGTATATTCATTAATTTTGGATACACATAAAATAATAAGTAGTGACTGTGAGTTCAATCTTTGACTTCAATATTGTAGCTATCACCAAGAAATAAAAAATCCCATTATTATTGCTAAACATGAAAAATCAAACATCTTACAAAAGCAATCTCTTACATAATGTAACACAATTGAAAAAGTTCATACAGGTACATATTTAGAGGCAGGGGCGTAGCCATTAAGGCACTAGTGGGTACATTAGTACCCACTTAATTCAATAATTTTTTTTTATATATATAGTAAATGCAATTTTTTGGGTTTAAAAATGTAATCACCTATTAAATCTTGAGTGATGTACTCACTTAATTTTATAAAAAATAAATTATAACGATAACTTTTGTATTCATACCTACTTATACAAATTTTTTACTACGCCACTGTTTAGAGGTAGCTTGCTAATTTTAAGGATTAGTCTTTTTCGAAGAACTTTAAATACAAACACACGGCTATCAATAGATCATAGAAGAAGGTTGATGGCTTAGAAAAATATTTGATGAGTTTAGAAGAGAGAGAAAATATGTAGTTGACTATTACAATACTCATGCACCAAGTTAGGCGTATTTAAGAGAGAGAGAGCTTAGGGACTGAAAGACAAAATCATTATATATATACACTATTAGACAGAATAAGAAATTCACTGTAGCACAATGGAAATTTCAAGTTCGAACCCCCGCAGCAGAACTAATTTTGCTAGTATTTTTTAATTTTGTAGCCAGCAAATGGATTCTCTCAAATATATATAAATATATGTTCTCTAAATAGAATAAGAAATCCACTGTAGCACTTTGGAAATTTCATGTTTAGAATTTCCGGGTTCGAACCCCGGCAGTGGAATTAATTTTGCTAGTGTTTTTTAAAACTTTGTGCCCAGCAAATGGATTATCCTAAATATATCTATATATATAGAGATATATTGTCTAACAGAACAAGAAATCCGCTGTAGCACATTGGAAATTTCACGAGTAGAAATTCCGGGTTCGAACCCCGGCGGCGGAACTTATTGTTTTGCTAGCATTTTTAAAACTTTGGGCCCAGCATATGGATTCTCCTCGGTGATACACACCGGATGGGCCTTATTATTACCATTTTATTGGGCTTTAGTACTTACGCCGAATGGGCTTCAAGCGGAACAATTTATAGCTTTTTAGTTTTGAAATGAGCCATAAATCTTTTTGTGAAAAATAAAAAAAGAGCCATCCGACTTGTCTTAATCGTACAACTTATTTTTAATTTTCTATTTTGTTATTAGAATATTCTTTTTAGTCTAGCAAAAAAACTAATACACCCACTGTTCTACTTTAAATCAGGCTATATCTTGGAGGATGGAAAAACCTTACTTTTTTCCATTTTTCTGTTAAAACACATTTTTTTTCTCTTCTCCCTCTCTTCTCTGTCTCTCTCTCTTTTTCCAAATTTTTCCTTAGAGTCTCTTTATCTCATATTTTTTTATTCTCTCATCAATCTCCTTTCTGAACACTTCTCTAATTGTTTCCACTTTCCTTGCAAACTTCATCTCCAATTTTTGTTATTCTCTCACATCACTTCTGCTCCATTTGGTTGGAGGGACGAAAAAATTGATGGAAGGGAGAGGGGAGGGATGAATGAAAGGTCTTCATTTTTTGTTTGATTGAATGAAAGAGATGGTAAAAAAAAAATCGATGTAATAATAGTATTTATGCTCTTCTATATTCGTTTCCTTACAAACTTACATTTTGGTTTGTCTCAACACATCACTATAACCTACAAAATAGGAATAAAAAGGATTGAAGAATTTGTTTGAGCATTGGATAAGATTTTTCAACATCAAAATCTATTTTTGTAAGTCTTATGGAGTATTAATTATTTTTATCTTAAAAAAGTGTATATTTTGTTTGTGCAAATTTTTATTTATATTATTAAATCTGCCTACTAGAAAATATGACCAAGATATGAAAAACTAAATAATTTAGATGAAAAATCAACAATTGAACAACCAAGTTATCTAAAATAAAAAAGGATGATTTTTTAATAAAAATTATTAATGAATATCTAATATTAATATATTAAGTATTAAAACGAACACTTTCAGATTTTGTCTTAGGCCTCAAATTATATTGGGCAGTCTTGGCTTGTTTAATTTGCAACCCTAATGGTGGTGACAAAGTAGCAGTATAATGTTTTGGGAGATCAATGTTCAATTGCTCTTGGTTGAGGAGCGTACAATTTACTCACTTCCAATCGTAGCCTTAAGATCTAATCATACGTAGGGATGGCAATTTGCCCTGCCCCGTAGGGTACCTGCCCCGCTCCGCCTCGTTTAAAATTCGTTTACGGAATCGTTTAAGAAAACGGGGTGGGGATGGGGTTAGAGAAAATAACCCGCGTTTAAACGGGGCAAGGATGAGGGTAAGACCCTACCCCGACGGATACCCGCTCCGTTTAAGTATATATATATTTATACTTATATATATAATATATAGAGGAAATATTAATAATGTATAAAGGAAATATTAATATTATATATATCATACAACTATACAAGTTTATTATATCAGTAATGGATGACTCAATATTATCCATTGTGTTGCAAGTACTTAAATGTGTGTTTTTGGTGTATATGTATCAAAATATCAGATTTATTATTATAAAAAATTTTGCATTAAAAAAAATGTATAAACAGGGCGAGGTGGGAAAAGTTAAACGGTTATGGGAATGGGGAAGTCAAAACCCGCCTCGCCCCTCCCCGTTTATACACGGTTGCGGGGTGGAGACGGGGCGGAGAAAGTTAAACGGTTTCGGTTATGGGGAAGGCAAAACCCACCCCGCCCCGCCCCATTGCCATCCCTAATCATACGAACTACAATTAATGTAAATAGACAAACATATCCTCATCTCCTCGCTACTCTGGCGAGGAGGGAGCAATTTATTCAATTTTAATTATAACCTTAAGATTTAATCATAGAACTACAATTAATGTAAATAGACAAACTTATCCTCATCTTCTTGCTATTGTTAGTGTGTATCCTTTAGGATTACCTTTTCTGCAATTCTTGCCATCATAAATAATATGCTTTTTGAATATATTAATTGTTCCTGTAGTATCCACAAGGGATGCCAATTTGTGATTGGAAGAACAATATAAGAGAAATTGGGCATGTCTGCCAGATAACTCGTATTTCCATGGAATCATAAAAGATAAAAATCATTAAAGGTGAAAATTAATGAAAAGCCTGAAAATATAACTTGTAGGAAATACTTAATTTGTCTTGTGATTTTCACAATGATATCCAATTTGCATACCATAAAATCTGTTAAATGATCTTTTGATCACTCGTCAGGATGTGAGGTGAAGTGCTTTCAATATCATTTTCTTAGATTCTTAGTTCTTGCATCCTGTATTGACATGAAAAAAATAAGTGACCAAATATGTATTTTCATCTTAATTGATAATAAAGGTAAAATACTTTCGTGTGTGTTTGTGTGTACGTGACATTGGTACGAAGGATAGAAAGAGGAGATGATGGTAAGTTTGTCCATTTTCATTAATAAGTGATAGAAAGAATCACTGCGCTTTCAAAAATAGAGAAATGAAATCTTATTTAATTGTAGCCGTAAAATTAGATCCTAAGACTACAATTGAAAGTTAGTATGTTGTTCCATACTCACCAAGGAGTAATTGAACACTACTAATTAGGGATGACAATTTGTCCCGTCTCGTCGGGTACCCGCACCGCCCTACCCCGTTTAAAATTCGTTTATTGAACTGTTTAAGGAAACGGGGTGGGGATGGGGTTATAAAAAATAACCCAAGCGAATTCAGGACGGGGGCAGGGTAAGACCTTACCCGACGGGTACCCGTCCCGCCCCGCCCCATTTTAGTATATATATATAATATATAAATGAAACATTTTATGTCACAGTACTTGGAATTTATATATACTTTTGAATTTGTGAACTATTCTAGTTCAAACTTTATAATTTTAATTCTATTTTACGTTACAGTACTTGGAATTTGCAATACTTTTCATTTGATTTTCACTACATTATGGATTATTATGGACAAGTAAGACACTAAGAATTAAGAACACAATGGTGTAGCAATGTTTGAAATTACTTGGTGTATATGTTTTTAAGTATCATATTTATTATTATAAAAAAATTTGCATTAAAAAAAATTATAAACCGGGCGGGGTGGGGTGGGACGGAAAAATTAAACGGTTTCGGGGATGGAGTTTGGGGATGATTTTTTAAAAGGTTGAGGGGCAGGGACGGAGCGCGAAAAGTTAAAAGGTTGCGGGGACGGAAAAGTCAAAACCCGTCCTGTCCCGCCCCGTTGCCATCCCTACTACTAATATACATATAAACAATAGTCTAATGAAGTAATCACGATTCTCTCCATTACACTGGATTTCTTTGAATAAAAAATGCGACACATTATATTGAGATTATAAATAAACACTCAAGCGACACATTTATTACATTGTGTTGCAATAATATAACATCATTTACTCGTTACATCCTTGATATGTGTGGTGTTACCATTTTGATTTATTTGTACATACAAAAGTATAGTAAATAAATGTGTATCAAACAGGGTACGAGTTCCTTGATGCTTCGTTTGGCCGGAAGAAAGGAAGAAGGGTGGATAGAAGATTAGAGGGAAAGAGCAAATTTTTTTTGTTTGACAGAAAAAATAGGGAAAAAATAGGGTGGATGGCTCATCCACTATCTTTCACAAAGTTTCATTCCTTCAAATTTGAAGGGAAAAAAAGCATGGCTGTTAAAAATATTTTAAATTACAAAACTATTCTTATGATTTTTTTAATAAACCCAAACAAACATATAGATATAATGGTAAAAATAAATTAAAACTATCTTCGCTTCTCTCCTAACAACAAACTTTTTTCAAGAGATGTTTTATCCATCCCTTCTTCTCTTTCATCACACCAAACGAAAAGAAGAAACGACAATATCTCATCCTTGAAAATATCTCATCCATCCCTTCTTCTCTCCCTTCTATCTAATTTTTTCCTTCCTACCAAAAAGAGCATAAAAGAATGGTTATAAAAACACAAAAAAAAAAAAAAAAAATTGTGGCTCAAAATGCTCATAAGAGCTAAGACATTTGGTTCCAATAATTTGACCAACTTTTTTTTTTTCTACTTGGTATACACTCTCATACTCAAAGAATTGCATAGTTTGACCAACTTGACTACTAGTCTACTATGCAGGTTTAAAACCCACTATAGTATTCGATAGCATGAAATGGAGCAAGACAAATCAATGGATGCTTTCCAACTAATTACTAGATCAACTATACATATCACTTTGAAAAGAAAAAAAAATTATACGTATCACCCAACTTTCGTTGACCATAACATCTAAATTGTAGTCATTTTATAATTTAGAAAGATGCAGTAACTTCATGCAAAATTACAAATCAAATGGCTCATAGGTAGGGCTATAATCGAGCGGAGCCGAGTCAAGTATTGAGTTGTTCGACTCCGCTTGACAAGTTTCAAAGGTGGCCGAACTTAACTCAATACTCGGTCGGGCATAGCTTACGCCAAATCAAATGCCATCTCTCATCTTTGTGGTGCTAGGGTTTACACCCTAAAAAAATAAAAAGAAATAGATACAAGTGACTAATGAGTTTGATTGAAGTGGGCTTTTCATAAGTTAATATAGGTGGGGTTTGTATAATATGTGTCATGGGTTGGGTTAAGGTAAAATTATGGATCATTGGTTTTGTCAATGTGTGGGCTTTAGTTAGATTAAGGACTAAACTTAAAGTGTTAAAATTTAAATTGGTCTATGTTTAATTAGAAAGGGCTAATTTATAATTTAAATGGGTGGGCCAATGTTTAATGAATGAGCCTAATTTATAACTTAAATGAATTCTTACTTCAAGTATAAAAAATTTTGTTTGTATAAATATACATATATATATTTTGTATAATTACTATTCACGAATTTGTTCACGAGCTTTGTTCACGGACAAACAAGCCGAGTAGAGAGGTGCTTGAGCTTGGTTCATTTATTAAACAAGTGAATATGAACCGAACTCTTAGCGAGCTGAGCTCGAGTTGTTCGTTGAAAGCTTGGTTCATTTACATCTCTACATAGGATAACACAAAATTTTTTTTTTGAGTAAATCATAGGATAGCACAATTAACCCCCCAAATCACACAGTTCAAAGGATATACAATTATACTCCAGAAATTGAATTGCACAAATTAGCGAAAATTTTAGAAAAGAAATTCCCGGTTCAAATCTCAATAGCGGAAATAATTTTGTTATACTTAAATTCAATTAAAAAAATATTGTATAGAATACATGATGTTGGGTTGGCTCAAATTCCTATTGTGATTAGGTTTTCATTATAGAATTGTATCTTATTAGGTAATTTCTTAGTAGACAAATCTTGGTCTCAAGGAAGAAATTTTTTTGTTAGGCAAGTTTTGGACTCTAAGGAATTGTAATCCTTGTCCATCAAGGAATTGAGTTTTGGACACTATAAATAGTTACCTATGTTATAGGTTGAGAGTTAGTGAGAAAAAAGAGACAATACGATCAGTGTATTTGAGAGGGCAACTCTCGCGTAGAGGTAATATTCTTCTGAGAGAGCACTTAAAGAGAATTCTTATTTAAAATTTGTGATTTCTTCTGAGAGAAATTGGATATATAAGGGTTAAGGGTTAAGAGTTGAATATACTTTTGATACAATTCTTCAACTTGTACTGTTACAATCTATATAGTGAAATCGGGCTCTCCGTAGATGTGGACTTGTTTAGCCGAACCATGTATAATTCTTGGTGTTCTTGCAAATTTTTTCATGCTTGTTTACTTATTATCATATTGTATTATTTGGTGGTACGTGATTGGAGGCTTGTTTATCAACATATAATTCTACAAAAAATTTTTTTTTTAATAAAATGTACTTTTTTGTTCAAATTTTATGTCTAATTTTATAAGTGTATATATGAAAGTTTGAGTCTAAATTTTATATCTAATGTAGCAAAAGTATGTATAATTTAGTGATTTAGATCTTAAATGAAAAAAAAGAAATCTCAAAAATAACACATGGTGGTAATTTTAAACAAGAAAAAGTCTCTCCTCGTAAAACTGCGTTCAATTAAAAATAATAGCTTCCGAAATTTAGTTGAGTGATATCTTCTCACTTTTCGTAAAAAAGAAAAAAGAAAAACCAAAAGTTCAAGTTCCTCTAAAAACAAATTTGGTGCCCAAGTTTTTGTTTAGAGAACCCAAAAAATATTGATGTAGTTTTCGAACCCACTGGTGTATTGTTTAGCATCAAATGGAGCAAGATCAATCAAACGATGATCTCATAGTAACTAGTAGATCAACTGTAAGGATCACCCCTTAATTACAAACTTCGAATTAACCCCCACAAAATCAGATGGCTCAAAGGATAGCACAATTCTACTCCTCTACTCTGATTGCATTCCCTCCTAAGAACTACGCATACCAACCCTAATGTGAAACACATGTCTGCTTCAACTAAGTTGGTGATAATAATTGTATTGTGAAACAATTAATATAAATAAAGGCTTTTCTTTTTTGAAATAAAAAACCTAACCACAAATTGTTAATCACAACTCCCTGATAACAATGATAAAACGATATCATATGAGACTCACGTGAATGTCACTTTTATTTGACATTATTTAGTTGCCCTATTTAACATTGCTCTTAATATAAGTTTGTAAACAAGATTTCAGTTTGGTGGTAGAGGAATCAGAGAATTGGTGAATTAGAAAGCAACTCACTAACAAATTTATAGCAAAACTAACAAAAAGCACTACTAATGTCAATGCCAAATAACAAGTTTGTTGGCAAAGAAAAGAGCAAACCTTAATGAAATTAGACACAACTTATACTAAGATATAGTGCAATGAAACAACCACCACACTAAAAGAAAGTAAAAAGGAAATAGATATGGTATAAGCTCCAGAGGTAGCAACAGAGGATGGTGCAGGAACTTGATACACTGGTCCTCCTCTCGAGATGGTTGATCTCGGTGGTGCTGGAGGATTGGCTGTAGGTAGTTGTTGCCCAGGAGGAGTTGTTGGGTTTGTGGCTCAAATTCAGTTACGGTAGTTTTCTTTTTTGTTTTGAAAGTCTAAAGACTTGTGGAGTAAGGTTGAAGACTTAAGAAGAAAGTTGTATACATCTATTTTAGAGTTGCGATTAAATTGGTAACTTCTTGTTAGACAAGGTATGAGAATCCTTGTTTAAGAAGAAATTAGTTTTAGAGACTCTATAAATAGATGTAGGGTTAAAGGAAAAAACTGGGAGAGAGAAAAGATGTAAATGGTTGATGAGTGTTGTGAGGAAATGAGAGGGTATATGTAATTCCGGAGGAAAGATGCCAAGAGAGAGTGAAAGAGTATGTGTGGGGTAGGTATGCTTTCTGCGTGTTGTATATTCTCTTCTCAATATAGTGAAATCTCTCTCTTTATGGACGTAGCCCTAAAGTTGGATGAACCATATAAAATATTGTGTTGTGCATGGATGTGTTTGATTGTTATCTTCATAAATGTGCATTATTGTGATGTGATGATATGCTTCTAATGTGCCGAACAAAGAAAAATTAATTCCCAACAATTGGTATCAGAGCCAATGGTGGGTCAGAGCCTGTGGTTGCTCCTGAAAATCAGATCCAAAGATTGGTGGTGTGTCAGAGTAGAAGGTTGATCATAAAGAGTTATGGAGATATAATTAGAGTCGATGAAGACACTTGATGATGATAGTGTGAAGCCCATGAGGAATAAGCCAGAGGATGCTCATCTTCAAGATGGGGCAAGATGATGGTATGAAGAAGGGAGATTTGCTGTTTTTGGCCCAAAAAATAGTGAGTGAGAAAGAAGGGCATGGGGGGGGGGGGTAAAGATGATGATGATAAGGATGATTAATTGGTGGGTTGTTATGCATGAGCAATTGAACACCAATGGGATGATGTGATGGAGTTCAGTTTGAGGTGAATGAATCTTCAATCGAGGTGGAGCTATGGAGGAGTGTATTGATGGAATTTGAGCCAAAGTGGAGATTGTTGGGTTTGTGGCTCAAATTCAGTTGCGGCAATTACTTTTTTCGTTTTGGAAGCCTAAAAACTTGTGGAGCAAGACTGAAGACTTGGAGAGAAAATTGTATACATTTATTTTAGAGTTGTGATTGGATTGGTAATTTCTTGTTAGATAAGGTATGAGAATCCTTATTCAAAAAGAAATTGGTTTTGGAGACTCTATAAATAAATATAGGGTTAAAGGGAAAAAATAAGAGAGAGAAAAGATGTAAGAGGTTGGTGAGTGTTGTTAAGAGATGAGAGGGTATATATAATTCCGGAGGGAAGATGCCAAGAGAGAGTGAAAGAGTGTGTGTGGGTAGGCATGCTTTCCGCGTGTTGTATATTCTCTTCTCAATATAGTGAAATCTTTCTCTCTCCATGAGCGTAGCCCTAAAGTTGGGTGAATCATGTAATATATTATGTTGTGCGTGAATGTGTTTAATTGTTATCTTCATAAATGTTTGCATTATTGTGATGTAATGATATGCTTCCGATATGCCGAACAAAGGGGAATTAATTCGCAACAGGGGTCTCAGCTGGAGCTGGAGCACTCGTTCGTGGAGGATTTTGAGCCTCCAGAGGTGGAGCACTCGATGGAGGAGGATTTTGAGATTCCGGTGGTGGAGCACTCTTTGGTGGAGGATTAACTGAAGGAACATAATAAGAAAATGCATGATGAGTTTTATTTGATAATTAGAATAACTATTTTTTAAAATTTGAGAATTAAATTGTGATGATATGCAAAACATTTTTCCTCTTTAATTATTACGAATTAATAAGGTTTAATATAGGCTTAGCAATTCTGGCAATGCATTGCTATTATGCAACTTACAAATTCACCAGCATTTTCCCCAACAAATTCTGAGTATATATTAAGAGTTTAATTCTCACAAATACACGCAAATGGGTTCGATTCAGAAAAAGGAACCGGTAACTGGGTACGAGAAATATAGTACCCGACCAATAATAAATTCTCATTATCTATTATAAAAAAAAAATAGAGAATTTTCATTACCGGAGAGTACCCTTAGCAGGCTCTAACCCCATTATATCTCACTATCATTTATAAACCAAAACTTATCTAATTATTAAAGTTATATATAGGGTTAAGTACATTAAACCCCCTTCAACTATTTTATCTTTTTCAAAAAATTCCTCTGCACTATTATTTGGACACTTAACCCCCTGAACTATTTTCTCTTTCAAAAAACTCCCCTGAACTATCATTTGAACACTTAACCTCTTGAACTATCTTCTATCTCTGCAATAAATCTCAAATCGTTAAATTACTGTCAAAAATCTAACTTAGTTGACACACATGACCCACTCCAAATTTAGGATGTCAAAAATACCCTTATGACTGTTAAACCCATTATATATATAAATACGCCTTATATCTCAACCTTTACAATCAACATAACCAATATGTCTTATTTTATTGTATTTTATTTTGTTATATTTATATTTTTTGAGTAACCAATTTTGTATTTATTGTATTTTCTAATTTTTTTATTCTTTTTTTTATAAAAATTTTATTTATTGTATTTTATAAAAAAAATCATAAATGAAAACTTGAACTGAAAAATAAAATCTGAAACTGAAAGCTTCGTTATGAAGCTTTCAAATTATGCCTCAAGATTGTCAAAAATTTTACGCCACTTTCATTTTTTCAAAATAGAAATCTGTGTTACCAAACGCAATTCTGCTGTGACTTCCAAAAGAATGAAAATGAAAGATAAAATCTGAAATAGAAAGTGCTACCAAACAGGGCCTTAATCTATTTCACCAACAATCATAAATATTAACTAAGGACAAAAAAGTAATTTAATTTTTTTCATTAAATGCTAGTTGACGATTTGTCCTTAAGTATATGTTTTTTATAGTTCAGAAAGGTTTCTTGCAATCTAGTGATAGGTCAAAAAACTAATTTGTAGTCCAGGAAATTTCTTGCACTATGGTAATAGTTAAGGAGAGTTTAGTCCACTTTGACCCTTATATATAAAAAACAATGTAATGATCACTCACCCACTGGGTTTAATAGCTCATATGCTGATGTAAACGATCATCATTAAAATTATTACATTAATCAATTAATATAAAGAGCAATATAATCAAACTCATACCAGGAGCAACACTAGGAGGAGCACTTGCAGGGACCATGGAGACTGCATGAAAACAAAGAAAATTCAAAGAAGCCAATAAAATTATTGATCAAAGATTGTAAATTAAGGTCATAAAACTAATAATAATCTGGAAGAGTAAAATAATTTAGTCCAATTCGACCACTAAATTATTAAATTCAAAGAAGCCAATAAAATTATTGATCAAAGATTGTAAATTAAGGTCATAAAACTAATAATAATCTGGAAGAGTAAAATAATTTAGTCCAATTCGACCACTAAATTATTCGAAGCCGTACTCATTTGGGTCGAACATTCATTAGATTTCTCTATTTGAACTTTTCCTTTATTATTATTATTTAATAAAAAATTATTCTTTTGTGTGGGCTCATAAAATTAGATTAAATTCAAAGGTAAATTACATTGACCTCCCCTCAGGTTTGACCTAATTACACACAATATCAAACTTATACATTTGGTTACACTGTGCTCCCCTAACAATTGCTCCATTATAACAGAGACCCCCCTCTGTCTAAAATTTCACTTTTTCGGTCCAAAAATTTGGTTGTAGTAACCAAAATGCCCATAAATAAATGAAAAAGACGTTTTAATGTAAATATACTCCTGGTTCATATATATATATATATATATATATATATATATATATATATATAATGTATGTATATGAACCAGGAGTATACATACATATATATATATGAACCATGAGTACATATATATATATGAACCATGAGTATATTTACTTATACATATATATAAATATATATATATATACACACACACACACACAAACAACACAAACATAGAGGTTATCTCGAAGGATTGGAGAAGACGTCGATCGGATCGAACATCAACAACCCATAATCGTCGTTGCTGGTAATTGTAGTGGCGGTTGACGACGACGTTTGGTGGAATCACCTCGCCGATCGTTATCTAAAATGCAAACCCTAGACCTTGAATTACGGCACATCTGTTGTCGCTCTGGGCTCCGACATCGTCGTCGTTGCAACCGGTGTCGTCTATATGAAGCACGACTTCCTCAACTCGTGTCAAATACCACACCCCCACCATCTGGTTCGCTAATTTCGACTGTCCTTTCTCTTCTCTTTCTATACATACATATAAATGTAATATAAATATCGATACAAATTAAAAAAAATATTTATGGTTCGTTGATTTCGACTGTGCCTTCTCTTCTCTTTCTATACATACATATAAATGTAATATAAATATTGATACAAATTCTAAAAAAAATTTGGATTTTGGTGTGTTTTTTATTATCAACAAGGAAATTTGAAATTATGTATGTTATATATTTATATTGGAAAATTGAAATTATGTATGTTATATATTTATATTAATATGAATTGGGTTTTCGATTTTTTTGAGATTTTGTGGTAATTTTGAACCAGAGATGATGCTTGATGGTGGTGGTGGTGAAATTTATCTTTCTTTTTTCATGTAAGGATTGAGTAGATTGAGTGGTGGTGGTCGTCGTAGTAGATTGGGTGGTGGTGGTGGTGGTAGGTGGTAGGTGGTTGTGGGGCTGTTGGTGAGAGGTGGGGACCTTGGTAGATTGGGTGATGGTGGCGATGGTGGTGGTGGTAGGTGGTTGTGGGGCTGTTGGTGAGAGGTGGGGACCTTGGTAGATTGGGTGATGGTGGAGGTGGTGGTGGTGGAGTGTTGGAGTCTTTTCTGACAACGGATCGGTGGCCATGATGGGAGGAGGTGGTGTGATTAATGGCTTTTCTGGCAACAAGTCGGTGGCCATGGTGGGAGGAGGTGGTGTGATTAATGATTGTATGTGTAGCAGAGGGGAGAGAGAGAGGGGGGAGAGTGTTTTTTTATACATGGTCAAATTGGTAATTTTATATATTCAGATATTTGATCAATTTTAACAATAAAAGGGGTAAAATAGTAAGATCACTCTATTTTTAACATCTGTTTTGCCAAATCCGTTAGAGGAGAGGTGAGTGTAACAAAATGCATTACTTTGATGCTATATGACCTTAGTTAGCAAGCACTTGATAGAAATGAGAAACGACACTCTTCAATGTCGTGTACTAAATCAAGTACAAAAGATTACTATTAAAATTACATATAGAGTCCCGTTGAATCTAGAATTCTTTTTAGTTATTTATAATATATTTTACGATATCCAATAGTTGCATAATTGTTGATAACAATTTTCAACTCTAAAAAATCACTACACGTGACAGGATTTTATTTATTTTTTTTAAAAAAAACATGACTAAGCCAATATCTTATTTTCTAAACTTTTGCTAGAAATCTAACATACCTGTTACATGGCTTGGTTTTGATACATCTTAGGATGATCACTTTATACAAATAATGTCCCCTAACACTACCTTACTCCAAGCATCCGAATTTGAAAAGAAAAAAGAAACATTGCAAACAAAATAAGAGACAATATATAACCATAATTAAAGTAAGTAGAGAACCTAATGCCAATGCCAATAACAAGTCTGTTGGGGAAAAAAGAAAAAAAAAAAGAGAAACCATAATTTCATGTTAATCATAGATTATAGTAATTAGATAGAGAGTAAGGAAGCAAAAACCACACTAAAAAGAAGTGGAAAGGAAATGGGAATGGTATAAGATGATCCTGAGCTTGCAGGGGATGGTGCAGGAGACTTTGATCCTCCTCTTGCGATGTTCGATGCTGCTGGAGAACTGGCTGCTGCTGGTGGCTCTTCTTCGGGGGGATTTTGAGCCTCCGGAGGTGTATGAGTTGCCGGTGGAGGATCCTGAGAATCCGGTGGTGGAGCACTATTTGGCGGAGGATTCTGAGAATCCGGTGGTGGAGCACTCCCCAGTGGAGGATTCTGAGAATGCGGTGGTGGAGCACTATTTGGAGGATTCTGAGAATCCGGTGGTGGAGCACTATTTGGCGGAGGATTAACTACAGGAACATAATAATAAAAAATAATGAGTTTTATGTGATTATTAAATAACTTTGTTATGAATTTCAGAATTAAAATGTGATGACACAGAGTAATTTTGCTTGTGATTGTTGCAAAGAGGATTTGATATAGGTTCAATCATTCTGGCAATACTACACATTGCTTTTAAGAAATCAAGCTTGGATATGTTTATTCTAAGATTAAATTTCATCAACAATAATCTGGAAGAGTAAAATAATTCAGCAGTTTAAAAGTAATGAAATTGTAGAATTAAACCTTTTACTTAGTTTTATAAATGCCAAAATTCATAGTACATGGTAGATTATTGGAACTAACAAAACATGATCATATTTAAATGGACACTGCATGACAACATAAATAAAATCAACCACAACCAGGAGCAGCACCAGGAGGAGAGCTAGGGGCCATGGACACTGCATCCCAAAAAAAAAAACCCAATAATATTATTAATGAAGAAAGTTGATAGAAGTAATGATATTAAAAATACAATATATATATATATGTGTGTGTGTGTATATATGTATATATATGGGTAATGATAGATGCGCCTAATTTAGAAAATTCAACATGAACATCCCCCACCCACAATACAACTCTTTGATGTATCATTAGTATATGAGTCCTAATTGAGAATTCAAAATTGATAGTTTTCAAATGAAATTACGCTGAGTGAAGATGATGTCATTAATATGATAATGTAATGGTAACAAAATCTCTCACTCGTATAAAATCTCATTCAGAATTTAGAATTTGGAAGATGTATCATTTTTCTTATTTTATATATATATATATATATGAGAGACATTATATTATATATGTCACTCACCATAACAGCTACTAAGGGAAGGGGCTGAGATTCCACAAGCAGAGGGTAGAGTCATGGCCTTTGTCATGTTCAACTCAACACCCAAATTAGAACTGCTCTTTAGAGCTTCACATATACAATCTGCATCAGTGTTCATCACCAACTTGAAACCGGAACAGCAATCCGGTGTCGTTTCGTCGCTGCCGTCGCTCAAAAATGAAAGACAGTCTGCCATGTTGTATATTAGACTGGAGCAGTCCACAGCCGCCGGTGTCGGTGCCACCATTGCCTCCGCCGGTTCCGGTGACGGTGATGGTGCACTGATCAGTTGGTGCTGTGAACTGTTCACAGCCACCACAGCCCAGGTAGCCAAAATACATGTAACAAACCACAAGTTCACCATATTTTCCACAGAGAGAGAACAATGTTAATTAAACTAATGCTTGCTCTAAAGGGAGATAAATAGTATGAGAATGCTTGGTTTATGGAGGAAAAAAGGAGTTTTTTTTTCTTAATTTCTTTTATTTTCTGTTAAGATCATTAACATTTAACAAACTAATTTTGAATTGAAGTGTATTATTTATCTAATCATGTATATATAATTATCTCTTCTTTTATCTCCTCTTTCTTTCAAAATTGAAAGTGTTTCATTTCAGCAAAAAGGTCACAAGATAGACTTAGATAAGGTTTCTGATTAACCACAATATGAGTATTTATAATAATGAATCAATCTAGTATTATATCTAATGATTGTCTCATTTGGCCCATATTAGTAGATTTCTCTCGTGTACATTTCATTGTACCTTTGTTTATTATTTAATACAAATTTCATGAAATTAAAAAGTATACTATATATATATCAAGTAACACTGGTGGGTTGTATTCCTTGTCACCTTACAATATAGAGGTAATAAATATTATTTATATTAGTATAATAAATATGAGTGCCTCTGAAATGCACTGCCATAGTCCACGTGAAGTTTTCACAAAATAATGTTATAAACAACCTTTTTCTGTCTTTTTTTTTTTTTTTTTACCCTTTTTGAAATAAATGATGGTTTTTAAGGTAATATATATATATATATATATATATATATATATATATATCTTACAAATAATTTCACAAAACACTCTTCATGAATTATGAAGGTCACATTAAAGTGATAAATTTTTTAAATGATTGTCACGTTAAAGTGATAAATTTTAAAGAGACAACTAGACTTGATGGTAAACTTAATCTTCTAGGAAAAGAATAATGATCATGCATAGAGTTAATGCATATGTAGAATATAAAATAATTTTTTAAGGCATTTTTTACTAGCAAAATAGTAAAATTGTACTTGAATTTGCTTAAGGCATGTTTTAAATTTTTTTTTTAAGAGATTATTTTTGTAATTGTATTATTTTTAGTATTTACACTTTTATGTAATAAGTTCCTTAATAATTTAAATGTGCACTGTCAATAAGATTTGAATTAGTAAATTTTATATATAACTATATAAGAGTAATTTTGTATGTGTATTATATATATAAGGATAATCTAGTAAATATAAAATATAAACGGGACGGGACGGGAGTGTCTATCTCCATCCCCGCCCCGCAACTTCATAGGTTTTTTTCTCTCACTTCCATGATTGTCCCAAAATTATTTAGTATTCTCCGTAATCTGTTTAAACGGGATGGCGCGAGGCGGTTGTCTGCGGGGACTAGTTAAATTGTCATTTCATAGGTAGGACCATGCAACCCATCATGCACATGTGCCCGCCGGATGCGACTCGGCTAGTCAGTCCGGTCTGGTCTTGGGTTCTCAATTTGCATATTATTTTTATTAAGAGGAATAAGTGCCCGAGCTTGTTGGGCTTCACTCTGTGTGAGTTTATTAGAACTTGAGCCACCCAACCCGTGTGGTCATATAAGTGGAGCGTTTATGGCCTAAAGAGACACACCCATTGGCTGTCTGAGCCGAAACAGTATGCCCGGTAACTATTGGGTCGAATCAACACAACCCATGTCTGTTCAAAATGAACCGGTGCACCCAAAACTGTTTTGGGCCAAATAGGTGTGTCTAATGACGGTTCGGGCCGACCTGAAAAACCACCAGATTGCTTATAAATACCCCATTTGCAAAATCCATTTTTTAAATTAATTTCTCCCCCTTTCTTCATCAGACTTGAGCCCAATTTCAGTGAGTTCAAGTCATGTACCAATGTACCATAGGGTCGAGCCAAGTGGTTCAAATTGTATTAATTCCACTGTAATTATTTTATATATTTTTATCTAGTGTCCATGTCAATCCATGAGAGAGTATTACACAAAAGTGATTCCCCACTCGAATTAGTTTGCAGTAGTAATACTGATTGAAACATCGTTGTATTTTGGAAGACAAGCACCATATTGGATCCGTAGACTATCATGTGAGACACTAATTGTCTAAAGAACATAGAATCCAACTCTAGCCTCAATTTACAAATTTATCATGTATCGTTTAATTTTAGGGTAAATTATTCTGACATTTCCTGAGTCTTGGCTTAACTACTCTTAAATTAAAATTTTTGCAAAATTACTCAGACATCCCCTGTAAAACTAATAATTTGTTAAACAAAATTGCATTTAATATATAATTACAAAAATACCATCAAGTTATAATATTTTTGTACAAAAATAACCTTAATTTCTAATATTTTGATTAAGATTAACATGTTTTATATTTATATTTTCTCCATCAATGTCACACCATCACTCCTGCCACCAAGAATAGTTTTGGCATTTTGATTTTTTATATTAATTGACTTTAACCGAGCTTACTGTCAATTAACGACAGGGATACTCAGAGTATAGTCAACCAAATATCAGGAGAGATTGATCGCCCTATTTTAAAAACTTTAATCTGAAAGTAATTAGGCAGAATCTCAGGAAAGATTAGACTAATTTACCCTTCATTTTATTATGCTAATTATATATTAATATAATTTGCATTTTTTGTCATGTTAGCATAATTACCGCATAATCATAAATAGTATCATATTATTTATATATTTTCCAACATTATATACCTATATAAATGAAAGTAAAATTTTCATACATTTTAATATTCATAATAAATATAAAAAGATATATCTATTATAGTGATCTATGATTATAAGGTATCTAAGATATACAAACTAAACTACTTTGCGAGTTATCTCTAAGTATTTCATATTACTCAAACTTACATTTTTCAATTCCTATATATATATTGAAATTATCAAAAGAGTTATTAATAATAAATTTAAATTATTATAGGCGTTTAAGATATAAAATTACGCTGCCTTAAAATTTCTAAAATTTTCATTTTACTACGTTAAATCTTTTATTATTCTGTAATCTATTTAGGAAACTAATAGAATATATAATTGTAAATCAGCTCCAAAGAAGTGGAATTGAGGCAATTTTAGAAAATCTAAAAGTCTGACTTTAAAGGAACAGGATGATTTTGATGGGAATAAGACTAACTTGGTTGAAGTTATTCAATTTTGAGATTTCAAGGTGTATTCAGAGTTGTGTTGATAGAGATTTATCTGTTTGATGTTGATGTACTAATGAAATTTTCATTATTTTATTGCTTGCCTTCTTTGTCAGAAAAATATATATATATATATATCTATATTACATTTGAGCTTTGAATATATTACATTTGAGCTTTGAATTTGAATTTCCCCCCAAAAAAATTCCATCATCTAACGGCCAGAAATGCTTAAAAAATCAATCTGACGGTTCAAAATATATATACTCTCCTAATCTTCAATGAACGGTCATGATTAATCCACCCTACTACATGCTATATCACACTCTCTCACTCACTATTATTTTTATTTTTTTCTCACTCTTCTTTTATTTTTATTAATCTGCCTCTATCTCTATCTCTCCTGATTTGGCATCAGCAACAAAACTCTTCTCTTCACAAAATCTGCTCCACAACAGTCCAGCAAAACTCTTCTTTTCTCTTCACAAAATCAACATCAACATTCAACCAAATCAGCCCAACTGAGGAATTTTTCTTCTCTTCACAAAATCAACAAAATTTTCTTCTCTTCAACCAAATCAGCCCAACTGAGGAATTTACGGGAGAGATTCGTGGGGTGGGCGTAGCGGACTCCGCCACGGATGATGACCAGAGAGATTCGACGGGCGACGCTGTCGTGGCCATTAGAGACCCAACAGAGCTGGCTGTTAGGACCTGGTGAGCAGAAGAAGAAGATTTGGGTTGTTTGCCGTCGGATTATTAGCTATCCCTCGCCACCACTCCGAGCCATTGCTCGATCTGGAAGAAGAAGCCCCAACTTGCTCCACTCCGGGCCATTGCTAGAACACGAAGAAGAAGCCTTCCGGCGTGGCTCTCGACGCACCTCCAACGACTGCTGGAGTCAGCGTTGTTCTTAAAGCTCTCGAGACACCGATTCTGCGACACCAAGCACCCTAGATCTCCTGTTGTAAAGGTGAGTCTCAATCGTTGGCATAACGTCGTCGATCTATTTAATTTGTTGTTGAGCTTGACCTATTTGATTTGTTGTTGAAATTGATCTGGAATGTGAGGGTCATTATAAGGGTTCGTCCCTTTCTTCCCCCACGAAATCACTTCCAAGTTGCTTGAGTCTCTGATTTTGGGTTGTGTTCGTATAATTTGGATTCATTTGAGCATTCCGCGTCTCTGATTTTAGGTTGTGTTCGTATAATTTGGATTCATTTGAGCATTCCGTGTCTCTGATTTTGGGTTGTGTTCGTATAATTTGGATTCATTCTTTCGTTCCAAGATCTGGTGGTGTGTGCCAGAGGGATGGGCATAGATAATTTGGATTCATTCTCCCTGGCTGCTCTGGTTACTCTGGTTACTCTTTGCTGGTTAATTTGGTTACTCTTACTTATGCTTGCCAGCCAACGCTAACCCATATATTGTTTGCTTGACTTTGAGTGTAGAAGAAATACTTTGCTCTACATCCTTTTATTGGTTGAAAAATGACACACATTATGTAAATAGATTAAATACTTTGTCCAGTCAGTCACTTTACTTATATAATGCATGTTACCTAAATATTAAGACCAATTATAATGCATGTTACTTTACTTACATGTGCATTATAATACATAAGACCAATTATAATGCATCTTACATGCATTTTCTGTTTTAATTCAATGTCTGTAGTATGCTTCAGTTTTTTTACATTAATTGGTCTTATATTTACTTACATAACGGATGTATTACTTCTTTTACACTCACATTAATGTTGGTAGTATACTACAGGATTTGTGCTCTTTTGATGGTCTAATTATAAGTAATTGGTCTAATTAAATATTTTATTGTTAATTTTCTTTCTCATTATGATTCTATCGAGATATGAGGCTTTGATGGAAGTATGGAATGCATGTGATTGCTTCTATCATTCCCAGTATTTCTGTTACACACTGTTTACATTTTCAACTTTGATGAGTTTATAGTTGATGTGATTTACAACTTTCCTGCAATCTCACACCCTATGTTTTCCAAGCCCCTCTCTCTCTATATGTGTGTGTGTTTTCCTAATGAGTGCTTTTAATTTGGCATAGTTCAATTAGAGTCTCCCAAATTGTTTGACTGTAAGTTTTTGTGTTTGTGCCCCTGCATGAACATGTGCCAAAGTTTTTTATATACATTGTGGAAAGTACTTTTGTGTTTCATATATCTGGTTGCTCATCTTTCAATTGGGTTTTCTTTGCAGATTCCTTCAACCGCTTATAAATTTAAGTAATATACTTAATTTTAGAAGTTTTTGATTGCACGAATTTTAGAAATTTGGTTGTTTCCAATTTTGGACAGCAGGTACTTAAGGGTTTTTGGTGTTAAAAAAAAGGGTTGAAGGCAAGGAAAAGGTTTGTGTTGATTAGGCTTTAGTATGGTAGGATTTCGGAATGAAATTGGGCAGTTATGGGTCTTGGGAGGTAACCCTTTACAGTAATTTGAGAGACAAAGAAAGAAGGAAAGAGATATAGAAATTTTGCTTCATCCTTTGAATTATCAAAAACTCACTACAATTGCCACAAAAATAAAAATAAAAACTCAAATTTACTAACCGGTGTAGGCTTGATAGAAAGAAACCACTTTTCTTCATTTTGAAAGATCATAGAATTTATTAATGCCCAACAAATTCTTCAATATTAGTATATTAAACAAACTGCTGAAAAATAGCCTCACAAAATTTTTTTGACTCCCTTTTAATTTTGATATAGTTATTTATGAAATCAAACATTTCCTGATTATCGATATCTTTGTAATTTGTACATTATAGTTATAAATAGCTTGAGTATGGTATATATCCGTTTTGGAGTCAAAACTTTGTGTAATAGTACTAGAAAGCTAAAATGGTGCAACATATGATATGGGATCAAAACAAAAAAGTAACTCAGAATTCCTTCAAGTATGATTTTGTCTCGACTTGGTACATCTTTAGAGACTGCTTCTCTTTGAGCTTCACTGTGAGGTAATATTTCACAAGACAAACTATTGGTGGCGTCTAGACATAAACTATTGGTGGTGTCTAGGAAGATTACTGATTTCCAACTTTTACACGTAAGGTTTGTTAGGCTATATTCCCATGATTCATAAATATTATTCTATTGTTCGTATTTATGATGACGTCAAGTGGTGGAATTCTTCATTCTCTTTTTTATTTTAAGAGGGTCAATCACAAATATCACAGCTTTTCCTTTTCCATTTCCTTCTTAAGTGTATTTATTCACACATCTGCCATCTCTTATTCAGCTTGAGAAATTATTTTGTGTTTGATTGTGATTTGACTGGACACATATAAAACCTCTCTACTGTTGGGTTTGTAAATATTTGTTTATTGACACGTTATCATATAAAATCAGTTTCTATTTCAGTTTAATAATTTTTTTATTTTATAGTGCCGTAGGCATGGACAATCAATATTATTCGATTTTTCTGAACTGTTAGTAGACGAGGAACAGTGTAATCAACCACTTGACAGTGGTGATCAACACTTAATACCGTTTGGGTACGTTCTGAGTCTGTAAGATGTATTGTACACTTAGATAGAAGCGGTGTATAAGTGTACGTAAGAACTGTCAAATGTAATAGAACATGTTCAGGTCTGTATATACGGTCCAATAATTTTTTGTTTTATAGTGCCGTAGGCACGGGCAATACCCTAGTATATATATATATATAGAGAGAGAGAGAAAATATATACTCGTAATTAATTTTATTAACCGTACCTATCTTAACTCCTATCTAAAACATGACAATTTCTTTTTGGCCAATGTGCAAAAATATCTCTCCCCATCTCTTATTGACAGAAAAAAAAAAAAAAAGAGAATAAAATTGAGTCAATCTCTTTACAATAAAAAAGAAATAAAATCAATAAATATTACTTTATTCTTTGAATGACCATGTTATCAAAATTCAATAATATCATTAATTCATAAATATTTTCATGTTAATTTTAAAATTTTCAAACTTTCAACTTTACCCTTTATAAATTGCAATTGTAAATTTTTACAATTTGTTGAATGTTAATGTTCATTTTTAATTTTTTCTAAAGAAAATTTATTTATTCTCTAATATTGTAAATTTTTATTTTGAAAGAATATTGAATATTATTATCTTCTAATAAGTTATTTTATTTTATTCACAGACATTAATCTCATAGCTCTCAAGGCGGTGTGACGTGAACAACTTAAATTAGTTAATGAATTTGATACCATTGGATGAGAAATTACACTTACAAGCATGTTTTACTCCAAATGATAGTTAGGGTATCATATTCATCCGTCAATTTAAATTGTTGATGTGGCGTCTTGAGAGAGGTGGGATTAATGGTGTAGGCGTGACGTGAACAACTTAAATTAGTTAATGAATTTGATACTGTTGGATGAGAAATTACACTTACAAGCATGTTTTACTCCAAACGATAGTTAAGGTATCATATTCATCCCTCAATTTAAATTGTTGATGTGGCGTCTTGAGAGAGGTGGGATTAATGGTGTAGATGGTCGAAGACAACTTAAATCAGAGAGGATCAATTTTCAAATTATAATACTAATCAATTATGAATACATTTAGGTGACCCATCAAGTGGGTTTAGGCTTATTGGGTAGTTTGGTTCCACCCATCAACCAATGTTTCAAAGAGGGTTAAAGCCCTATTGGTCAGATTTAAATTGAATTCTGAATTGTTGACTAATCAATCAAATGAAATTCTTGATTTCTTCAATTAATTTAATTACGGTTCAAACACAATATTTTGACTTCTTTTGATACGGAAGATATATGGTATGGTATGTTCATGTTAAAAAAAAATTTATACAATATAATAAAAATACTGATAATGTGATATTTTCTATAAGCGTAAGCCCCATTTTTTAATTTTTAACTTTCCGTTTAGGTAATAGATGCAGGCAAAAGATACACAAGTGGACATGCAGTGGCTGACACATACAATAAATGAGAGTTGTAAATGGATGTAGGGTCTGTTTGGTTGGGCTAGTCGACGAAAGAACTCATTAAAAATAGAAAGGCCAAGACAAGTAGGATTGAATGGTTACAACTTACAATCAATCAAAGTTGAGGTTAACGTTAAGGACAAAACTTGCGATTGAGGCACTTAGTTGTAAAGCTTGAAACGGTTTTTCTAAGGCCCCAGTCCCATATCATGATTTATTTATTTATTTTGAAATTAAAAAATAATTTGAAACTGAGTAAAGTTATTTGGACAATTCAGTCCAAGCCAAACAATCACATGACATCTCGTGGGACCTATTACAATGAGACGGGTCCCACATATTTTTCGAGTGATAGGCTTGACGTGAGTCGGTACAACAAACATAACTCTTCTAAAAGTATTTTGTCATCTTAAAAAAAAGGGTAAAATACATTAGCCTCCCCTGAGCTTTGGCCTAATTACATTCGGCATCAAACTATTGGATTTTGTTACAATGACCCCCCTTGAGGTTTGCTCCGTTAAACAAAGACCCCCCTCCGTTCAAAATTCTGTTAATTTTGTCAAAAAAACTTTGAATAATTTACACTAACCTCCCCTGAGGTTTGGGGTAAATTACACTGACCCCCCCTGAGGTTTTACCTAATTAATATTTAATATAATATTTTAATTTTTATAATATAAATATATAAATATTTATTATATATAATATTTTAATAATATTATATATAACATTAAGATGTAATTATTAACATTATATAATATTATATAATGTTAATATAAAAAAAATAGAGGTAAAGGCATTTTTGAATTAAATTTTTTTTGACAATTTAGATTTTCAAAATATCAATTCTGTCCTTGAAGCATATGTAAAGACATTGTTATCCTCTTGGAAATTCTTTTGAAATTACCTAAATACCCTCATTCTAACAAAATGCAATGAGCAAAAAATACTCTCATTAACAATTTAAAAAGTCTCTCTCTTCATCTTCATCTTGTTGACCTTTACAGATTTCGATCATGGAGGATTTGAGTTGGTAAGAAAATATTAGAGAGAGGAGAAGAGAGTTTTAGAGAGGGATTGACATGAAAAAGAAAGTAAGGAATAAAAGATAGGGCATAATGATCTTTCTATTTTATACGATTTGTTTTTTAAAAAAATTATTAAAAAACATTAAAATAATAGAAATATATATATATATATATATATATATTCTTTTTTAAGAAAAGAGTCCAACCTTGTGAACATATATTATTTAAACCTAAGATGGGTGAAATGTCTATTCTACCCTTAATATTATATTGATATAAAAATTAAAATATTTATATATATATATAATATTATATAATTAAAATATACTTTTGCCCATCTTAATTATATATATACATATAAATATTTTAATTATATAATATTATATATATATATATATATAATATTAAGATGTAATTATCAACATTATATAATATTATATAATATTAATATATAATAAATATTTAATATTTATATTATAAAAATTAAAATATTATATTAAATATTAATTAGGCCAAACCTTAGGGGAGGTCAGTGTAATTTACACCAAATCTCAGGGGAGGTCAGTGTAAATTACCCTAAATTTTTTTGACAAAACTAACAGAATTTTGGACGGAGGGGGGTCTTTGTCTAACGGAGCAAACCTCAGGGGAGGTCACTGTAACAAAATCCAATAGTTTGATACTGAGTGTAATTATGCCAAACCTCAGGGGAGGTCAGTGTATTTTACCCTAAAAAAAATTGTCATGCATTTAAAATGTCAATTGAACTCTACTTCAACGGCAACTTTAACTGAAGTTGAATTGAAACTTTTAAATTATTTTTTGTTTGTTTCAATGTAAAATATTTTTTGAAATCTGAAAATTTGCAATGTTTGGTAGTATCAACCACATTAAAAAATTTTAGAAATTTTTTTCAGAAACAGTTTTACGTTGAAACAAACGGAACTAAATTGAAAATAAATCCTATATGGTCGTTATTTCTAAAATTCACCTTAGATCTATTTCAAAATTGAATATAACCGAAACATTCATTTAGATCCTTAATTAACATCCATTTAACTACTAATTAGATTTCCATGAGCACAGTTCAAAAAACACCCTATCCTTTTTTTCTTTGTTTGAAATAAATTTTTTCTAAACCTTTTAGTAAATTTACATGTCTTTTCCTTTAAAAAGCCATTTTTTAATAGATATTTTATTCAAGACAAAAGCAAGTTTTTTTTTTTTAATAAAAAAAACAAGTTTAAATGATAGGAGGATCAAACTTGTTTTAATCCATGCATTAAGAGCTTGGGCATATATATATATATATAATTCAACTCAAATTCAAATATTTAAATACAAACTCTAATATTAACATATAAATATCATGAATCTGCCATTCCATTTTAATAACTAATTTAATTTAATCTATGGGCATGATAGTCTGAAAGGAGTTTAAGCAATGACCACACTACAAGAAAAATGAGCATTTGCAACACGTTATTTACCACTTTTTTATATATAGAATCTGGTAAAAAACTATTTTTCTACATAAACCAAGCTTTATGATTCAATAACGTAAAAAATGATATAATAAATCTTTTTTGACCTATTTTTTTTATTAATCGCCTTAAATTTACGTTGAATTTTCTGATTGAAATAAATAAGAAACCACGTGAGAATCTTCTCTCAACTCCATTATTAAGTTACTCTAATATTTTTTGTGAGAATCTACGTACTCTTGATTTTCAATATCTACTTCACTTACTTCGAATGTAAGTACCTATTTTTGTTTTTGATTAAACATTAATGATGTTTTATGGGAGGCGATATTTGCACTCTCTTTTTTAACAATTATACTCTACTGGCCATTTTTTTAAAATGAAATAACAAAAAGGTCCTTAAACTAATTAATTGATCATTTCTTATTTTATAATACCATAATTATCCTTTATTCTATAAACTTTAACTTTTTTAACTCTTTGTTTTATAATACCATAACTATGTACTATGTTTTTTAATTTTAACTCTTTTTTTTTTAACATCAGTTACTTCCCTTTAATACTTTTTCTTTTCATTATCAAAAGAAAATTAACTTCTTTCTTGGAATTTTTTTTTGGAGGAGGATCTTGTCAAAACATTTAATTTATTCAAGAGAAATAATTTTTTTCTCGATCTTGTCAAAAGAGAATTTCTTCGGATAATTTTTTTTGAGTCATTTCTTTCTGTACTATATATATATATATATATATATATATATATATATATATATATTTTTTTTTTTTGAACCCTGTCAAAGGAAATAATTTATTCAACAGAGATAACATTTTTTTTATCTTGTCAAAAGAGATAATTTATTAAAAAAAATAAGTTTTTTTTTTTCTAATTCCTGTCAAAAGAGATAAATATTCAACGAATATAACTTTTTTTTTTGTCCAGTCAAAAGAGACAATTTATTCAATATGGATAACCTTCTTTTTTGGGGTCCTCTCAAAAGAGTATTTTTTTATGTTTTTTTTTTTTTGGGATATTCTCAAAAGAGACCAAAGACATTAAATATTGGAGACAAAGAGAGTAATATTGAAAGAGTAGTTGTGTAATTATTTAAAAAAATAATTATTCACTTATAAAGTGTGGGTTAGGATTGTCATTTCTTTTAAAATAGGAGTGTAAATGTAGAAAAAGGGAGTGCGAATATCGCCTCCTTTTTTATTTATTTATGTATTAGGGTATATATATGTATGTATGCATAATTATGACATTCTGATTTTGAATTAGTTCATTTTACTTGATTATACTCATTTTCACTGTATTTCTTCCTTTTTTATTTGAGTTTTATATAATTATTATTATTATCATTGAATTACATGAGCTTCCTAAGGGTGAATTCTTTCCAGAAATGATTAAATTTTTACCAAAATTGAGTTTAGATGCTGTTTAAATCACATTGGCATTCTCTCATGATGTTTGTTTGAATATCATATATAGCACACTATGTATACAAATTACAGGTGTGTGTATATATTATACAAATGCTTGTAAATAATTTGAATTATGTTTATGTGTGAGTAGTTGCAGTTTAAGTGCTCGAGAAAATGTCCCGTGGAAAGTTGGAAGCAATTGCTCTTTGATTTGATTTTATTTTATTTTTTATTTTTTAGTTTCTCCTGTTTGATATAAGTACGAAGGTCCACAGTAAAAGTGAAGATTATGACCTGTCCAAGACCTGATCTTACAGTGGTGTGTCAAAAAAGTTAAGGTTGTGAGTTGCGGTGGGAAAACGACCGAAAAAATTTGTTTTAAAACTTAAAAAGAGATGATTAAGTTAGGGAAATGCTAAACGTCATGAAATTTTATCATGAATTGTTTTCATAAATGACGTGGCAAGTGATAATATCATTGACATTCCGTGTTTGGGGAGAATTTCACCAATACTAACTCACCATTTAATTGCCACATCATTCAAGATAAAAATTCATGAAATATTTTCATGACGTGTAGCATTACTCTTAAAGTTAATAGGTTTACTTGCTTTCCCCTTAATCTTTCAAATTATTTAATTTTAAGTTCAATTAAAATTTAAGTAATCCCAGAAAGTAAGTAAACAAAATAAAGTGTAATAAAGTAAACGAATGCACCAGATATATATAGAAAATTCAGATCGAAAAAAAATCATAGATGAGGCTTTATAGTCCCCAAGAACCAAATTTACTATCGTTGAAGCAAAGTACAATAGACTGTGTTCCTGATTCACACCCACTCCACTCTAACAAGAACTTGATGCAAAACATCTCAGGCTTACTTTTGTGACTCTCTTGTCTAATTGCTACAGACTTCTGGCTAATGTCACAATCCTTGCAGAAGGATAACTGAAAAAACACGAATACTCATATTATGTCCCATTCGTAGTGCGATATTCTTCTTTCTTATTCCTCACCAACGAACAGTTGTAGAAGAAACCAATTCAGTAACTTAATCAATAAGAAATCTTTGAAACAATTTTTGAACAATTGATCAAGCAAATAGAGTCATCCTCAATCACTCAGTGAATATGTGTATGCTCTCAAAAATATAAACAGAAAAATAAAATTCTTTGTTAAAAAATATCTATATATTTTTTCTCTCTAAAAATTCTTAGTTTGATGCGTATTCAAGGCTTCATGAAAGCATGTTGAGAGAGAAATCATATAAGGTTTTTATAAATGTTAAAAACTCTAATTTTTCTTGAAAAATAAGTTAAAAATCAATAGGAAACAAGTTCTAAAGTTTAAGGAAATTTCAAAGTCAAATCCGGGTAAAAACAAGATACTACAGATCAAAAATTTGCCACTAGAGGCCTTGGACCGGTCCAGCCTTGGACCGGTCCAGCCTTGGACCGGTCCAACCTTGACTTGGACTGGTCCAGGGCTCTGCCCTGCAGAAAGTGAAGTGCCAAGATTTCATGGACCGGTCTAAGTTTGAGTTGTACCGGTCCAACCTTGAAATTTCAAAAAAAAATCTTAAAAACCCTACTTTTCAAGGTCAGAACCTCCTGATTTAAAATATATGTGTTCTCACTACTTTATCTGAATTACGTGACTCTCATACTTGATCAACGATATCCTCATGCAATCGGAATCATCTGAAAACTTCAATTGATCAAATCCTTGTTCAAATCATTGATGCCTTCTTTCGAAGATCCAAGCTTCACACCTTTGAATAACATTTGCGCATGATTGGTGTAGAACTTTATGTTCACTATGAGATTTCAATTACATGATCAACTACAAAAATATAAATAAAAGATTACAACTCGATAATGTCTAGTTTTGATACCAAAGACTGCCCATTACAAAAGATACATCACAATAGGATCTTATAAAAACTAATTTTAGCTAGCTTAACACATAATTCAGAAATTGCACCTATTAATGTTATGATCATGTTCTAATTGGACTATACAATCTTTTTGAGTTTTATTAAATATCTTTTTCCTATAACACTACTAAATTGGCATTCTAACATTCGTATATTCAACAGTTTGATATTGGAATTTGCAATATGAGTGTATTTTTTTATGGTATATACAACATTTGTTGAATGTTTTAAGTAGTTGTTTTTCTTGTAGGGCCATGAGCATGATATTTATAATTATTTTTTTCGTTGACGGTGTTATCGGAGTTTTTAAAGCACTCCTATAATTCACCATCGGTCATATATAATTCTCATCTCACATGTATCAGACAATTATCAGAAAAAAAATTATAAGAGTAGTTTTAAAAGAATTTGAACACGTAACGTCCATGACGTGAGGGAGAGAGTTTTGCTAATATGCTATTCGCTTGGGTTCAAGAGTTTGATTTATATGGCTATAAAAAAAAAGTAATTATTTGAAAAATATATTGAGTTGGTGTAGAGAAATGTTTAGAAGGATTATATCACTGATTGAACACTATAATTAAGTTTATCGATCTAAATTAATTAACTTTTGAAGTAGAAACATGCCCACTTGAGCAAGTGGCTTTTAATTTAATGAGTTATTTAACTACACGATTGTCAAACTGTTTAATATTTGATTAATGTAACAAAGATAGAACAAAAGTAAGTTCCACTAAAAGTTTTTCTGGTGCATTGTGAAGTAAACATAGACAGTTCTCTCTATATATAATTATTGTCCCAATTGTTTCTTCATCAGTGGAAGCTACAACTTGTGTTGCCATTTCTATACACAACATTATATTACCATGCCCGAGAAAGGAGTACGTGACACGTACAAACCAGCATACGTCTGGAAACAAGAATAATGAAATATAATATACACAAGTACATATAAATATATATATGATTGAAAGATATTGCACTTTAAAAGGGCATAGAGAACAAATAAAAATTCTAAGTGAAGCACCTGCCATTATTCGATCCCATTAATTAATTCCCTTCTCAAGTTGGCCAAATTGAGAGGCATTGACCTCTCTGGAAAGACCATTCATATCTTTACTTAGTCTTTCCAAGATATTTGTGTGTGTGTGTGTGTGTCTATATATATATATATATATATTTAACACCGCTTTCAAAGATATCACGACATTTTAAAAAAGGTGTTTTGCTTTGCAAGTCACTTTAATTTTTTATTCTTAATAGCACCCTGATGTCTGACTAATTCGCATTTCTAGATGCTTAAGTTGCCAACGTTTATTACATTGTTGCCTTGCAATGTTTGTAAGAGGTAAAAATCAAGAGAGTGATATTCACTCTCTAGTGTTAAAAAAATATATATTCACTTTCTATTTTATATTCTTTGTATTTTACTTAAAAAATGACACAATTAAGAAACGAAAAATTCTTCTAACTACCGGTCCTTTGGACTTATAGTTGTAAACATATCATCTAAGTTGAGTTGTTCGAGTTTATGACTTGTCTGAGAAGGCTCCTTATCTATTGAGCCACCCATGAGGTTAAAAAAAATGGCACAATTGTTTTCAAAGGTAAACTCACACCAAAATTTTCAAGAATAATTACGTCATTTCTTTTACGAGGAAAATCAAGCTGAGTGTAAGAAAATAAAAGTTGAATGCTGATACAATATCCCAAAATTAAATACTAATTACTAAACATCACTAAAAAAAGATTTGTGACACACATCACTAAAATTTATTATGAATATACATCCTGATGGGGTGTTTCACTCCAATTATAAAGCCAGGTGACGTGGGCAATAGTGATTTGTGTGACATGGATGAGAGATGTACTTTGACTACGACTTTTCTATCTCCAGATAAGTCTGGAGAACTGAAGAGTCAGTCTCCTACTAGGACACATTCTCATATGACTGTTATAAATACAGAGACAATCCATATTCCAGATACATAATTAATAATCTTTACGTGCCTTTATAGCTTCTTAAACCTTTCCAATTTCTGACTTGATCGTCGGAGTGTAGTCAGCTGGTACCACGCCGGTGTCCTTTCCGGTTACCCTTCTTTTGTCCTTTCACAGGTTGGCATTTGACCAGATCAGGGATGGATTTGTGTTTCATTAGTTAGTGTCGTCTGTGGGAATCAAAATCAAACTTGATTATTTTACACAAAGCATGATGCACCTACGATTTAGGCAAAAGACCACCGCCGATCAAAATCCAGCCGGCCAGGACCCTCATGCCGGTCCTGTCGGACACCATCAGCCAGTCGGTCAGGAACCACCTACCGGTCACAATTCGCTCGTCGTCCCAGACCTTGCCAGCCATAATCTTCCTATGGCAAAAGAATGAAGCATGCATTCCCTTGGTCAGGGAGACTTACCCGGGGTACATCCTGGAGCCCTAATCAACTAGGAGTGTGACGCAGCGTTGGAATACCAAATTCAGAACTTAAATTAGAGTCTGATCCAGGTACTCCAACAAAATGCGGCAATCCTGCAACGCCTCCCTCTCGTGGCACCAGTGTCGTCACGAAGCCACCTTAGGCCAGTCTATCCAGAAGGGATTGATGTTGGGCAAAATAGTGGGGTTCTGGAAAACGACGCGGCCCAGAGCCATGTGAGAAGCGATCGAGATTGGACAAACCCCATTCACCTAATTTCATCTGAAAAAGCTCGTACTCATGGGGATTCAAGGTTTAGAGCTCGTACTCATAGAGATTCAGGGCACCTAAGGAAAATTACTTATTATGACATAAAGATGTAGGAGCTTAGAGCTAAGGTGAAAAGTATGGCCCATGCCATTAAGAGAAAAGACCTGCTACAGTGGAGGATCTAATCCAACAAGCCAACCTCCCTTTTTTCACTAGAGTAATGAATTGTCCTTTGCCTAACAAGTTCAAGATGTCCACCCTTGAAAACTTTCCACTAGACCATTTGGAGATCTATAAGGCTCTGATGTACCTCCAAGAAATACCAAATGAAATCATGTCTAGAGCATTTCCTTCTACATTAAAAGGTTCGGCCCGAGCATGGTTAAATAACTTGAAACCTGCGTTTGTACATTCCTTCAAAGAATTAAGCCGGTTGTTTATGAGCAACTCCATTGTCGCCCGAAGACATAGGAAGCCTGCCACTTACCTTTTGACCGTAAGGCAGACCAAGGGAGAATCACTGTGAGACTACATTAACTGGTTTAATAGGGAGATATTGCAGGTAGATTCTTTGGATGACAAGGTAGTAGTTACTGCATTCATGGGAGGCCTGCAACCCTCAAATTTCTTATACTCAATCTCTAAGCATCAACCAGAAAGTATGTCGGAGCTACTCATAAAAGCCTAAAAGTACATAAATGCCGATGATGCCCTGGATGCACGGAGGGAAAATGGTAACAGAAAGGCTGACAGAAAAAAGGAGAACAGTCCATTAAAGAAGAAAGGGACCCCAAATATAGCAAGGCAACACGAGAGCAGAGTGATAAGTCATCATGCTGAGATAAATGATTCACTTTTACCTCTTTAAACACATCAATAAGCCAAATTCTCCTCTATATTTAAGATGATGCGGTAATAACATGGCCCCAAAAACTTAGAACAGATCCTGTTAATAGATCATGTGACAAGTATTGTAGATTTTACCGTTGTCACGGACACGACATAGACGAGTGCATCGACTTAAAAAGACAAATTGAAAGTCTAATTCATAGGGGCCAGCTGCATATGTTTGTGGTTAGAGATGAAAGGGGGGCACATAATCACCCACGGGATGACAAGGATGACAACACTAAAAAAAACCCTCAATTGAGAGAAATCAGAGTTATCTCGGGTGATCTTGTAGGTGGCGGAGAGTCCAAGGCAGCTTGAAAGTGCATGTGAGGAAAGTCAGAAGTTTCTGCGAAGTGGGCGAGTTGAGCTAATCGCCCTCTCAGGCTAAGCACCCTCGACTAAAAAATCAGATCATAACCTTCTCAAAGGCCAATGCATGGGAACTTCAACTAGGTGAGTACTGATTGACAATAGCAGTTCTATTGACATCCTGTTTATAGGGGCCTTTGACCAGATGAATATTGGTAGAAAAAAATCAAGCCTACTAGGTCCTTGCTTATCGGATTCTCTGGAGATAAACTCTTTCTGCTTGGTATCATTGACCTGCCAGTCACAACTGGTACAAGTCCAAGGCAAGTCACCAAAATGATGACCTTCTTTGCGGTAGATTGTTCGTCTACATACAATGTTATTGTGGGAAGTGCCATAAAGGCCACCTCCACTTACTATCTTCTTATGCGATTCCCTACTCACTATGACATTAGAGAGCTAAAAGGAGATCAGGCCACTACCCGAGAATGTTACGCCACTTTCTAGAAAGAAAAGAACGTACCAGAGACTTTGAGCAATGAAATCCTATAGGTTGAAGATAAAGAGTTGGTCCGCTATGCGAAACCAATGGAAGAACTAATTGAAGTTGAGTTGTATGAGCCAGAGGCCGGAAAGAAGGTGAACGTGGGGTCATCACTCTCACCCACCCCTCGAGAGGAGCTTTTTCAATTTTTCAAAATAAATAAGGATGTATTTACCTGGTCCCACGAGGACATACTTGGGATTGACCCAGCAATTGTTATGCACCGGTTGAATGTTAACCATGTCGCCAAACCTGTTAGACAGAAGAGACAAACTTTTGCTCTAGAAAGAAATTTGGCAAACTCTAAAGAGGTGGATAAATTATTGAAGGCCAAATTTGTATAGAAAATGCACTACCCAGATTGGTTAGCAAACATAGTCTTGGTAAAGAAGTCTAACAGCAAGTAGTGCTTGTGCGTAGATTTCACCGATCTAAATAAGGCGTGCCCAAATGACAGTTTTACTCTCCCACGAATTGATATGTTTGTGGAAGGAGTGGCCGAATGTGAGCGACTTAGTTTCATGGATGCCTACTCTGATTATAATCAAATCCCAATACAACCATTGAATCAGGAGAAAACATCTTTCATAATAGAGAGAGGGTTGTACTGTTACACGTTAATGCTATTTGGTATAAGAATCCAAGCGCAACCTACCAAAGGCTGGTCAACATGATGTTTAAGAAGAAAATTGACAGAAACATGGAGGTATACGTCGATACATGCTCATCAAAATTCTAAAAGTTGCGAACCATTTATTTAACCTGCAGGAAGCCTTTGACGTCCTCCAAAGGTATAGGATGAGGCTCAACCCAAGTAAGTGCGCTTTTGGAGTCTTGTCAGGAAAATTTTTGGTTTACTTGGTCTGTAAGAGAAGAATAGAAGCCATCCTGGAGAAGGTCAAGGCAATCCTTGACACAAAATTACCGAGAACGGTCAAGGAAGTCCAACAACTAACGGGTAAGGTAGCAGCTTTAAACAGACTAATCTCTCATGCTACAGATCTTTCAAGTCCTCAAAAAAACCTTTGAATTGACCCCGGAGTGTGAACAAGCCCTGGTTGAACTAAAACAGTATCTCAGTTCACCCCCACTCTTATCCCGTGCGCACCTATGGGAAGAATTGTACCTGTACTTGGCTGTGTCCCCTGCAACAGTCAGTTTCATGCTAGAACGAGAAGATGAAAGGGTTCAGAGGCCCGAATACTATGCCAACAAGGTATTTCATGGGGCATAAAAGAAATATCTCGTGAAAGAGAAACTTGTTTTGGCCCTGGTCATGTCAACCAGGAAACTTAGGCCATACTTTCAAGCACACACAATAGTGGTACTAACTGATCAACCACTTCGGCAAGTCCTTTTCAAACCCCAGACTACTGGACGACTTGTGAAATGGTCCATGGAGTTAGGGGAATTCGATATCCGGTACAAGCCAAAGTCGGCAATAAAGAGTCAAGTACTTGCAGATTTTATAGTCGAGTTGACCTATCCACCAGAGGTAAGACATACATCAGTGGAAGAGCGGGAGGGACTCGTTCAACATTGTAGAGAGGACCTAATGAACCCAGACTGCACATGAAAATTATTTGTAGATGGATCGTCGAATGCACAAGCCAGTGGTGTAGAGATAATGATTATATCCCCCAAAGGAGATACTTTTAAATATGCTTTGTGGTTCGGGTTCAAGGAGACAAACAATGAAGCTGAATATGAAGCTTTGATTGTAGTATTGAAAATAATAAAAATTCTCAAAGTGCAGCAATTAAAAGCTCACACTAACTCCCAGTTAGTTGCCCGACAAGTCCGCACAGAATATGAAGCAAAAGAAGAAAAGATGAAGTCCTACTTACAAAAAGTTCAAGTGCTTATCGCCCACTTCCAGAGGTTTTCCATAACACGATTCTCCCATGATGAGAACTCTAATGTGGATGATTTTGCTTATTTGTCAACGACACAAGAAGCTGCTAATGATATAGTACTTGTGGAGCGCATGGAAAAGCCAAGTATAACAAATGACGTACCGTGTGAGGTGAACCAGGTGGCTCAAAGCATGGAATGGGCCAATCCACTTATCAGGTATATCAGAGATGGCGAAGTTTACACTCAACAAGGTAGAAACGCGAATAATAAGGATCAGGGCATCTAGATATACTCTGATCGATAGAATCCTTTATAAAAGAGAGATTTTCTTGCCTTAATTATGATGCGTTTCGGCAAACGAGGCTCGATATATCATGAAGGAAATCCATGAAGAGGACTGCGGAAACCACACAAGGGGCAAGTCCTTAGCTCAGAAAACCATCAAGAAGGGACATTATTGGCCTACTATGTAACAAGATGCATTGGGCTTCGTCAGAAAATGCGACAAATGCCAACACTTCACCAATATCCAAAGACAACCACTGAAAAAGTTAACTCCAATAGTCGCATCGTAGTCTTTCGCCCAATGGGGAATGGACTTGATCGATCCTCTACCTATGGGAAAGGGACAGACAAAGTTCGCAATTATGGCAATTGACTATTTTACTAAATGGGTGGAAAAGCCAAAATAGGAGAGAAAAATGTCGTCAATTTTGTATGGAAGTCGATTATATGCAAATTCAGAGTATCAAGGGTCATTGTCACGGACAATAAAAAATAGTTCAAAAGTACGCTCTTCCAGAATTTTTGCACTGAGCATGGTATAAGAAATCACTACTCCTCACCAGGTCACCCACTAAGAAAATGGGAAAGCTAAGGTTGCTAATAGAACTATACTCAAGATGATAAAAATACGATTAAAAGATTCCAAAGGTGTATGGCCAGAGTTACTGTCTAGTATACTATGGGCTTATAGGATTACTGTCAAAGTTCCCACTAGGGAGATGCCCTACTTTCTAGCCTTCAGAAGTGAAGCGATTCTCCCAGTAGAAATAGAACAGTTGGCAATTCATTGAACTAAGCACAATGACCCTAGTCACAATGAAAGCGAGCTAAGGGCTAGTGATGATTTCATCGAAAAAAGAAAATAACAAAACTCAGGTATAGGTAGCAGCGCACTAACAAGCCATATCCCAGTAATACAACGCTCGAGTCAAATAGAGGAGTTTTTAACCTAGAGACCTAGTCCTCCATGAAATAACTCGGGCTACCAAACCCCTAGGCACATAAAAATTGGCTCCTGACTGGGAAGGCCATTACAGAGTTGTCCGACCTCAACGACAGGGGACGTATTGGTTGAAAACGTTAGAAGGAAAGTAGTTGGCCCATCCTTGGAAAGCTGAGCATCTGAGAGAACACTATCAGTAAGACTTTTTTTAGTTAGCACTTATTTTTTATAGTTCCATTAAAGTGTAAGTTTGGTATTGAACCTTAGAGCAAGAGCTCTGAGTTTTTTTTTAGTAGACTCTATTATTACTAAATTTTAATAAAAGTCATTCTCGTTTCAAAAAAGAATGTTGTCATAATAAAAACCAAAACAAATAACCCCACGGGGGCACACCTCTTTAGAAGACTTTTAATGAAAAAAGTGAGATGAATTAATTTCGATAATATTGTCAAACAACTCCACAGGGGCACACCTTTTCAGAGGGTTTTTAATGAAAAAAGTGGGATGAATTAATTCAAAGAACATTGTCAAAACAACCCCATAGGGGCACACATCTTCAGAGGACCTTTAATGAAAAAGGCGGGATGAATTAATTCTGAGAACATTGTTAAACAACCCCACAGGGGCACACCTATTCATATGGTATTTAATAAAAAAAGTGGGATGAATTAATTTTAAAAACATTGTCAAAATAACCCCACAGGGGCACACCTCTTTCGAGGGCCTTTAATGAAAAAGGCGAAATGAATTAATTCTGAGAATATTATCAAAACAACCCCTCAGGTGCCACCTCTTCAGAGGGCCTTTAATGAAAAGGTAGGATTAATTAATCCCTAAAACATTGTCAATTAACCCTACAGGGCACATCCTGCCAAGAGGAATTCTACCTAATTGCAAGGTAAGTCCATCACATAGTTCTTTTGCAGGGTTATGCCAAAAAGATTTTTTGTTAAAACATCTTAAATCAGAGGACAACTCAATGAGAAAAAAGATAACTTTTCATTGATGAAGTAGAAGATTACAAGGCAGTAGGCTAAAGGCGCTACAAAAGAAAAACATTACAATAAAAAAAAAATCAAAGGTTAAGATCTTCAGCCTTACCAACTGCAAATGGAAGAAGTCCATCCCTGGTCATTCACCCTGCGCCACTGTGCAAAAATATTCAAAGCCTTCAATATATGACTCGTCACATATCTTGTTGAACTCAGACAAATCCTTGAACTGCTCAACAGTCATGGTCTTGATCCCTGGTAAGTTAGCGTTCAGCCTGGCCTTCGCCTCCCGTTCGTGACGAAGCTGGGAGTTAAGAATGTCAATCTCCCCTACGTGAGAAGCCTAAGAAGAGCATAAAGACTCTATCTTAGAATTTAAAGTTATTTTCTGCCTCTCGAGTTCAGTTTTCATCCACAGGAGGCGGTTAGAGATAGACTAGGTAAACGTCATACCCTATTAACACATTGAAGTATGTATAAGTGTATAGCATGAAGTATGATACCAATAAAATGAAAGAAGAAAGGAAGCAAACCTTGGCCAAATTTGCCATAAGATGCCTAGTAGACACACAGGCCCCAAGCACGTCTACCTTCTCAAGATCATTCTGGAGAACGAATTTTTTGGCCCTGGTAACGATAACAAACCCTCTTGCTTAAGAACTATAGGCTGTCGTTGCCTTTTTTGAGTAGGCAAGGAAGAGCTAGATATGACACCTTTACCCTTTTCCCAAGTAAGTAGTTTTCATCAATCTTCCTCCAAGAAAACCCTGCACATCGTTATGGGTAAGCAGATGTAATATAGTTTCTTAAAAAGAAAAAAATGAAAGAGGCGTAGGAGGAAAAAATGTATATCTCGTCTGTCTATGACGATACAGAGAGGGAAGCCTAGTTGGCCCAATCCCACATCTGAGGTCAGGATCAGGGCATCCCTCACTGGGTGATTATAAGCCATCTCCAGCCTATCTTCTTCCTTTTTATCTACGACTGGCTTGGGCCTTATAGCTAGATTTAAAAACAAAAGATAATTATGCACGGTAAAAGAAAGCAAAAAATAAGTATAGAAAATAGAAGGGAAAGTGAAGTTTACCAAAGACGTCCCCATCAGTCCTTATACGGGGGTTACAGTAAGGTAGAAACTCCCAGCTCCCAAAAATAAAAAAGAAACGTTGTTTCCATGATTTGATGCATGTGTTGGTATCAATAAGAACCAAGCCCTTGGGCGAATTTTTTCCACTCGCTTGGCTGTGAAGGTGGCGCTAGTCGCCATTTTTGAAGATCCCATAACAAGAGAGAAATTCATTTACAGATAGCGTAGGTCCATTGCCACAAGTCCTCCATATGACAAGGGAATCCATAATTATATGCCAAGAGGTTAGTGTGAGTTGGGAAGGACAGAGGTTAACTGCCTGAAACAGTTCTTTTACAAAGGCTATAACCGGGAACCGAAGGCTGCAGGTAAAAGCAACCTCATAGAAGCTTGTCTCTCCTTCCCACCGCCCCCCCCCCCCCACAATTAGAATAAACCTTTTCCACGCTGGTCGGGGCTCTAGGAAAGATTCTATCTGGGAAGGAGTAGCGGACAACAAACTCTTCCACCTCCAAGGCAATCATAGTAGAGGCAAGGCCCTAACATTCAGAATAATCTTCTTTGAAGAAATAAATAAACTAAAAAGCTTCATAGAGAGGGGAGTAAGGAGCAAAGGGCTTTGCGTCTAACTTCTGGAAGTTGTGTTGAAGAAAATAAAGGTAATGAGAAAGAGAAGAAGTAATGGAGTCTTACATGTATTGAATGATAGTCGATGGTGTATGGAGAAATGAAAATATCAAGGGGTTTATATAGGCATTGGCCACTGGTAACGTTCAAATTACAACGTTTCAATTACAACGCTCACCTAAGCGAACAGCTAGATGTACGACTACTTGCAACAGTTCACTAAACTAATGGTTATAAATGTGCAAAAAGAACAAAAAATAAATCGGACAAGGCCGAGGAGGCTAAGAAGACCAAAGGAACCTGCCAAAGCTAGTCCCTAAAGACCAGCCACCAAAATCGGCTAAGGCCGAGGCCCAGGGGCTGGTTAGCTTTATTTAGGTGTGAGTCAGGGTTTCATTTGGAGGCCCAAAGGGCTGATCGAAGTGTTCCTAAGGTCCAGCAAATAACCTTCATGAACAGGGGGCATCTAATGGGGTGTTTGACTCCAATTATAAAGTCAGGTGGCGTGGGCAATAATGATTTATGTGACGTGGATGAAAGATGTACTTTGACCAGGAGTTTTCTATCTCTAAATAAGTTTGAAGAACTGAAAAGTCAGTCTCATACTAGGACACGTTCCCACCTGACTACTACAAATACTAGGACAATCAATGTTCCAGGTATACAATTAATACTCTATAAGTGCCTTTACAACTTCTTAAGCCTTTTTAATTTCTGACTTGACCATCAGAGTGTAGTCGATTGGCACCACGTCAGTGCCCTTCCGGTTACCTTTCTTTTGTTCTTTTATAAGTTGGAGTTTGACCAGATCAGGGGTGGATTTGTGCTTCATCACATCCCTCTAATCATGCTATAACATGAGATTAGTTGGTTTCATTACGATTTTTGTGAGGTATTATGATTTTTTTTACTAATATAATTATTTTCATTTAGAAATTACAACCTTAACACTACTCATCTTTTCCCACTTGTCACTGCATGGCATGACATTGGTCCTCATAACAAATATTTAAGGTTATCAGTCAATGGATCAAATTTTAATCTTAGTCCAATTCTATAATGTTGCATTTGATATGCGTGAATGGAATGAAGTTATGAATGGAATGAGAATGAAAATGGAATGGAATGACCATTCTCATTCTATTGTTTGGTTGCAAATATGAAATGAGGTGGGAATGAAATAAATTTTAAATTAAATTCTACAAAATACCCCTCCCAGTGACAAATAAATTAAATTAATAAATATGTGATGGAAGAAGGTGGGGATGTGGATGTGGTGGTAGTGGAAGTGGTGGCGAGGTGTGGTGGTGGTGGTGGTGTGGTGGTGGAGGAAGGTGGCGATGTGGAGGTGGTGGAGTGGTGTGGTGGGAGTGGCGGTGGAGAAAGGTGACGATGTGGCAGTGGTGCGGTAGGGGTGGTGGCGGCGATGTGGAGGTGGTGGCAATGGTGAGGTGGGGGTGGTAGTGGACGTGGTGGTGTGGTGGCAGCGGCAGTGGCGATGGTGGTGGTGGAGGAAGGTGGCGATATGGAGGTGGTGGTGTGGTGGAGTAGGAAGGTGGTAATGTGAGGTGGAGGCGGTGGTGGTAGAGTCGGTGGTAGTGGTGGTGGTAGAGCCGGTATGGTGGTGGTTGTGGTGATGGAGGTGAATGATTTTTTGGTTATATGATTTTTTTTTAATCTTACTGGGAATGGACTGCCCATTCTATAGTTTTAACTATGAAATGGATTTTCATTCCTGGAAATAGATCTTCATTCCAAAGGAATGATCATTCTCACTTTAAAATTCATACCAAACAAAGGAATGGTTTCATTCCTGCGTACTAAATGCAACATAAGGGTAGTGTTATTCACGCTCCGAAACAATAGTGTGACGCTCTATCTCATTCTTACTAGAACAAAATGACAACAAATGCCCTATATATTACTTGCAACAATCAACACGACATACACTCTCTCTCTCCTTCAACCATGGTTTCTCTCTTATCCCTACAATCTCACCTTTCCTCCTTTCTCTCAAAGCTTCAACTTCAAATTTAAAGGAATATTCTTAAGCCTTTTGATTTCACCTCTTTATTGGAAAATTTTAGAATGAGTTCTTCTCACCTCTTTCCATTCTTTGATCTCTCTATGCTTCCCCATTAATTAGCAATTCATACTATTCTTAAATCCATTCCATAGTTAAAACTTATTCTCTAGGAAACCTATGAATAACCAAATATAAAGCCAATTATCACAAAAGTGTAGAAGAATTTTAAAGGTCAAAATCTTACATGAGATGGGAGTATTATCTATGCAAAATCACTAGAATTGGTAAATCGAAACACAAAGTTTTTGAATATAAGATTAAAATTTCAAATTGTCAATTTCATTTACAATTAATTCTATCATGATGTTACCAAATGCCATTCACATTGACCTCCAATTACAAATTGCATGAAATTTGTATCAGTAATGAGTAGAGAGTTCAGTTACTTTAGTAAGGTTACAAGCAGAGAAGAAATAATATTGAAAAAGAGAGAAGAAAGATATACTTTTCTATCATTTCAATTTAATAAATATATGGGTATAACTCTGGAGTACTCTTTGGAGTGTGAATTTCTATAAATCATATATATGGATTAAAATTTTCATGATAATTCATAAATCTGAATGTTACATTAACAAATGAATTATTTCCAATCTAATCTCACTATATATATATATATATATATATATACACACACACACATTCAAATGGCTCGACTTGAATCCAAAATCACTAATCAAATGTTTCACAATTATATATATATATATATATATATATATATATATATATATATTTACAAAAAGGTTTTTCTTTACCGCAAAACCATCTTTTTACATTTAAAAATTCCAGGAGACGGTGGAGAGTGATCGAATGGTGGAAATGGAATCAGAAATTATGTGGCGGGAATTAGATGGGTCCCAGTTGTGAAAAAGAAAAGAAAATGTGGGACCAAGTTGTCAATATAGTGGGGACACTTGTATTTAACTTAGTGGGCCCACTACAGCAAAGGAATCATAAAGAAGAGACTCCCTTCCAATTGAATCTCTTTCTCTTGCACCTTGTTTGTTTTTGTGAGATGGGACCATCCCATTCATAGCTGAGTAGACAAATGATTCCTCTCACTGTCTCACAACCTCCCAACCAAAAAATAAAAAAAAAGAAAAGAGTTTATATTTAAAAAATGAGTTATATATCAATAATTACTAGTAGTGGTGGGATTAAATTTATGATTAATATATAAAAAAAATTTATAATATTAATATCAAGAGTCATGATATGGTGCCAGATGTTCAAACAACGAAAAAAACAAAAATGGTGGATCCCATCACGACACAACCTGAATCCTCCTCTCTCTCTCTTTCAGTTAGTCGAACTAATTATTCTAATATTAAAAAAGATCTATATTAAGTATAGAACGAGTAATATTATTTGGATCGAATAATATCATATCATATGAACTCAAATATGTAGGATTGTCATGTGTGGTGGGGCTTGCACTCCAATGTCTCACAATCAGTTTGGGCTAACTCCATCCAAATTGGACGAAAATGTATGTATATCTACCATCTAAACATTTAAAAAATAAAAAATAAAAATCAATTGAGTTCAAATGTAGTCATAGTTATTTGACTATAAATAAAGGGAGTCGCACTCCTATTTTTTACTATTACACTCCACTTATCCTTTGTTTTATAAAGAAAATGATCAGAAAATTCTTAAACTAATTAATACATCATTCTCTATTTTATAATACCACAATTACCCTTTATAGTATAAACTTAAACTTTTTTTTAACTTATTTACTTTTTATATTATTTTTTTTTTGTTTTCTGTCAAAAAAAATAATTTTTTCACTTTCTTTAGTACTCTCTTTTTTTCCCTCTTGTCAAATGAGATAACTCTTTCTTAGGTTTTGTATTTTATCCTGTCAAAAGAGAATTTATTCAACAAATATTACTTTTTTTTTTCAGTCCTTCCAAAAGAGATAATTTCTTTTTTCAATCATATCAAAAGAGATAATTTATTCAATAAAGATAACTTATTTTTGAATCCTCTCAATGAAGATAATTTATTTAACAAAAATAATTTTATTTTAGGTACTTTAATTTTGGGTCATGTCAAAAGATATAATATATTCAACCGGATAACTTTTTTGGGGGTACTTTTTAATTTTTGGTTTCGGCCAAAAGTGAAATCTTTTTTTGGTCTTGTCAAAAGATAATTTATTCAACATATATAACTTTTTTGGGTCTTGTAAAAAAGAGATTTTTTTTTTTTGGGTATTCTTTTTTTTTTTTTGGTATTTTTTGTTTATTTTGTCAAAAGAATTCAAAAATATTAAAGATCGAAGGGAGAGAGAGAGGATATCTAAAAGGGTAGCTTAGTATTCTGAAGAAAAAAAAAAATTATTCACGTGTGAAGTTAAAGTTAGAAGTGATATTTTTTTTAAAATGAGAGTGCAACTGAAGAAAAGAAGAGTGCAAATATCGTCTCTCCTAAATAAAATAGTAATATAAAAATAGTGTATCCTTAATAGTAACTTTCTATTTACCTGTTATTTTATACTAGTAAAAGTGTAAGAGCTATGCATGCTTTTATAAAAGAGAATTAAAAAATGATCTTAAATTTTCTAAAGAAGAAAGTAAAATAAAATTATTGTTTTATAACAAAATATGATATTGAAACAATATCAATAGCATAAAATTGAAATTTAAACAAGAGAAATTATTTGACTTAATTTCTTTTAGAATACTAGAAGGATTGGAGAAAGTGTTACTCTAGTAGGATATTTGGAAGAGCTCTTGGGATTAGCTTCATATGAAAGAATCCAAAAAACTTTAATCTATATACAGATAGTGTGAAAATTCTAGAAATCTTAAAGTAATGTAATTTTATATCTTAGGCACCTATAATAATTAAACTTTGTTATTAATAATTATTTTGATAATTTCAAAATAGATATAGGAATTGGAAAAGGAAGTTTGAGTAATATAAAATACATAACTGTTAAAGTGATTTAGTTTGTGTATCTTAGATAACTTGTAGTGATAGAACTTCCTAATAGATAATTTTTTTTATGTTTATCTAAAAAAGAAAAAAGTGTATAATTTTTTTAATATATTTATATAGATATATATAAATATGTCGATCAAAAACCAAGTTACCTATTATTTATCATTACATGTCATTATATTCTCTCCAAATTCGGAGAGTCTGGATGTGAAATAGAGGAGCTGGTGTAAATAGGATGAACCCCATTCACAATTAATGTAATGTGTGTGTGTGTCAAAAGCCAAGTCAATTTTGTTTTATTATTACTATCGACGACACTCTTTGAATTCAGAGTGTTTGAATGTGAAATAGAGATGTGGGTCAATAATTGTTTGGGGTCCTACCATAGCCTTGATTAAGAACTTTTATTATTTATTTATTAATATTATTTTATATTTTATATTTTATTGAATGATCAACTCATTCGTTAGTCATTTGACTCATTTTTATGATTAACCAAAAATAATTATTTTTTATAATTAATATCGTTAGTCATTTTTTATAATTTGTCTCCCGCTAATTGTATCTGATAAACAAATACTCTCTTTTAAAGAATTTTCGTTCAAAAATAATCGTTGATTATCATGTTTGAGTTATTTTTATAAAAATTTCAAAATTATCATTTGCACTTTAAGGGTGAAGTGCGCTATATAAAAAAATGTGTAAATAATCCTTTATTATTCAAAAAATTCTTTCTTCATTTTGGACATTTTCAATCTTTTCTTTATTTATTATTATTATTATTTTTTTAATATCTAAATTTTTTTGCACTTAACTCTTATTATTTTGATTAAGTAAAATCTTTAGAGTGATTTCAAGTTATACTAGCGAGAAAAACTCTAAATATGAACAATTACTTGCAAATCATTCATATCATTATAAATAATTTTTTTTTTTTTTAAATTTAAAATGTCTGAATTTACAGCTCAGTAGACTTTTTAACCACCGGTAATAGTTAATTATTTTTATTATTACCATTTGACCACTAGAGTTATTTTAGTGGGTGCATCAAAGCGATGTAGACGGAAAAGAAGCATCCTAAGATAGAGGAAGGGAATCTCACAGAAACCAAAACAATCCCACTCAAATTATAATAAGCAACAGCTCATTGATTATCTCAACACAATGAAAACATTATTCACAATTTCACATAACACAAATTACGAATTTGAAAAAAAAAAAAAAAATTTGTAAAAGCTTCAAATATTTTCATTGATGCCCATAGAAGTACAGAGCTGGAGGTTGTCTATGTCATAAAAGAAAGACTTGTACAAAACTTTTTTTGTCCCATCAGCATACAAAAACAAAAGCATAACGCCCACATATGCATATATATTCACACACACATATATAGATATATATAAGTGGGTGTAAACTGGCTAAAAATCTACACGGCGGCCACAGTCTCACCTTTGGCGGAGACTACTTCCGATCCGGCAGCCTTGGATGAAGCTTCTTTCTTGGATGCGAACGAACACTTCTCTTTCTCTTTCCTCTCGTCTTGATTCATCTGTTGTTGTCTACACTCTTGACTGCAAAACGCACTGTCACCTCTGTAAGACCAAGAGAGACCAATTTTGATCAGTTACTCCATCAATTCATCAAGCAGAAAAAAATAATAATAATAATAAATTGAAACTTTTTAATAATTGGGTTATACCCAGATCAAACAAATTATGATTTTTTTGGGTTTCTGATTTTTCAATGGGTCAGTTGGGAATCGAACTGTGACTGTGAAGTTCAAAGAGCTGGCTTTTTTAGAGAACATTTGTTTTGTAGCAAAACAGAGGTAATTAATTGTACTTGTGGAAAAAAAATCCCAAGAAAAGAAGCATGGAATGGAATTGAAGATGAATTTGTTCAAATTTTAAATTAATTTCACTCCAGTTCTAATTTCAAGACGTGAATTTTAGTGGAATTTGTTGAAATGAATTTACAACTAATATTTTCAACTTAAAAAATCCACGAATTTTATAAGAAAATTAAGTTTGTGTGTGTAAAGAAAATTAACAAAAACCCAGAAAGAGTAAACACCAAAATTTCCTCAAATGATATCATTTGAAAGAAAAATTTGCAGAGTATATATATATACACACACACGTAGAGAGAGAGAGAGAGAGAGAGAAAGTACCTATACATGTAGATGTCACGACCGGGAAACAAACGGCGTTTACAGAGGGAGCAAGTCCTCAGGAAGTGAGAGGTCTGGACTAAATCGGCGGAATTGCGACGATGATTACGGGGTGAAACGGTGGTGTTCCAGAACCGTTGGTCTAAACCGTCGGACGGTGTGAGTGGGCCACTCTTAAAAGGGTTGTGAGTATCAGACGGCTGAGGAGAAGTGGCCCCTATGTTGTTTAGATCCAAGGTAAACTCCGTCATGCTGGTGGTTCTCTTCATCGGAGGACGTGGCCTCTTCCCCAACGACATTTTCTCTCTCCTCCCTCTAACGCCGGAGAGTATTTAGAGAGAGAGAGAAAGAAATAATTTTAGAGAGAGAAGAAGGGTGGAGGAGTGAGAATGGAGAGATGTTGGAAATAAAAACGAGAAGGCAGATACCCAGGAGCGAATCTGGGACTCTACATGACTACCTTTAAAAAGAGCCACCACCACTTTGTTTTTGCTCTTCTTGCGTCACAGTGACCTACCTCTTGTAAATATTGTAACGTCCATTCGTAGGTTAGTTACCAAGTCATTTAAAATAATGAAAGTTACATGTGATTGTAAAGTGACTCTAATTTACAACAATAATGCTACGTTGCTTGGAGGGATGGGTTGAGGAAGAGAGTTGGGATTGACCAGGCTTTTTCTTGTTTGGTTGAAACCAACGAAAGAGAGAAAGAAATAAGGAGGAATGAAATATCTTTTCTTATCCATCAATTTCGCACACTTTTTTTATTTTTTATTTTTTTTTAATTTTTTTTTACGTTTGTACTTATATTTGAGAAGAAATGATATTTTTAACCCAACTTTATTGGTGAATAATTATTATTTTTTAAATTACACAACTATCATTTCTGATATCTCCCTCTCTTTAATTTTTAATGTTTTCGGTCTCTTTTGACTAAATCAAAAATAAATAAATGCTTAAAAAATAGTTATATTTTTCTCTTTTGACAAGACCCAAAAATAAAGTATCTAGGTTTAATAAATTATCTTGCAAGGATCGAAGAAAAAATAGTACACAAAAAAAGAAGTGATCTTTTATTAAATAAATTAATTTTTTTGACAGAAATCAAAAAATATATATATAATATAGAAGCTTGATATAATAATGACAAAAGAGGTCATCTAAAGGTTAAAAGTGGTTAAAAAATTAATTTTGTAATCCAAAATATCTTTTGTTATTTACGGTCTAAAATTACTTTATCTAACGGCCACGATTGCGAGTGCATGATAGTGGCGTAAGTACGAGCATACACTAATTTATTAATATAGGACCCCGGAAAAAGTATACTACGCCAAAAAAAAAAAATTTACCTCTGTAATACATTCTCTTTTGACAAGACAAAAAAAATTCCTAATTAGCAGGACCGGAAAAAAAAGTATGGTACGTAAAAAATAAAAAATAAAAGACCCAAATATATATATTTTTTTATCTCTGTTGAATAAATTAATTCGAGTAAATTATATCTTAATTTTGATAGGACAAAAATATATATATATAGTTCCCGTTATTTCTTTTGACAGGACCCCAAAAAAATATTATCTCTTTTGACAAGATAAAATATATATATATTGAAGAAAAAAGTTCTCTTTTGGCCCGATTCCAAAAAAAAGTACTAAATGAATTAAAAAGAAGGTAAAAGAGTTAGAATTTATAGTACAAAAGGTAGTTATGGTATTATAAATTAAGGGATTATGCATTAATGAGTTTAATAACTTTTTTGTCATTTTATTTAAAAGAGAAAGAAAAAGGAGTGCAAGTGTACAAAATTGGAATGCCAATATCGTCTCCCAATATGAAATACTTAATTTAACATTTAATTAATTACAACTTTTTGTTAAATTTAATTAAAATTCTATCACATAACAATTATGTGTTAGACGGTTTTTTATTTTGTTAGTGGCCCATGTGCCACATCAGTTACCGTTGTATGGTGTTATGGGTGGTTTCTTAACTATCCAGTTACCGTAACTTTCTCCACAGACGCTATATGGTGTTAATGGGTGGTTTATTAACCGTTCCCTTTTCTCTGGTTAACTGCCTCTTGATGGGAGAGGTATATACAGTGAATGAAGATATTGGGGTCCCTAATCTCACAACAATAAAAGTCTCGTATGGTTTTCAGAAAGCCTGTGTTCCATCACTTTTGAGACATACAGGTTGGAGAGGTTAGAAGGCTTCAAGAAATATTGCAATATTATAATCATAGTCTGTTTGAAATTCAACACTATCATCAGGGTCTGGGTCTGGATATTGAAGTTCAATATTATCATCAACATCGCATATTGAAGTTGAAGGTTTTCAGTAACACTACTGTACTGCCGTATTGTCATCCTATTTGCATCTGGAAGCACTATCACGCACTTGCATTTGGAAACACTCCCGTATTGCTGTACTGTCATCCTAGCATCTAGAAGGACTACCACTCACTTGCATTTGGGTGTTTCTGAAGGTATCATCAAATAAAAACTATGGCTACCACTCACTTGCATTTGGGTGTTTCTGAAGGTATCATCAAATAAAAACTATGGCTGGAGGTATGTTCGATCTTCTTCCGCATTTAATTTTTATCTATCATTATGTTCTCAACCTGCGTGAACCTAATTTTTTGAAGATATTTTTGGACTCTTTTTGCTTTTCAGTAAATACCAAAAGTATGTAGACTCTTTTTTCCGATAAATACCAAAGTATGTGGAATCTATATTATGTAATATTCTATTACTCTATTACATATATATTTCGATTTAGTTTTATAGAATTTCAAATCAGAACCAATTCGTTTACAAACGATTCCATGTTCTTAGAATCGAGATTGAATCAATTCGTAAAAAAATCGGATCAAGTCAACCGATCTAATTTGATTTGGTTCAACCGATTTTTTATCCACCTTTAGTGGGACTACCCGTGTTTGAATTCAGTATTTTTTGTTATTCGGATTCAGAATTCGAAAACCAAATCTTTTTCTTTTCATTTTTTTTATTAAAAAAAAAAACATATCTATGGTACTTGCAAGGAGTTTGGTTCAACTTTGATTTACTTTTTGGTCTCCATGTTTAGGGTAAGATTTAAATTATTAAAGGTAAAAGTTATTGTAGCTTAATGGAGAAGTACTCGGGTGCACCTAATAGTAAGGCTAGGATGAAGGGTTAAATTCTTTATAATTAAAAGTATTGAACCTCCTAAAGTGTATTCTCAATTTAGCAACTTTACAACCTCTAGTGTAATGTAATTGCTACTATGTATATTCTAAATTTCTCTTACAAGGAGGTTAAACAAAGACTTATATTCATATCTTGCACACTCTGTCAAAAAGAAAATTTCTCCCCATTAAAGTATAGTGGCATTTGTATATAATTGCTATATTTCTTTTCTTTTGTAATTACTATTGTTAAACATGGATCATGTTATTTGATGTGAATAAATTTTCTTACTTGCGATTTTATATATATATATATATATATATCTCTATCTCTATCTCTGCTCTCGTAATTGTGATAGTTAAATAAAATAATTTTAGATCAAAAATAGTAAAAGATATTTTGAATCTTATAATTAATTTTTTATTCACTTTTGATAGTTAAAATTTTTTTTTTGTCTTTATTATATCAAGCTTCTGTATTATATGAATATATATAGATCTATATATATACATATACATATAAGTTCAATGATGAATACAATGGAGTTTAATGGGAAGAATGAATCAATCATATGTCGGAGATAGGACTTTGGCGGTTATGGTCAATTGGTGCTGATGAATAGCTATGGGAGAAATGGTTGTGCATGAAAATGATTAGAGAGAGAGAGATGGTGATTGGTTGGGTGGCAAGAGGAAAGCTCCAAATGTTGCGCAACTTAAACTTGCAAATAAATTTTATGTTTTCTTATCATAATTAGGAAATTAAAAATCTAGTAAGTACTATAAGAAGTGCTACTAATGTCCAAATTCTATGTACTTGAACATCATCAATTAATTAAAAATTATTTGAATTATTAAAATAATTTGCTTTATTAATTAAAATTTTCACGCTTTGGTTTTCCTTGAATTACTTTAATTAAGGTTGATTCATTTACATTTCAAACTAAAACACAATTAAAACATCTCTATAATGAGTTCACCCTCTTGATGATGAACTACACAAAACATCTTTTCTTTTTGCATAAAACCAGAGTTCAATCTCATGAACTAAGTTATTTGAAACCCTAAAAAATACAATCATCACATAATTAATTACACTCAGGGCTAGTTTGGTATGCAGGAATGGATGTGAAATAGAATGGTCATTTCACTTTTAATTCTCTTTCTCTTGTTTGTTGTGGTACATTAGAAATGAAATGATCATTTCTAATCATTCCCTTGCAATACTCATTCCAACAAAATCATTCCTCTTCTTGAGATGTAGAATAGTCATTCCATTTTCACTTCTTATTAAAATCATCATCTCTCTCCTCATTAATTTCTCTCCCTCTTTTACAACACACTTCAGAATATATATATTAGGTAATTAACCTTAATTTCACTCTCTGTAATTTACAACTCATTCCATGAAAATATATAATAGGTAACTAGTGTTAAATTCTCTCTCTCTATATATAATATGTATCTTATATACTTGTTACACGCCTATATATATATATATATATATATATATATATACATGTCACAGGTTATATCTTGATTTAGAAAGTTTTAATTGAATGTGTTATTATTTTTTTTTTTACATGATAATTAAATTAAAGTTGGCCAAATATTTTATTTTTAAAATTGATTATGTTTTATGAAAAAATATAACATGTTATAAAGGTATTACTATTTCATTCTTACGTCATTTTCTATCGCGGCCAAACATTGAAATGAGAATTTTATTTTCATTCCATTTTGAACTTCATTACATTCTTATTTTATTTCATTTCTACGTACCAAATTGTCTCTCAATAGAGATTTAAGGCTTTTAAGCACTGGTGTGTGAGAACAGCAAATAATATTAGTAATGGAAAATCAATTGAATATATATAATATATAGAGAGGGGGTAGGAAAACAATTAATACATGATGGAATCTACAGTCCAACGCCTTAATCACCAGCTGGAATGGTGACTGTGTGCGCTCGTGTGGTGAGCTATTTTCGGCACTTGCTTACACTGCTGCACATTTAATTATATCGGGTAGGGATGGCAATTTTGTCCGTCCCATCGGGTTTTTGCCCCGTCCCGCCCCATATAGGACGGGTATGGGAGTCAATTTTTTTCCGTAGGGACGGATATGGTAAAAAAATTCAAAACCCGCCGCGGGTACGGGACTCTATAAGTACCCGTCCCGCCCCGCCCCGCCTATATATTTTATTATTATAAATATATTTATATGTATATATATATTATATGTATATATATATACAAATTAAGCCTTCTTAATTGTTGTATCAGGACCATGTTTTCATTTTATTTTTTGGTTGTATTAAGACTTATGTTTTCGATTTATCTTTTGGTTGCATTAAGACTTCTTTAATTGTTGGAACAAACTTGTTACTGAGTTATTTAGTTGTGGAATGTATTTTTTGTAATAGACTATTTAATTGTGGAATCTTGTCATTTTACTTCTTAAACAGGAGTTATACTACTTTGAATTTTATAGTATCAAACTTGGTACTAGCCACTAGGCTCGTATCTTTTGAAAAAATTAATTTTTGTTAATGTTTGATATGGTTACAATTTTGTGGGGAGGGGCCTCGCCTTGCCCCGTCTCATTCCGCCCCTTTTGAAATTTTAAATGGGGCGGGGCGGGGACGGGGTGGGGTTTCTTCCAACGGGGCGGGGATGGGTTTTGAAATTCCGTCCCGTTCCAAACCCGCGGCGGGTTTGGGAATTGTGTTGAAGGCGGCGGGGCGGGGACGGGTTTAGGCAAACCCGTGCCGTACCTGCCCCGTTGCCATCCCTAATATCGGGAGGTCGACCAACCAAGTTCTTGTCTGCCAACTTGCTGCCAAATATATGAGCAAAATTATAAAAATAAAATAAAATAAAAATTTTATATTAGAATTTTATAATTCTCTCTTCTCGTTTTTGTCTTGAAAAAAAAAAGAAAGTAAAAAAGAGATATACGTGGCTCACATGGAGGAGATGAACTAAATGTAAATTATGAAAAAATGGAGGGGATTTTTTTTTCTTTCGGATAATTTTTAAGTGGAGGCATTTCTACGATTTTAAAAGATATATATATATATATATATATATATATATATATATACACACAAAAGTATAGTATATCAAAAGTTGAGTGGGAGCCACCGAAAATAACTACTTAGCTTACTAACTAGTGACAACTACTTTCTTGAGAATATTGAGCAATCACAAATGTATGGTGAGTGAGTCGCACTGAATATGTATTGCACTTTCTCAAGGATTAAAGAAAAAAAGAAGTGACAATTAAAGTCAAGTTCATTCTTTCGAAGGTTTAATTAATTAAAATTGCCTACGAGATCATTAATTACTGTGAGTCAACTGTACAAATTAGAGTAATGATAAGAAAACTGAAAATCGAAAAAGGCAAAATCTATAAAGTCCACCATTAATACATACACCGACTTTGTGTCTTAATTCTTCGGTGATTTAATTTTCGTCTCCTCAATCATTTTCTTTGCATATTAATACCACCATACCTCACAGTCTCGGAGATGGAACAACTGTGATAAAATTACATCATATACGATGGTTACACACCATGAAAAAAAAAAAAAGAAAAAGAAAAACTGGGTAAGCACTGAACTAAAAGATTCCAAAATTGAGGTTGCAATCAGAAAAACAGTACCGAAAGGTCCAAAAGTAACACATTTTTTTTTTTTTTTTCATTGGACCACTCCATTGCAATTTATCGCCTTCTAGTCAAAATTTAAGGAGTGATGTACACTTTCTAGATTAGAATTGAGAATATATATTATATATAGCTTTGAAATAAATTGTACAAATGTATTTAGCAATTTTGGTACAAGGACCCATATGAGGTCTTATACAACATGACCAAGCAAGCATTATCAAAATCAATTCCTAAAATTTATGGTACCGCATAGCATTGATTTTCTATGGTTCAGGGCTATGACTATTTAATATAGGGTAGGTGTGAAATTATTGATAAAAAATTTCGTTACCTTATGACCGTTATAATTACCGCGACATAGTTGAAAATAACTATGGCTTATGTCTCGGCTACTTTAGGGTCCATAAAATAACAAATGATGTGACAAATCCAATTGAAGCCAATTAAGGTAGTGGCCCATAAAGGACTTTGAAGCATTGGCAAAAGGTCAGTTGAAGGTGAAATTGTACTACTACATTCCATGGGCATCACTTTCTAAAAGAAAAGAAAAACCGTGACTAATCAATCAACAAGGCCAAATTGCCAATAGAGGTGTAGAAAAAGTTGGTTGGTTGCTTAAATGCTACGTATATACGCAACTAGGCATTAAACGAGTGGTACTTCACTTCTATAACAATGAATAACTTGAATAGAATAATTTTACTATGCCCTAATCGGCTTGTTACAGACTCTAATAATAATACTGAAATAAAAACTCTTACACAATAATCAATAAGATAAGAAAATTGATTGGTTCACTGAAATTGAAGCATGGAATAAGACACAAAGTCTGTACATCTGATAGGCGCTCATTAAATTTCACAAGCTCTGTCTTGTTCAATGGTTAGATTTTCACTTTCCGTATCATTGCTCATAAAATATAACTCTTTATCTTTTTATACTATTTAAATCAATATCTGACACCTCGGTTGATTTTAAAAATTGATCCACACACGACACTTTATCATTTTCCAATTAAAATATGGTAGAACTATCCATATATCCATATATATATATATATATATATATATTTCCATCAATCATGGTCATCATGAAAAGCTAACACAGTTTTTTTTTTTGGGGGTAATTACTACTCATAATGAACATGAAAATGTAATGTTCTTTCTTGAGAGGAAGCTTATGGGATTTTTTGTTGTTTGGTGACAGTAATAACTCCACTCTCTTCCAAAGTTAAAAAGGAAGTGCGACTTTCAAATCAATTTCATGTGTAGGGAGTGATGTTTCCCACCAACAAGGGCATTGACAACAAGTTAATGTCTAATGATGCCTGCAAAAGGCAACACTTCCTTTCTGCCATGGACTCCACTTGAGTCTGTTTCTTTGAGTCTCATTTTGGGTACAAGTTCTAGTGCTCACAACACAAAAAGTGAACAAACACATCATTGCTAGCTCAGCTGGTAGGAAAAGAAGAAAATTAAGCCTCTTGCCCATCACTTCATTGCACGAGACTTTTGTTATTGTGAGAATCAGAAAATGATTAGATGCACGTAATTTTACTTACATATGAAGAAACTGTTTCTGATTTTGAATTCATGACTTTCAAATCACAATAAAACAATCTTACCGTTACACCAAACTCACCCTCTCCAGCCCATCAGTGTCGTGACTTCTAATTTATTTACCAAAGTATTCCACTCCATCCAGGTTATGAAATGCTAGTACAACCTGATTCCCAGAAGCTTCTTCTATGTTAGGATTTGGGAACTTAAATTTTGTTAAGGTATCTTCTAATTAAAGTCAACAAAGAAGACAATTGAATGATTGTAGCCACTAGGGACCTGTTGCCCTTTTTTTCCTAATAAATGCCAAATGAGTTGTGTGGCTGTATGTGTGTGTGTGTGTGTGTGAGTGAGAGAGAGAGAGAGAGAGAGAGAGAGAGAGAGAGAGAGGAGGGGATTATGACTACTAACTCTTGTTGTCCTTCCCTTGCAAATTGTCATCAAATTGGCTCAAGAGTCATGCAATTTACATTTAAGGAAACTATGTAGATGACTAAATCTTTGTAACTGCCCCAGAAATATTTCCCTAGTGAACTAAACATGATTTAGTTAAACCAAATAAAATTGACACTCAAAAGGTATTCTCAAATTTTGGTATGAAAAGATTAAAGATAGACCTAACCTTTGATAGGTTAGTCAGTTTAAGTTTTTATCAGGTAGTGATCCCTATAAAAAAAAATCACTGGTACTCTGAATATTGCTTGGGATATATATATATATATATATATATATATATATATATTAGTAATGTGAATCAATGATTGAACCAAGTTGTTGGATATATTATAAAATTAAGAAGGGAGAGATTGTCAAATAGTTGCATATATTCAAATAGTGACTTTTAAGAGTAACAAGGATTTTCAAATCTGACTTTTCAAAACTTAATAGTCACACTCGCACCTGTTAATCTAGAAGTCTTACACCATTGAAAAATGCCTTTTAGCATTAAAAGTTGTAGCCTTTCGTACTTCATTATTAAATACACAATTTTCTCTCTTTCTCTCTATTTCTCTATTATCCTTTTTAGTTAAAATTATAAACAGTTTCTCATTTTCCTCTTCATATCACAGTACTAGCCCCAAGAGAGACTCTACATTGGTTGCAGGTGCCAAATTATTCAATAATATAATCACAAAAAGCACTTCAATGCTTATTGAATGAATAACAGAGCAATGAATCAATATGGTGGTGGTGTTGTTACTATGTCTAACAGAGCGGAAGCTGTAAAACGTTCACGTACGAATAAGTATAACTTTGAATTCACACAATTAAAAGAAAACGCAAATAAAAGTTACAGAAAATTTGATAATTAACAACTTAATTATCAAGAAATCTAACAATTAAAAACTATGCAGCATAAGGAAACCGTCAAAATTCCAATTTTTCTATAAATCCTATAATAAGAAACCTAATAATTAAAAACTAATGAATAAAATTTAAAAAAATTCCGAGTTGGTTTAGGCCATGAACAAAATACACGATTTTGAGACCCTAGATAGAATTTGACCAAAAAATGACATGGTCTACTAGCCATAACTAGTTAGTTTGGTTTATTGGATCGTTTCCGATCAAGAATGAATCTCCTCAAATCAAGACGATGTGACCGAATTGAACCCGAAAAAAGTTGAAAAAGCTGTCCATCAGTAGCATTACTATGGTGGCTTTCTTATATAGGTTGGCTATGATCATTCAAATTCACCTTTAAGCTAATGACAATTTCCATTTTGAATACAGATGGATTTTCTAATCTCCCCATTTCAGGCTACCAACATAATCAGCAGTCATCAAAGACTCTTTTTGCTTTCTGCTAAAGATACTAGAAATAAATGAGAAATAGTAGTGGTTCTTGGAACCATCTTTTGATGTACAGATTGTAAGAATTATATTTATTTGGTGTACCTAATTTTAGAAAAATTAGTCAATGTGATCCATTTAATAGTTTGCTACAATAATTATTTGTCAAGGTGTGGCCTTTCATAATCCAAATTAGTCAATGTGACTGATCAGAGGGACCTAAATACCATGTAAATGGGGATGATAGTCTATTCAATTGGTGCCCTTTCATAATCATCGTTGCATGATACAAGGAGTTGTTGATTTGATTACTGAAGAAAAGTTGAGATACCTGCAAATTAACCCACTAAGTGCGCTTTGATGCATACTGATGGGAAGTGTGGAGTAATACTGTACACTTTAGTCCAATTTTGTGTTTAGTGAGACTGTGAGACACGTAGGTATATATTAATCCTGAACTCTTTATAATTGTGTGCCATTTTTCTGATCATATATAATGAAATCTCTGCAACTCCGTTGACATAATCATAATTTTCAGTGAACCACGTAAATCTATGTCTTAATTGTCTTCTTGTTCTTATTTTTCTGTGAATTCCCAAAACACATACTGGTTTTGGATCATTCTCTGTCCACAAAATCCAAAAGTATTGTGATATGCACATGGGCGGACCCAACATGTGCCCAGGAGGGGCACATGCCCTCCTGAAGTTATTTTTTCCATTGATTTTTTTTCTTTTAATTATATATGTATTTTTTTTTAATATTTCAAAATGCCCCCCCCTCCCCCCCCAATTTATTTTTTAATTAGAGATTAGATGGACTGTTTACCATTTTATCTATTGGTTGATACATAACCCAAGTCTCTTGTGGGCTATGGACTTCTTTTTAAAAAAAGCTCAGCATACTTCAGGTTAATTATACATTAGATGGGCTGTTTTATTATTATATCTATTGGGTTAATACACGGCCCAAGTCTCTTGTGGGCCATGAAATTTTTTTAAATAAAAGCCTAGCATGGTTCTTATATTTGTTAAGTATTCTAGCTTAGTTTTTTTATTTATTTGAATATTATATCAACTTGTTAAGTTTTGAAGTTGAACAAATAAATTTTTTTAATTGACTTATTAAGCGCTTGATGAGAGAGTATGATTATTTTGACATGGCTCATAGTTATTTACGTAATTTTTGTTCTACTTTAAATGAGTATTGATATGAATTAGATTAAGAATACTATATGCTCCTTAAAATATAGTGATTTTGGTATATTTTTTTGTTTCTTGTTTGCATTTTTACGTAACAAAATTATATCATATTTGTCACGATAGTTGGTTATTTTTCCCCACCAAATACACTATGCCCCGAACTAAAATCCTGAGTCCCCCGAATATGCAGGCTGTGTTTAACTTTGACTACATTGCTTCCTTGACCTCCAATGAAGTGTGTTAAAACTCTCAACTGCCAAAATTAAAAAGGTGAGTTCATATTTCAACAAGAACCAAATATATGTTTTTGGGGTTTTGATTATATGTTGTTACTGAGAAATAAAATAAAAACTAGTAGCTATTTTTAATTTTTCCCAAACAGAGGTACTGGGCTTTTGGCAACCAAATTCCTTCCACCACTGTCCCTCCAGCATATATATATATATATATATATATATATATATATATGATTTAATGAAACTTTCATTATTATTCTGTTAGATTATATATTTTCGTGTTGGATTATATATCTTTTCCAAAATTATATAGGTTTCTTACACTTTCTTCTAAACCATTTAAGACTAGAATTTCTTATCTCTTAAGTTTACTTAGTCTTCAAGATTATGTGCGTATAAATAGACATTTATATATTCTCATAATATCAATTCAATCAAATACAATTCTCTTTTTTTATACATTTTCTAACACCAACATTGTCCTTGATTTTCAAAGCAACAAAAAGCATATTCCTGGAGCTCCCCATTCTAGTTGGTGAGAGCTTTGATGGCCTCCCAGAGCAGAGCCAGACTTGAATGTATTTCTGCAAAACACAAATATAAATCTAAAATCCAACAGTTTTGGTATTCTGATCAGACATTATTGTAGGACTGTGAAAGAAAGCAGCTACTCGAGCTTGCTTGCTTGCTATGAAACAATCTTAATCATAGTCTGGGAAACATTAATTTACAACGCTCGAACCAAATTCAGCTTAATAAGCTAAAAAGCACTTTAGAGTATATAAAAGACCAAACCACTTGGCTTGACTTGCTATCAGATGGTTAAAGATACACTCAAGATCGTAGACTGAAAATTCAATGCAAATAAACAGCTTTGATGCTCACAAAGTCAGGTGATTGAAGCCATTTGAAATGTTCAACACATTTAGACATGTAATTAATTCCTATTATTTTTTTCTGAAAACAACTGTATATTATTGAATAGAAGCGAATGGGAAAATAGAAAAAAAAAAAAAAACAATGAATAAGTATGAAAAACAAATTACCCGTTAATTGGAATTTCAAAATAAATTATAAATTGCCTAACGAACAATCGAATATAGAATTCTTTTTCTTTTCTTTTTACCATAGAATATATAAATATATAAACAGGATTTCGGATTCAGTAATTCAAGAATAGACACAAATTTAACTGAAATTCAAAAGTAAACTACAATGTGTGTGTTTCTGAAATATATATAAGAGATTAGACCTGACGAGCGTGTTGGACGACCCAATCTTTGTCAACGACCAAAGATGAAGATTCAGCAGCAGACTTTGCTTTCGTTCCCTTTCTCTTGTCGTCACAAGCGAACAAGCTGGCTCACCAGCATCGTTTGGAGGTGTTGGAACAAAATCGAACACAAAACCTCGCTCCAACGACGAACTAAGCTTGCCTATTACAAGACCCACCTGTGTCAGAACGAAACTCTCAGTTCAGAATCCTCAATTATCAATAACAGACTGTACATGAGTGTATACAATTATATATATATATATATATATATAGAGAGAGAGAGAGAGAGAGAGAGAGAGAGAGAGAGAGAGAGAGACCTGAGAGGGCACACCGGATTGGCTGAGTCGATCTTCGGCCAATTTAAGTTGGGTTTCCTCTCCAACCACAGCTTTCATCATTGCTGATTCGAAAATAATTTGAGAGCAGAGTGGAGGAGTACACGTGTCAAAATGCTGACTTTCTCCTCCAGAGATCAGTCTTTACAACAAATCGAACAATTTTTCACTCTTTTGATGTACAGTGTGTGATAAACTTTGTGCGCGTTTTAGTTTAAGGACATTCACATAGGATCCAAAGGTTTAGCCCGAGCCCAAGACCAACTGTGTCTGCAATGCCCTGCAAATCCGGAGAAGATATATAATACACTTGATATAAATATATCGGGTGAATTTAGGTCTTGTATGATATACACGCACGATAGAACCCACTATGCATGTTGTACATCACGATCCAGATTCACCCGGTGTACTTACACCGGATGTATTGTAGACGTACTCGCAAATCCGTCATCAATCATTTTGGTCTGATGAAACAGAAATTTACCCCGAGCTGGCCAATATGTAAAACAAAGACAAGAGTAGGGTGGTCGGAAGGACATAAGCGTGGTGTCAGCCGACTGTATTCCGACGCTCAAGTCAAATATCGGTAGGGCTTGTTGAAGCTAGAAAGGCACTCAGATACTATTAATTACATACCTTGATATATAGATCGTCTCTATATTTATAGCAGTCAAATGAGAACGTGTCCTAGTAGGAGACTGACTCTTTAGTTCTCCAAACTTATCTGGAGATAAAAAAGTCCTGGTCAAAGCATACCTCTTATTCACGTCACCTTAATCTTAACTTCTACGTCATACGTTTCACAATTGGAGTCCAATACTCTATCAGATGCCCTATGTTCATGAGGGTCGCCTATTGAAGCTTAGGAACACTCTGGTTGGTCCATTGGGCTGTAAAAGTTGATCTTTGACCTAGAGAATTGTGCTGAACCTTTAGCTTGGCCTGCAAACTCAAACCTGAACCTACTATTAGGCTCTTACATCGACAAACCTTGGCGTCCGAACTTAGCAGACCCTTGGAGGCGGGCTAGACTTGGCCTTAGGGACCAATTTAGTCCTTAGCATTAGTAGCTAGCCCTGACCGGCCTTACTAGCCAGCCTTGGCTTACCTTGAGGGGCTGGCCTTGGCGGGCCTTTAGAGCCTCCTTGGCCGTCCTTCATTGGGTGGTTTACCCCTTTTCACACTTTATACTCCTAGTTTCGTGATTGCTGCCTTATAGACGTTAGATTTTGACCGTTGTTGGGTGAACGTTGCATTTCCAAATGTTGGGATTAAGCTGTTGCTTCCTTGGTTCACCTTTATAAAAGCCTCTTCACTCTTCATATTTCATACACCAAGACTACTTCTTAATTATATGTCATACTCCATTACTTCTTCCATTTCCCGTTGCTTGTATTTCATCTGGCACAATTTTGAGAAGCCAAGTCCAGAGCTTTTTGCTCCTTTTTCTCCTCTCTACGACATTCTCCAGTTCTTTGATTTCTTCATGGCAGACTATGTCGAGTGCTGAGACATTGCTTCTTCAATGACAGACCCGAAGATGGAGGAGTTAGTCATTCGCTACTTGTTCCCAAACGGAGTCATAGCTCGAGCCTCTTCTCCAGTGGAAAGGGTTTATTCTGTCAGTCTGGGGGAAACGTGTTTCTATGAGGGCGTTTTTGACTATGGCCTTTAGTTCCTGGTTCCGGTATTTGTACATAAACTGCTTCAAGCAGCGAACCTCTGTCCCTCTCAACTCATGCCAACTTTTTGGCGCATTATCATAGTTTCACTCGTTCTATGAAGGACATGTGGCCATGAAACTCTGATGCCTATAAACGGGTTTCTTTCTTGTTATGGGTTCTTCAAAAATGGCGAGTGGTGCCATCTTTATAGCCGACCGAATGGAAACTCTCCGCCCAAAGGCTTGGTGCTTGTTGATAATAGCAACCACATTAAGTCATGGAAACACAGGTTCTTTTTTTTTATTCGGGTTAAGTTTAGAGTTTGAATTCAGGTTACAACACTAATTTTATCATATAAACATCTTGTATGACATTGACTTTATGAAACTTATAAATTGCTTTCTTATTCTTTTATGTCTTTGGAATGCACATCATTGTAAAGACTATAAGATGAACAATCATAACTTTTTCATAATTAAAATAATTGAAGATATTGGCCACTACATTCTATGACATAATATAAATAGACCACTAATTAGACCAACATGCTCATAATTTGAAATATATATAATATAGTTAAGTATAAATATATAAAAAAATAAAATTAGAATTCGGGTTCAATTTAGGCTCAAGTTGATGGGACCTCAACCCAAGCCCAACCTTAATTGAATTCGGGTTGAGATTTTTCAACCTAGGCTTAACCCTAATTGTAAAAAACATTACCCGAACCCGTGAAAAATTGGGTTAGGCTTGGGTTGACCAACCCAAGTTACACCCCTAGCGTGCACAAGCCCATGAGAGAGGCGTCAGGGAGGACGCTGGGGTGATTGTGACATCTCACATCATGTTGGTATGGTAAAGGAGATGTGCTTATATGTGATGTGTTCTCTCCAAATGATATGAGGCATTTTGTGATAAAACTCTGCCTTTACCTTTTCTTTTTGCAAAAGCTCGTAACTACTCTTCATCGTATGGAATCGTCCCATCAGTTTTTGACCATTTATTTGAAGATAGATAACATTCATGAGATGTGGAAGCACGTGCACAAGTTCATCTCGAACGCTGAGCCCGCATGCTCTGTAATGACATGGAAGCTATATATGATGTGTTCTCTCCTAATGGTACGAGACATTTTAGGATAAAACTAAAGAACATCTGAACATGTGGTGGATGGCGTGCACAAGCCTATAAAGGAGGCGTCAACGAGGACGCTAACTCTCAAGAGGTGGTGATTGTAACGTCTCACATCATCTGGGTATGGTGAAGGAGATGTACTTATATGTGATGTGTTCTCTCCAAATGATATGAGGCATTTTGGAAGTAAAACTTTGCCTTTACCTTTTCTTTTTGCAAAAGCTCATAGCTGCTCTTCATCGCAAGGCATTGTCCCATCAGTTTTCAGCCATCTATTCATAAGATGAGAAAGTACGTGCGTAGGTTCATCCCGATAGTCAAGCTAGCATGCTCTATAATGACGTAGAAGCTATATGTGGTGTGTTCTTTCCAAATAGTATAAGATTTTTTTGAGATAAAACTCAAGAACAAAATTGTGTAGGTCATTTTAGATGATGTCTGTGCCTCTGAATTCTTTGGGTACACGTTTCAATTATGCTATTAATTAAGCTGCTGAGTTTATTTGGAAGGAGCTCCTTGTGATCATAAAAGAGAAAAATGTACCTATCGGAGGTTTTGATGCATCAAGTACTCCAACAACCTTTATCATCAGCTACTAAGCAAAATCTCGTCATGTCTACGACAGAGTCTTCAAAAGGTACCTATGTCATACTGGTATTTACTTGGCCAGGATTAGATGAGTTGAGGTTGGAAGCATGCGGTTGGTGCCTTAGAATTGGAATTAAAAGAAATTGATGTTATGTTCGGTTCATGGAATTGATGGCTTAGAATTGAAATTTGAAAAAATTTAGTTCAAAGTTTAAAATAAATTTTCTCTAATTTCAATTTCATGCAACCAAACATAACTTTAGTTTAAAATTTGGACCAACTTTCTTTCAATTCCAGTTTCAAACTACCAATTCCATGCTACCAAACAAAATTTTTAAGTTATGTGGTGGACCGCATTGTTTTGCCATATCCATCGCAGTCTCGCAACCTTAAGACAACAACATTAACCGCATTAAATTCAGTTTTTAAGGGAAGAACAAAAGTTAATCTTGAATTTTTTGGCCAATTGACCATGAAGTTATACTCACAGTATTGAATGAATAATACAATTGTTTTCGCCAGATGATGATTTTGAATCATGAGCATTTATTGCCGATGACTGAATAGATTTTAGCATATGATATTCTTTATTGAATAGCCAAGGCTATATTGTCAGTGAAGGGTGTGAGGGATAGAGAGATTAAGATATATATCTATATATATATATATATATAGTTCTTAATCTCTCTATCCCTATGCATAGTGTATCTAAAGCTTGATGTAACCATTCTCGATCATCCACTTGAGACTCCAATGGTTGTTCACATTCTTGAGAGTCCAGTAAGCCCAACCAAATGTTGCACGCCCGTACACTTCTAATTGAGCCTTTGCAAATTTTTGGTAATCCTCTTTTGTTGCCCCTCTAACTTGCCACTCAGCTACCCATTCCCCTGCAAATTATAACTATGTTATTCATCTAACAATTACATCAAGAAATTGTGGAAAATTTAGAGAAATTGTGATCAATATTGTAAGAAGACATTGTACTTTACCAATTAAAATCTGAGGGCCATTTGATGTGGTAACTAGACTCAACTGTGATGACCGGTTAGTATAGATGAAATCAATGTTTTGTTGGACAGTCATGCTGTCAAAAATATCAGAAAAGAGGTTGTAGTAGTGAATGTCTACGACCGATCCCTTTAAGCCACTGACAAGAGGGAAGAGCTCTTTCGGATCATGTGGTCCTATCCGGTTTGAAAACACCACATAAGCCGTGGAGGAGTGCTTCCGGACAGCTTTGTAACCAGCGCTGTAGTACTTGTTCAGGCTCTCTAGAGATGCTCCTGGTGACAGAGGCTCATTGATGAGCTCAACCGCGTAAAGGCTTGGATTCTTTGCATACCTATTCACATACATACATGATTTTACTTCTAATTTGCAAGTAACAGCTAATTTGTATGGGTCATATGGTCCTAAATGCATCATACAAGTCATGTCACAGAATGGTTATACCTGGAAGTTAAGAAGTCTATTACATCAACTGTCTCTTGTATGTTCTGGTCAGTCTTTCCCCATTCCTGAGAGCCATCTCTGGAAGAGCTGTGCTCATAGCCATTTTGAGAAGCCGGTGCAGCGTGTAGATCAATAATTACCTTCACACCATATTTTCTGCAACCACAGCACCACCAGATAAGATATATAAATCCAACCTAAATTGAGACAGGATATTAACTTAGGCCATTGCAACTATCAAAACCATGCACTAAGAGTAAAGGCCCTAACTTAAATGGCATTAACATGAGGACTCAAAATTGGATTCAGTCAGTTGTAGGATGAGAGAGAGCTCACATTGAATGGCCTAATTCAAGTCCGACCTAAATTTGAATTCAAAGACATGAGTAGGGTTAATCTTGCAGAAAACCTAAATTTCGTGTTTTTGTGTTTAAAGATACGAAAATGCAGTGTGTTTATCCAGTATATGGAGCATTACTCTATTGTTATAGGTTTGAATTTGATTGTGATTCTTAGTGCTTAAGGATTGGATATCTGGGGGTGAAAAGTACATACTGTGCCCATAAGAAGGCGTTGTCTAAGGCTTGCAAAGATCCTCCAACGTAAGGCGGTGGGGGTGTTGGATCACTGGCTATCCACCACCCAACAGGAATTCTCACAGCATTCAATCCATTGCTTGATATGAACTTGAAGTCATCTTCAACTATGAATGTGCTCCAATGCTCCTGAATTGCATTCCATCAAACTTTTAATCATATGAATGAGAAATGTATTTATGTCTGTAATCAATTAACAAAACTTATATGTCTTGCAACCTCCATCTTACCCTCATAACTTGTGATGCCCTGGCTGGACCATAACCATTAGTCACTTGAAACTCGCCTTGTGGCCCTCCGGTTCTTGTCATCAGAAAAACAGATGGGTCATTGTCTCCCCATCCTCCATCCCCTTTAAAATCTGCAGTTACAAGCTCCTCTGTCTTTACCTACAAATCCATAATAATTTGAAAACTAAGTTGCAATCTGATGGCAATTCAGTGTTTCTAGGCATGATTAATGTTAGAATGGTTTTTCCTACTTTTTTCCCCTCTCTGAATTAGCTTTCTGGATCTTTTTTACTTGGAAAACTCAACCAAAATAACCAAATAATTCCATGATAGTTATTCCCTCATTTTCATTGCACGTGGACTTCCATAGGTTTCAAAACCCTAGTTCTGACGATTGACCACAGCCGGGGGATGAGACTGATGGTGCCATCCCCTGGCGATGGTGACGATGAATTTAGGAGAAGACTACTATCAGTGATCGATAGGCTTTGAAAAATGTTAAATATCATCTAATCTAAAAGCTTAATGTGCTAAATAGGGATGTAACATGATTGAGGCATGTACAGTTTGTAACAATGCTTAATATTGTCCTCTCAAAGACGCACCAGTGGTCTCATTTAGTAAATCAAGCTTATAATCTTTTAGCGCGGTTCTACTATGTGCATTTTCCCAAAACATTCTGAAAGAAATTCTATTGCCAAACAGAGTCCCATTTGACAGTAAATGATGATAGACTTGACATGTTGAGTTGGACCAATGATTTTTTATTTTAGCGCCCATCACTTTCTCCGGTTTTTCTCTTTGTCCTGCTAATGGTGACAACGAAATTGCATAGGCATTGACTGTAAAGGAATGACTAGTGAACTACCATACAAAATATCTTGTGTGGAGAGAATTGGCAACTTGGCATGACTTAACGACCAATAATGTATCATTGCAAACAATATATATATATATATAAGAAATGATTCAATATATAACCTGTAAGAAGAACCCATTGGGTGCTTTGATTCGAACACGGCTCAAATCATCAGATTTTATCACAATCTTAAAAGTTTGAGATGCACCAGGAGTGTCTGCAACAGCTACTATATCAATCCCATTTCCAGCAGTGTCAAGTCCCACAAATTGTTTGTTAAACACTCTAAATTGAAAAGTCGTCTCATTGATCCTCCACAGCTACAGACAACAACCATGAAAATCAAACTTGAAAATGAGTTAAAATCAAACCATATATATATTCAAGTGATCAGAATTTGATTCATAACAATGTAAATTCATTACATGAAATGTTTCCCAGCCTGAGGCTTCTGTTCTGTTGGCTACTATGATTGTTCCTCCACCCGTCTCGGCACAGAGGTACTTCCCAACTGTTACTGATTTAAATTGGAGCCCAGTTCCATCCTAATGAAAATTCCAAAAAGATTGGAACTTGAGAAACACATATATGTAATGACAATATATATATATATGTGTGTGTGTGTGTGTGTGTGTGTGTGTACAAATTACCAAGAAATCTTTGTTGGGGATGCCATCAAATAGAGATGGTTTAATCCATCCTTCTGTGACCAGCCACCCTCCCAAGTTAACAGCTCGAACCTGAAAGTTGGGATTAACCCTCCCATAGCCAAGAGATACTAAACCAGAAAAAATGATGCATATGCTAAGTAGTAGCTTTCTTGTAGAACATATTGCCATTTTATGTTTCTCCACTTCCCTATGAATACTTCTTCTTGAAGGGTTCACATATATATATATATATATAGGCATATACTTGCATAACTAGAGTGAAAGGCACTAGTTGTCAGCCTCTAGAAACTTTGACCAATTGGGTTTTGACATTTCATCGTGATGTGTTGTTTTTTTGTTTCAATTCTTGAAATGATGCAAAGAAAATCCTCAATTGCAGCGCTGAAAATAGAGTGTTCAATTTGGGTTATTCAACTTCTGTAAATTTTTGTGTTTGTTTTATGAATTGACAACTATTGTTCTTAGGAAATGTGCCGTTGACCAATAATATATAGCACTTTTATCATTTTCCTATAATATTTGGTACAGCCACCTAACGAATGGAGAGAAAGTGAAGGATTGCCAAACTAAGTCAAGTCTTCGCAGGGAGACTGCAATTGATGACATTGATTTATAAAATGGAGGAATGGGCTCCGAGATTAGTGACCAACAAGATTATCACCTCTTTGGCTTGAGAGTTGGCTTATATGGTCAACCCTTGTGTTTAGAGGATTGGTAGAGAGAGAGAGAGAAAAGAGAGAGAAAAAAAAATGAAAAACTTAATGATGAAATGTTTGAATTAGAATGATTTCTGTCCTGATTCTTCTGATCTGAGCCAAATATGGGCTCAATTCAGTGGGTTTAATTTAATGCAGCCAATTTACTGATTTAAATAATTTATTTTACGCTCAAGGTGCCATCAAGACTAGATTCAAATCCCACAGCTATCATTTTTTGTATTCTTATTTTCTATAATTTCTGTTTCATTTTTAAAATTGAGATTTAACATGGAAATTAAATGCAAAGCCTTTTTGTACTAAGAAAATAAAACATTTCATTTTTTTTCTTATCCACAGGAGAAAAGATACACTAGTTTCTCATCTTTTACTCTTTAAACATCCAAATCCACTGTCCTTTCCTTCCTATAACTTCCTTTACCTACTAAATTCTCACATAACTCATTTCTTCAAACCCTGCGTGAGCCACTCTCCCCGCAAGCATGTTGTTAATATAGTGTTGGATATCTATTATTTAATTAGTGCACGATAAATAAAATAATTTATTTATTTGATACCGTAGGAAAGTCAATCAATATAATTGAAATATTCGGTTATCTCTTTGTAGTTCGAAATAGTGGAAACAAACAAACTGGTAACTCATGTTACGAACTATTTCTACGACAACGTAATCCGCTTCTTTGTTAATAATCGGCTAATAGAGTCCTCTATATATATTGCACAATCCAAGTTCTTTTGGTTGATGCTACCAAAGAGAGAGATATTAAGATAGAGAGATAACTCAAGATAGAGAGAGAACTGAACCAAGAATATTAGAGGAAAAAATTAAGAGAGAATTATATATTTCAATCACTGGTTTTTCTTCTACTTTATTCCTTTTAGAAAGATTATGCATCCGAGATGTATGCTTATGTGGATGTCTACTCAATCCACTTGTTAGTTAGGTAAATATGTTTTGCTCCATTAAGGAGTCTACAGTGGATAAACCACTTAATGGGGATAATGTATTATCTACACCCATTATCTTATAGATACAAATAATAATTATTATACAATAATAAATATAGCACAACAAAAAACTTGATTCTAGACCGACACTCAAATTCAATTCAATCTCTTTAAGACAATAATTGTCCCACAATGGTGTTGAACGAACTTTTAACGATTGTCTCCCAGAATACAACAATCTCACTCAATCGGTACCAACACTTGATGTCAATTAAGTATGTGAACCAACTATGTGTAATACTCTCTTGACTTGACTCAGCCTCACTCTGAACTTTGCGTTCAGACCCACACCACTCAACACTCAGGGCTAGTTTGGTACGCAGGAATGGAGGTGGAATGGAATGATCATTCCACCTCTGATTCCCTTTCTCTTGTTTGTTGTGCTACATTAGAAATGAAATGGTCATTCCTAGTCATTCCCTAGGAATGCTCATTCCAACAAAACCATTCCTCTTCTTGAGCTATGGAATGGTCATTCCATTCTCATTTCTTATTAAAATCACCTTCTCTCTCTTTATTAATTTCTCTCCCTCTTTTACAACTCACTCCCGAATATATATATATATATATATATAATAAGTAATTAGTGTTAATTTCTCTCTCTATATATAATATATATGTTATATATCTGCCACACGCCTATATGTATATATATACATGTCACATGCCCATATATATAATTTGCTATATTTTAAGTTGTGAAAGAAAATTATTTTATCACTTTCAATTTTTAATAAAGTATTAATTTTTTCGTATAAAAGATTATATTAATCTCTTGACTAGAATAAAGGTCGAATTATATCTTAATTTAGAAAATTTTAATTGAATGAGTAATTAAAAAAAATTACATGATAATTAAATTGAAGTTGGCCAAATGTCCCATTTGTAAAACTGATTATGTTTTATGAAAAAGTATAACATGTTGGAAAGTATTACCATTTTATTCCTATATCATTCTCTATCCATAGCCAAACATTGGAATGAGAATGGTCATTCCATTCTATTCTCAGCTTCATTCCATTCTTATTTCATTTCATTCTTACATACCAAACTAGCCCTCACACTAAGTGGGTGCTACCAAAAAGAACCAATTGTCATCAAACCAAGGTAAAACAAGGCTCTAATACCAACCGACGAAGCGGAAGTTATGAATATTCGCTCACGAACAAGATAAAAAACTTTTAATCCACAAAGGTAAAGAAAAATGCAAAGTAATCATTATTTTTATTGAAAATTGATTTAATTGATTAATTTCTGCCCTAAGGCAATACATATATTTATAATAGAGAAATCATAATCCTAATAGTACAAGAAACCTAAAAACAAAATGAAAACTAGAACAAGGAAATTGGTAAAAATAAAACTTTCTTCAAATATTCTGAAAAATTAAATAAGAAATCTAATAATTAAAAACTACTAAATATGAAATTTCAACCAAATCTGAGTTCGTTTGCTCCACCAATTTTTTTTGAAATATTCAACATTCTTCATATCGGACGAAAAAATGTAATTTTGAGAATTTAGATGATTGATGGCTTTAAAATGGCATGGATAGCTACTAAATTTTTTCCATCGGGACGTTTTCGATCAAGAAAGGGTTTCATCAAGTCAAAAAAGTTTCGTCGAAAATTCTATCCTTCGTCATGTAGTATTAAATTTTAATTTAAGAAATAAGCAAAAAAAATTCGGGTGTATTGTCCCACAACTGTCAAATTGAAGTGTTTTAATTTTGGTAGATAATGCTTTCTCGACCATTGATTTAAATGCACAAAAGCCTTTGCTTTTTTGTAAGTTAAAAGATATAATCAATTGAAACAAGAAAAGCCATCAATTAATAAGAGATAATAAGGATAACCATCGTGAGACATAATAGGAGCGGGTCCCATAAATCAGTATATAAAACCTCTAATGGAAACAAAATTTTAAAGTCTCTAAGTTTACACATTTTTCTAACTAAACAAGTAGGACAAATAAAAATATTTGAGGAGGATCTGTCAACGGTGATGGAATGGGTCAAGGCAAGATGTCGCAAGACTTGATCAAGATGGCCTAATCGCATATACCACACATCTCCAGATGTGCTACTAGAGATTGGAACAGTGGTGGGACATACAGCTGGTTGGAGAAGAGACAGGTTATTACTCTCACACCATGTAATTTGTTATAATTTGCATTATTTGTATTTATATAAAAGATTTATATAATATTATATTACAATGATATTGAGAGAATATATCTACAGTAAATGAAAGAATAATAATACTATAATCAAGGCTATACCAATAATACAAGATATAATGTACCCTTGGAATCATGTTATACAAATAATACAAAAAGGATAATGCATCCTAAAATTAAGGAGTTTTATGCATATCTTAACCCATCTTAACACATGGCATCATGTGCATGCCAGCACCCACTCACATTACTATCTTTGGGATTAATCCAATTTGGACTGTATATCATTACTATGTATGGAATCTAAAGCTTGATGTAACCATTTTCGATCATCCACTTGAGACTCCAATGGTTGTTCACATTCTTCAGAGTCCAATAAGCCCACCCAAATGTTGCATGCCCGTACACTTCTAATTGAGCCTTTGCAAATTTCTGGTAATCCTCTTTTGTTGCCTCTTTAACTTGCCACTCAGCTACCCATTCCCCTGCAAAATATATATATATATATATAACCATGTTATTCATCTAACAATTAGATCAAAAGAATGTAAGAAGAGCATTGTACTTACCAACAAAAGTGAGAGGCTCATTTGATGTGGTAACTAGACTCAACTGTGATGAGCGGTTAGTGTGGACGAAATCAATGTTTTGTTGAACAGTCATGTTGTTAAAATTATCAGAAAAGAGGTTGTAGTAATGAATGTCTATGACCGATCCCTTTAAGCCATTGACAAGAGGGAAGAACTCTTTGGGATCATCTGATCCTATCCGGTTTGAAAACACCACATAAGCTGTGGAGGAGTGCTTCCGGACAGCTTTGTAACCAGCACTGTAGTACTTGTTTAGGCTCTCTAGAGATGCTCCTGGAGCTCGAGGCTCGTTGATCAGCTCAACCGCGTAAAGGCTTGGATTCTTCGCATACCTATTCTATTCACATATCATATCATACATGATTTTAAGTAGTAATTTGCAAATAACACATTAATTCTTATGGGTCATATGGTCCTAAATGCATCATATATACAAGTCCTAATGTCCTATACCTGGCAGTTAAGAAGTCTATTACAGCAACTGTCTCTTGTATGTTCTGGTCAGTCTTTCCCCATTCCTGAGAGCCATCTCTGGAAGAGCTGTGCTCATCGCCATTTTGAGAACCCGGTGCAGTGTGTAGATCAATAATTACCCTGATACCATATTTTCTGCAACCATAACACCACCATATCACTTATATAAATCCAACCTAAATTGAGACAAATTAAAGCATGCACTAAGAATAAGGGCACCAACTTAAATGGCATTAAGAGGAGGACTCAAATTTGGATTCACACCTAGATTTTAATTCAAAGACATGAGTAGGGTTAATCTTGCTCAAAAACATCTCTCACAATATTTTCACATGTGGGTTCTACTTAATTCTGTGTGTTTAAAGATATGAATTAAAATGCAGAGTTAAGTACGCATGCAAAGAGACTGTTTCCTTGAGCATTACTCTATTGTTATAGGTTTGAATTTGCTTGTGATTCTTAGTGCTCGAGGCAAAAAGTACATACTGTGCCCATAAGAAGGCATTGTCTAAGGCTTGCAAAGATCCTCCAACGTAAGGCGGTGGGGGTGTTGGATCACTGGCTATCCACCACCCAACAGGAATTCTCACAGCATTCAATCCATTGCTTGATATGAACTTGAAGTCATCTTCAACTATGAATGTGCTCCAATGCTCCTGAGGTGCATAGCATTAAATTATTAATCATATGAATGAGAAATCTATTTATCCCTGTAACCAATTTACAAAATATATATATAACTTGTTAAACATCATTTTTTTGGCATTTCATAATACTACTATATAACAATAATAATCAACAAAACTAGCTTATATGTCTTGCAACCTCCATCTTACCCTCATAACTTGTGATGCCCTGGCTGGACCATAACCATTAGTCACTTGAAACTCGCCTTGTTTCCCTCCTCCGGTTCTTGTCATCAGAAAAACAGATGGGTCATTGTCTCCCCATCCTCCATCCCCTTGAAAATCTGCAGTTACAAGCTCCTCTGTCTTTACCTACGAATCCATAATAATTTGAAAACGAAGTTGCAATCTGATGGCAATTCAGTATCATATCATTGCAAACAAGATAAGAAATTATTAAATAATTAACCTGTAAGAAGTACCCATTGGGTGCTTTGATTCGAACACGGGTCAAATCATCAGATTTTCTCACAATCTCGAAAGTTTCAGATGCACCAGGAGTGCCTGCAACAGCTACTATATCAATCCTATTTCCAGCAGTGTTAAGTCCCACAAACTGTTTGTTAAAAACTCTAAACTGAAAAGTGGTCTCATTGATCCTCCACAACTACAAACAACCATGAAAGTAAAGTTCAAAATGAATTTAAACCATGCTATTCAATGATCAGAATTTGATTCATCACAATGTAAATTCATTACACTAAATGTTTCCCAGCCTGAGGCTTCTGTTCTGTTGGCTACTATGATTGTTCCTCCACCCTTCTCGGGAGAAAGATACTTCCCAACTGTTACTGATTTAAATTGGAGCCCAGTTCCATCCTAATGAAAATTCCAATAAGATTAGAACTTGAGACAGTATTGAATGATATATATATATATATGAATATAAAAATGAAACTGAGTTCAGAAAAACATGTAATGACTATATATATGTATATATGATGCCAATATAAATGAGGATATGTATTTAAGTGTACAAACCAAAAAATCTTTGTTGGGGATGCCATCAAATAGAGATGGTTTAATCCATCCTTCTGTGACCAGCCACCCTCCCAAGTTAACAGCTCGAACCTGAAGGTTGGGATTGACCCTCCCATAGGCAAGAGATATTAAACAAGAAAAAATGATGCATATGCTAATTAGTAGCTTTCTTGTTGAAAAAATTGTCATTTTATCTTTCTCCACTTTCCTATATATGACATCTTCTTGAAGGGTTCACGTACGTGTGTGTGTATGTGTGTGTGTATATATATATATAGGCACACACATTTGTTATAAAAAAATTGACATTTATGTTTCCTCCACTGTCTCTCAATGTTTCCTCCACGCTCTCTCCAAAATTTGAACGAGAACTAGGCCACCGATAGAACTTGTCACCGCCAAGCTGACAAACGCGAGAAATTCAACTATGGGGTTGTCACCATCAACTATGGGATTCATTCCACGAAATACCACTAAGTCACCATCAGCTATAGGGTCTTTTATATTAACAAAAATATCATCACAAATATCTACTCACCCCTCCATATAAATCTTAAATTTATAGTCAATTTAGGGCAACCCAAAACAGTAAATCGAGAAAAAGTTGTCACTTGTCGGAGAACCACCTGAATAACCGATAGCATCACCATTATGATAATCGACAGCACCACCACACAAACAACCAGAGGCGGAGCCAGGATTTTGGTGTTGGGGGGCCAATTTTTTTTTTTTTTACATCAGTTTAATATTAGTTTTATTTATATGTACAAAAGTATATATAATATATATGTATTGTATAAATGTATATATACAATATATAAAGCATCAATAGTTTTTATTGGCTTGACTAGACTAAAGTTTATGCTTCCAAAGTAATCAATTAACCTGTTATTAATTAGTTATTTAAATAAAAAATTTTATTGAACTTTCCTAACAAGGACAGAAAAAGATTAAGCTAAAATTGAAAAAACTTTCAATTAAACAATAAGACTTTTAATTTATAGAAAAATACAAAATTCATGTAGTAATATCACAAATTAATAATTAAGCAAAATCTGGAACACGTCATCCGTATTAACATATCAACTATCAATCTATCATTATTTTCAATTATAAATTAATAGTATAATTATACGAATAGAATAATTCAAAAATAATACTTCTAATTCATTAGTCCTTTATACCAATTTTCGTTAATATATGAGTATGTCCCTGATCACTGATTCAGATTGAACTCATACCAGACTTTCAACTACCCAAAAAAAATAAGCTTAGTTTGATAAGTATTTATCTATCAAATAAAGTACAACTGCTTTTTTTTTTTTTTTTGAAACCCATATAAAAAATTATTTCCCAATCCAAGGAACAAGATTGAAATTAAATGTTAGAATCAGTAATCCGTTCTAGTTTAGATTGATAATCAGTCAATTAATGGGTCCAATACAACCAAACACTTGAAATTAACATCCTTCTCTTCTCTCACCAAATTCTTGAAACAAAAACTTCAGATCTTATAATGTATGTATATCAGTATATAAGAGTATTGGAAGTGGGCCTATTTTATTAATCTTTGATGGTATTCATCGGAATGCCCCTATTTTTACTATGTACTATATTTTCTTATGCAATGAAACAACACTCATTTAGAAAAAAATAAAAAATTAGAGTTTTGAAGAATAACAAAATAGAATTTAGGATTTTTTAATTAAGAAAGAGAGAGATATAATTGATATAAAAGTAAAGTAGTCTATGTAGACTTAGTGGAAGACTGTATATTAGGAACTCAATTGATACAAAAGGGATTAGTGTGTGTGTGTTTATATTCATGATGTGCAAGGCCCAATAGCCAATGAAGAATTGGGTTTGGGGGAGTTTATTAGTATTAAGTTTCTAAAGGCCCAATGGCCAATGAAGAATTGGGTTTGGGAGGGTTTATTAGTATTGATTTTCTAAAGGCCCAATGGCCAATGAAGAATTGGATTTGGGGGTTTATTAGTATTGAGTTTCTAAAGGCCCAATGCCTAATGCAGAATTGGGTTTGGGAATACATATATTATTTTTTAAAGACATGTATAGTAGTAAAAAAATTCCAAAATTTTGGTTGGGGGGGGGGGGGGGGGGGGGGGTTGACCACCACTAACAGAAGTAGTGTAGACCAATTACTCATAATCAAAATCCACAAAAAAAAATTAAAAAAAACCACTGCCACCATCATTGATGCACCTTTCTCCAATCTAAATATTTTACAACACTGTATTTCGACATCAAAGAATTTTTTTTACAATGACACTATGATAACTTAGACTTTGGTCGTTGAAAATATTAGCCTGGATGATTGTCGGAGGTTATTCTTGAAGTTCACGATGATGACTTAGGCCCTATTTGGCAGAGTTTTTGCTTCGACTTTTACGCAAAAGAAAAAGAGAAGCAGAAGCTAAATTAGGAAGCTGGTACCCCCAGCTTCCTTTAAACGTTTTTTTTGGAGTCCGAAGCTTTTCCGCCTTACCAATTAAACACTCTCCAAAATAACTTTTGAACTTGAAAAGTCGAAAGCCGCTTTTCAAAAGACAATCCAAACAGGGCCTAAGTAGATCAATTCATTAACAGCTTGCTCGACGGCGATGGACAGTTGTTCTCAACATGTTGGAGTGTGGTGAAATCATCGAAAAACGGTCGACCGAAGTGTAGTGACAGTGGTAGTGGAGATGTGGGTCAAAAGCTTTAATGGATGGCCACATGTGCAAATGGATGAGCTCACTCCCATTTAATGAAAATTGAAAAATAATTTTTTTTTTGAAATTATGACTATTCATAGTTTTGATGACTTGGTAAATAATAAAGAGGTTATTTTTGTCTAACAAAAATGGAGAGATAGCTTCCGAGGGAGGTTAGTTTTCCCCTTTTATATATTTTTATTTTTCATCTTCCATTTATAAGTCATAACTAACTATTTAAAAAAAATAGAAAAATTAAAAAGAAAAGAAAAATATATCAGCAAGATGAAATCTTTGAATCAGATCTGTCCTTGTTCTTCTGAACCAAATATGGGTTTAATTGGGTGGGCTTAATACAGATAATTTATGATATAAATTAGCTTACCTGCGCTTGAAGTCTCAACAAGACAGTTTGGCCGAGTGGTCTAAGGCGCCAGATTTAGGCTCTGGTCCGAAAGGGCGTGGGTTCAAATCCCACAGCTGTCATTTTTCTCTTAATTCCTCTAAATTTTTGTCCTTTTTTTCCTATTAAATCCAAAGCCATTTTTACTAACAAAATAAACATCTTCGTTTACTCTTTACCCAAGCATTCTTTGACTTTAAATACTCAGAAACTGAAAGCAAATTAAGTTTATACATAAACTCAATTATTTATAATAATCCAAATCCAATGCATGAATTCAAATATCGAGTATTTTCTAAATGAAATGCTAAATTGAGCTTCACCCTTTCTTTCTTCCACCTTTATATACAAGTCTCCGAGAAAAATATATATATATACAAGCCTTAGTAAGATTCACTGAAACAAGTCAAGGGACTTGTCCCAAACTAATTGATGAAAGCCGATTAAAAAAATTATCACTGAGTTTTACTTATTTTCTATAAAGACAAACAAACTTTATCAAATTTAAATAAGACCAATATGTCTCAATTTTGAAATTCCTTTTTCCTATGTTCTAAACCACTTGAACTTTGATAATTGAATTCTACACAAGATTTTCTCAATTGAATTTAAAATAAATTAATAATAGTTTAAAATTCATAATGCAATATTCATTACTTTTTTTTTGCAATAATTAATTAAAACTTAAAGGAATATTGAAAGACAATAACAAAAATTGGATTACATATTAATTTTTTAATCAAATGTTAATTGTAAAATTTTACTCCTATTTTATCTGCTCAAATTGTTCCTTTTTGTCAGGAATCAATAACAAATATTTGAACCCAATTAGAGTCAATGAGGGAACTATTCTGATTTCATTGAAATTACATATTAGGATAACTTGAAAAGTTTTGATTCGGATCCGAATTAAGAAGAAAAATGATTGAATAATGATTCTATGATGAAAATAGAATAGGGTGTTTGGTAACCCATTTTCTCAGGTAAATTTTTTTAAACAAGAGTGTTTGATAACGTTTTTATGGTACGACTTATGATTGCCAGTTTGCTCAGAGATCTTGATTTTAAAATATTCGGTTATTTATTCGATGATAACTTTCACTATTCTAATTATTTATTATTTTTTAATTGAAATATTTGTCCTCGTATATATGCGTGGATCTCTTACTGTTTGAATTATCTTGTCATATTCAACTTCTTCCATAGTTCCTCTTTTGCAACTCCAACTTTTATAAAGAAATTTTTTTTTCCAATACCATATGTTTTTACATAATGCCTCCCACCAATAAAAGTAAAATTTAGGGATAAATTTGTGTGTATTTTATATGATTCTTCCAAAATAACTAAAATTAGGGTAAAGTTTTTGTGTATAAAATAATTGTATAATGGAGGATTATTTCGTTTATATTTTGGTTTATTTTTGTTCATTTTTGAATTATACCCTTTTATAGTATCACCTCCACTAAAATATATATATTGTAAACTATTTTTTATTTATTCTACCACAAATTAAAATATTGAACATTAACAACAATAATTCAAGTAATTCAACCCAAATAGAGCAAAAATTTAATATTATAAAATAGTTAATAAAATCTAAAAATTATCAAATATGATAATTGAATATAAAATGGATAAATTGCAGCCCCGCTATATAGAAAAATGTGCAATAAATATTCCTACTATTTGATATGTACATATAAATTTTTATAATTTCAAATTTTAGAACAAATTGTCCCATCCAGTCAATTTTGAAAAATTATTTTTTGAAAAAACTCCAAAGTACCCTTTTAATTATTATTATTATTATTTTGCCATTCTTAAATTAATGGTCAATAAATATTTTTCAAGAGAGAGCGCAGAGTGAAACAGTTCTAGCTGTTTGATGCATTATGTAGGTCCCACAAAAGTGCATCAAACAGTTGTTGTTTGTTTCACTTTTTAAATTATTTTCTTTTATACTATGTATCAACATTTTTATTTTATTATTTATTATGTGACCACCGAGTCACCGACACAGGTCAAGAGTTGGATCTAGTACCGGGATAGGAATTGATTCTGCCAGTTGTATGCGACATCAACAACCAATATCACCTGTAACTCTATTATCTACAACTCCAATTCTTACCAATGTCCAATTACCACGTCACGCGATGAAATATTTATGTTCTAAATCAACCCTATGGTTTCCTACCGAATTGACCATAACACCCTCACACCATAACGTGGAAAGTTATTATTGGATGGATGTCACTAAACATAAATGTTCGTCTCTGCTGCCTACACAAACCCAAAACACTTTCCCACTCTCTCTTTCTTCCCTCCATTTACATAATTCCTTTCCTTTATCTTCCTTCTTATCCTTCGCTTCTGCATTTCTCTTTCTCTCTCTCTCTCTCTCTAAACCTCTCTCTCTCTAGGACGCGAAACAAAATGGCTAGAATGATCTTGATGTTGGCACTCTGTGTACTCCCGGCGCTCGTTAGCGCCTTCCGTCCAGCTGCGAACCCACTCGTCGTGAAGGGTCGGGTTTACTGCGACACGTGCCGAGCCGGGTTCGAGACCTCCGCAACCACCTACATTTCGGGTATACTCTTCTCCTCTCTCTCCTTTATATCGATTTCTTATCTCTCTCTGTTTCAATGTTCCCTACATGACTGATCTATATATGCGTTTCTGTGTATATATATATATAGCTCGATCGAAATATGTATTTGACACTTGAAGAAACGACATTGTTTGGTAGTAGAGTAGTATCTAGTGTGCGCCGAGGGAGATCTCGTAGATCTAACCTAGGGTTTGTATCTAGTTAAGGACTATGGTGTACTATAATACATGACAGTTACAGTGGCCACTTTCTAGTTGAGTATCAGATTAGGAATGTAGATGGGTCGGGTTTGTAACTGGCCACTGTCTAGCATCCAGATGCATCTGATTGTTAGGCTTGAATGCTTGGTTCTGTAGAGTATACTAATTTAAGTGAAGGTCTCTTTTTAGGGTTTCATCAAACCCTTTGGGGCTGGCCTAATCACTTCGTATACCCGAAATCACCCCCAAACCACAAGCAGGTACTGGATACCACCGGGGTACCGTGTATGTAGGAATTTAATCCAATACAACAAAATTGTATTATTGTATTAGGTGGGAACAAAGCTTTATTGGGTAGGATTCCTACATACACGGCACCCCAGTGGTAATTAATAATTTTCCCTAAAGCACGGAATTGGATAAGCCACCTTCTGATAATTGAGTTAAGAAGAAGCATGTTTCAGAGAATAGTCTTTTACAGGGTTTTTAGTTATCTGAGTGGAATTATTTTCAGAAAAAATTGAACCAAGCAGGTCCTAAGTAACTGATTCAAGTATATAATTTACTGACAGAGTAGATATACTACAATCCAAAAATATAGATATGACCATTGATCTATTTGTATAAAATGTTTTGGAAAAATCACATTAGTCAATATATATAGAACATTGTAACAAAAAGGATATATTGAGGTTAAAAATACAAATATGATGATAACATTATAAATGTGGTGTATATTTTATTTCATGAGAATAATCGAAGAAAGAGGAGGGAGAGATATAATGAGGTAAGGAGCATGCACATCAAGTATGTCTTCCGTATATTATATAGTGGAGCAAGAAACAATAGACACAATATGCGCATGTTCCTTGCCTCATTTTATCTTTTGACTTTCAATTATTCTCCTTCGTCCTTACTTATAATTCTTCTAGGTGCCAACAATTAAAGAAGTGAACCAAATTATGCCAATAAGATCAAAAGTTTCCTTCCACCATGTCATGTGCACCCTATTTCATATAATCTATCATTTATATCATTAGCTGTGCTCAGTTTTTCTCCTCTTTTTATTGCATGAGGTTTGTTTCTAGATTATGGTCTTAGAGCAGAACGAAACTTGTGGTCAATTCCAAATAGTTGAGAAAGGACTGTATGGAATTGAATTTCTAGGCTAATTATCTGTCATTGATACCACTTCTGTAAAAAGAATTTAGTCAGTAATGGGAGTTTTTGGTGATGTGGCACAAATTCAAAAGTGCAAAGCTACTTCTATAATCTTTGTTTGAAGAAAAAAGACATAGACATCATTAATTTTGGAAGAATGTAATATTTATCAAAAAAAAATTTTGGAAGAATGTAGTGGAACATCAGAAATAAAGTTGGCTCTATATATTTGAATAGTATGTGCAAGGAGGGATGGCCACCTATCTATCAGTTGAGTGGAACAGTCTACCAAAACTTGCAACTCTTTTCTCTCATGTCGCAAGCTGTATAATTAGCAAGTAGTCAGACTGCATGTTTATTGGTCATTGATTAATGCTACAGATCTATTACTATTTACAACTGGATACTTGCCTGAGTGGAGTCTATTGTCAATCCTTGAGGAGGGAGTCTTAGGATTTGGTGTGATTTTTTTTTACATATTAGAAAAGATATATATTCGACTGTATGAAACCTACCCTCTTTTCATGTTGATGCACAGGTCCAACCTTTACTATCCCCAATTCTTTTTAAAAGGATTTAATAGCTGACAATAGTTTTATCCTAAAAGAGGAAACAATTGTGTGAGGTGAGGCGCTCACATATAGTGCATGAAACCCTTTGACATGCCAATTGTCAATGTGTAAAAGACTAAAAGTATCCTTCACAAGACAGATATGCATCTACAAGTGGTGCGAACTGCTACTTTAGAGATCATTATAGGCCTAAGCTGAAACAAATACATTTTTGGGGGTTAATTATAAAGGTTAGCCTTACTTGATAGCACTACGGTGTAGACACCCCATTTTGCACCAATCTTATTTTCATTTGTTTGTGTGTGTATATATATATATTTAGAAAAGAAAAGAAAAGAGAAACTAAAACATAGAAGAAATGAGAACAAAAAAATAGAAAAGAGAAGAAAATAAAATAATAATAATAATAATAAATAGAAAGACTATAAAATAAATAAATAAATAAAATGAAAAGAAAAAAAGAAGCGAAAATGCAAAAGAAAATAAAAAAATAAGAAGAATGAATTAAAGTGAAAAAAAAAACAAAGAAATAAGAAAGGAGAGAGAGAAGTGGCAGAGTCTGGCACCACCACTCTCTCATTTCTCCATTTAATGCGGCCACATGGCCATCTAGTCTAGTCTCCATCTGATTATTAAAAAGAAATGGAAAAAAAAATGAGGGCAGGCATTTCTTTCTCTCTTTTTCATGTGAACCATCTCTATGGTTCACATGAAGGAGATAGAAAGAGTGAGAGAGATCCCTCACATCAAAACCACCCTCTCTCTCTCATTAATTTTTCATCATCATGCTATATTCTCTCCTATTACGTCTCCCTATTATTTCACTCTCTCATTTTCTTCCTCCTTAAGGGCTAATACACATAGAAGAAAGGACTCAACAACCACGAGAAGAAAAAGGTGACCCACTTTCACACACACACTTTGAAGACCCACCAACAATTCTCTCTTAAACTCATTTTTCTCTCACTGAACCAGTGCAAAAACCCATTTTTTTATCTTCTCTCCACCAAGTAAACACACACACACACATGTGAATAGGGATGACAATTCTGCCTGCCCCGGTGGGTTCTTGCCCCTAATGGGACGGGATGGGAACCCTTTTTGTTTGTAAGGGCGGGTATGGAAACAAAAATTAGAATCCGCTACGAGTACAGGGCGGAATTGGGATTTGATAAAAACCTGCCTTGTCCTGTTTATATGTTGTTATTACACATATACACCTGCCCTTAAATATATATAATATCTTAACCTAACCTAACCTAAATTGTCTTAGCAACATCCCTCGATTACCTCACCTAACCAAATTAGCGCATTTGAGATCTCCATTTCTCCTCTAACAATCCCTTAGCCCTCTCCAACCACCACCACCCAATCCTCAACTGCCTCACTCTCTCTTCATCTCTCTCTCTCTTTTGTGCATTTGTGTGTTAGAACTTAGAAGAGGACTTCTTACTTGTTCTTTTAGTGAGAGTGCGCTGGTGGTTTTTACATCAATTTCAGATGGCACACAAAACACTGCAAAAATCCATTGATCTCTTTGTGGACTCAACAAAAGCGACAATTTATGTTTCTCATTCCTTTGTTTTCTTTTTGATGCAATGAGAGTCTTGAAATATTATTTTTGAATTTAACAGTTTGGTACATTATTTACTGTTTAGTTATCAGTTGTTTTTTAATATCAATTTTCTGTCTTGGTTCTATTTTGAGTTTCCTGTCAAATCTACTTGGCTCTTTGCCAATGACTGTTTTAACTCCATTAATAAACAAGGTTTGAGAGTATGGTATTAAAGGATAAATAAGTTGATTTGCATAATGGGTGTTTGGTGAAATGTGTAAACGGAGCGGGATAGGGTTACTTTCCTCCTAATGGGGCGGGGATGGGATTTGAGAAATGAACCCGTCCCGGGTTCGGGACGGGTATGGGAGGGGTTTTAATTAAACGGGGTGGGGTGGGCTTAGGCAAACCCCTCCCATACCTGCCCTATTGCCACCCCTACATGTGAACACGCATTTTTCACTCTTTTTCTTTTATTCTTTTTTTTTTATTATTATTTTTCCTTCCACACACTCATGCACACTATACACCCTCTGTTGCTTCAGTTATTGGATTTCTGGAATAATACCTATAATAACAAGTGTGTCAACTTCTGAGGCCATCACTTTACAGTGCTTTTTCAGTATGCTTCTTCTCACCGTCAACATATGTAGTTTTCGCATCTTTTTCTTAACACACTAAAAGTGTGCTTTCTTTCTTTAAGTTAGTAATGGGGACCCTCCCTTATCAGGTCCAGTCTTCTTTGTAACTGACTTTCAAATATGATAATATACAAACACTCATACTATGCATTCCATACTCAATTCATTCTTAATGCATTCACACACACCACGCACACTATTCCTCACTTGCACATTAGTACATTTTCTTTGCCTATGAAAATATGATTAAGTCTAACGTTGGCTTTTGTTATATATATTTTTTTAAAAGGAAATGGCAAACATTAAATTATATACGTTTATATATATGTTTATCTTTTGTGTATTCATCCTACCAGACCATTGCATAAAACTTTGGTCCCGTCTTGCATGTTATATATTCTGTAATTTTTATTTCCTTCCATGCATATTACTCATGTTTTTATATACCTTGCATATTTTTATAAAAATCATATCTAGTCAAATAAAGAAATGCGGTAAAGGAGAGGGACTACAAGATCATTTGTTTTTCCTCCAAAATTACTATGTTTTTTTATTTAACTGGATTTTTCAAAATTGCATATTTTTCTAAAAACTCATGCATCATTAAAACTCCAAGAAGGCTAAAAACTCAGTTTTCATGATTTTGAAAATATGAAATTACCATTGGACTGAGGTGTTAAGTATCAAATTGTTCAACTCCGAATTCACTCGGTTGACATTGAAATGTCCAAGTGCATTTGTTTTTAAAAAGTAAAACTATTTTTTAAAAAAAATCTGATTTCAACTTTTTGTGAAATTTTAAAGAATAAAGATATGGGAATATTTCATGAATCTTAGTGAAGTAGACTTACGAAGCTACTATTAAAAAGGGTCTTTTCAAAAATCTATTTGAGAAAAATTGCATTTTGTGAAAATTTTGTTTTGAAAGTGACCTACCTAGCACACCTAAAACCAATGTTACGTGGTGACTTTATGAATTTCTACAGAAGGCCTTGCTACAAATATCCTTTTGTCGTATTATTTAAACTCCCATTCTCTAAATCACCCCTTGGAACAATGCAGGTCGAAATCTGGGCGTGACATATGACATGGTGGGGATATAGTCTCATAAGCCCCTTTGATTACTATTATTTTGAACAAATCGATGGGATAACCATCCCTTGAAATTTGATATTACATGCCCTAAAAACTAGGGTGATAAACAGAAAATAGTCATACACAATCCTAACTATGCTTATGGTTCTGTTAACCTAGAGTTCTGCAGAGTTAATTTGTTTAACTACTAGTTGTTTTTCTCTTGTGCAATAGGTGCCAAGGTAAGAGTGGAATGCAAAGACCGTCGTACACAGGAAGTCCTGTACAGCGCTGAGGGAGAGACAGACTCGACAGGAACATACAAGATCTTGGTTAAAGAAGACCGTGATGACCAGCTGTGTGATGCGGTGCTTGTTAGCAGCCCCCAGAGTGACTGTGCAAAGGCTGATCCAGGGCGTGACCGAGCACGTGTGATCCTTACCCGCAACAACGGAATTGTCTCTAGCAACCGTTACGCCAACTCGATGGGCTTTATGATGGATCAGCCCATGTCTTGGTGCAACCAACTGCTCCAGCAATACCAGGAATCTGAAGATTAGAGTATGCTTTAAGCCCTGAATGTTTTACCTTTGCTTGGCTACATATTATTATCATGTCATTTTTATTTGGATGTCAATGTTTATCTAAGGTTTAGAGGACTCTCTCAAGTTTCTCATTGTCATTCGACTCGTGTCAATTAATTTAAATGCACACTCTCATCTGTCGTAGCAACACCTTGTGGTATTTCCTTTTTCTTTTTCTTTTTCTTAACATCATGTTTGGATGATCTTATTTGCTGCATAAAGTGGAACCCTCAAGCTTCCTTGACCTGGGAGACACATTTAAAGTTCAAATTTTAAGCCTTTTAAACCAAGCTTGGTTGCTCGTCTACATCCTTAGAAGCACGGGTACTTTTACAAGAGTAACATATTCGTCTCGTATCAGACAAGTATTTAAGTGTTATTGAATATTTGTTCGCTACTAAGTATTTGTATTTTTAAAATATATATTTTTTAGTTCTAACACGCATATGATACTTTTCAGATACTTTAAAACATATTTTTAACAAATTTGAACATGAAAATATAGTTTTTTCATCAAAAATATCATATTATAATTGTTAAGAAAAGTTTACAATTTAGTTAAAATAGAAGTTTTGAGATATATATTATGATTTAGTACAAAATTTATTGATATTAATTATACAAGGATTCTTTTTGTTTGTTAATGATAATATTTTATAAAGAAATGTTAATAATTCCATTTTTGCATATATAAAAATATAATTTATTATCTTTTTATTGTCATATTGTTCGTGCCTGTATTTTATTTTTTCGAGATTTGTCATATTTCTGTACTCGTGTCGTATTCGTATTCCGTATTTTCGTATTCATGCTTCCTAGGTTCAAACCAAGAAAGCTTGGGACTCGTTAATGTGTGTGTCTTCGAGTCTTACACTTATAGACTTGTAAAATGATTGGATTTGGACCAGATCAGGCCTGATCTAATTCGAACCCGATAAGGAATATAAGCGATCCGATCCGATATCTTGACGGATTATATATAATTAAATCCATATTCGATTTGCTATTAATCGGATATTTGATCCGATAATTCGATTCAAAAGATATATAAATTTTTTTTTTTTTTTAAAAGTAATTTTCAAAGAGATTAACAAATAATGAGTAGGAAAAAAATAGGGAAGAAATATAAAATATAAAAAAAAAAAAGTAAAAATGCAAGTATTTGACTTTTTATTAAAGAAAAAAACTATTATGAAAGACAAAATAGAGAGAAGGAAGAATAAGAAGGAAATAATGAAAATATATATTTAAATAGTATGTAAATATTATATGTTATAATATTAAATAATATATTTAAAATAAATTATATATTAAATTATTTCAGATCAGATCGACCATAATTCATATCCGATCTGTTTAGCTAACAGATTATCAGATTCGGATCGCTAATAAATTATCAGATTGAATGTCTAAGTCATATCTTAATTATTAGCTCGAATTCAAATTCTATTTAAATCAAAATTCGATTATTGAGAGATCTATACACTTATAGGAAGAATTGAAAGGAGTTTATAATGACATAAAGTAATCAAGCAACTGGAGTACAATAAAAAAAATAAAATACCTTCAGTGACAGGAATATCAAATTATGACTGGTCCTTTTCCAAATGTGAATCTAGTCAATTGAATTGATTGAGGATGACAAGTTGGTTAGAGAAGAAAGGGACTGAAATGAACAATGCCAAAGGGCCAACCACAAGTTCAATTGCAAAAGTTCGACTTGTGATTGAAGTTTGATCGGTGAGAATTAATGATTTCTTCGAAATCATCGACTTATAATTGAAGTTCGACCTGTGATCGGTCAGAATTAATAATTTCTTAAAAATTATCGACTTGTGATTGAGATTGTCCCAACTAATGATTTTGGACCTATTTATTAGTTGACTTGTAATTGGTTGGAGCCAATAATCTTGAAACTATCTAATTGTATGGGCCAATATTGGTGTGACACGTGTCAAAATTTAGAAGCCGGCTGAAAAATGACTTGCTCTAGATTTCAATGTTGATGTGATGGAGGTAGGTGGGTGTGAAAATGTTGTTAGGTGGGTCCACAAAGTTGCAGAGAGGATGAACACGTGAAGAGATGCTTCATTTTGTAGTTGGTGGTATTATATTTTGATTCAACATGTTTTAGGGCAAGTTAGGTCTGTATAAGTTAGGTCGGTTTAACTACACGAAGAAGGGTCGTTTAGAATTTTTATTTTAATTCTACCAAACCTCACAACCTTAGATTGCAAATACTACTGTACATGACACCACCATTACTACTTATTTATTTATTTATTTATAACAAAAAGATCTAAAATTTGCTTATATAACCTCACTTTTTTTTAAGTCTCCGTTACTTTAAGTCACCACATCATGCTTTTCACAATATTCACTACCTTTACCTAATCTTACCATTTAATGGAGAAATCAGAAAGTTTTTTTTTTTTTTTTTACACACCACATTACCCCATTTTTGGACTCAAACCCACTCATATCCCAGTGCAGACCAGGTTGCCAGCCCGAAATCAGATTAGTTATCTTCGGTTAAAAGCAGATTAGTATCATATTAGAATTGAATGTTTTATATATCAAGTTGAACTTGAAGTGTCCTTTAATCAATTCAATCTGACTGAGTTGTACTCAAATTTAACAAACTGAATTAAAAAAAAAATTAAGAGAAAAAAAGGACTAATAATTTCATTAAGGAAAATAAAGTAGAGTCCTAAAGTGCATTTGTGTTTTACATTTTTATTTTTGCCTAAAACAGAATTTTTGTTTTTTTTATGAGTGTTTTAATTAATAATTGAAAACATGTTAAGTATTGAAATGTGCTTTAATTTTTTTTCCAAATGTGTTTTGTTTTTACTGTGATGCCAAACAGGCTTACAGAGTACAAAAGAGGAACGGAAAGGAAGAATAAAAAGTTGAGTAAAATATGACCCATTAAATAATAAATCCGCATCAATATATGATATATACACATATATATACAGAGAGAGAACGCATTTTCGTCTGCTTTAGAATTTGACGTTATTTGGTTACTTTTTGAACCCATCTGAGCGGAAGACAACAATTCCTCTCTCTCTCTCTGCATTCCGTCTGTTGAAACCAACATTACAGTTCCGTAAGTGCCATCACTTTCTCTCATAATCTTCTCCGTCAACTTCTCTCGTCATAAACCCTGCCGAAAGCGTGCATTTCCTTTGCAGCTTTGATTTCTTCGTCACCCGTAAGAATTGAGCTTCGATTGGGGCCCAAATAATGTAAGATCTCTCTCTCTATTCTGTAACTAACCGTCGATTTCTCTCCCTTTTATTGCGTTCTTCTCTCTTCCCTGTTTCGTAATGTTGGTTTTTCTATTATTCATTCTATGATGTGTTTGTAAACATATTTTTTCAAGCTTTTATTTCATTCTACATATATGGTTTTCAATTTTGGATTGCTGTTCTCGAATACCCATGTGGTTAGCTTTTAATTTAAGTTCCTCGGTTTGTATTCATATGTGTGTCTATATATATATATATATATATATAGACACACACACACATGCAGGAGTTTGTGTGAATTCAAATATTGGCCCTGAGAAAATTCGTCAGATCAGAAATTTGTTTACTATTCTTTAGTTGAAAAAAATAAGTAAATAATTGATGGTTGGTAGTTGATTTATGATTTGTAACCTCCCTTTTAATCATTCTTTTCTTTTTATTAGTTTCCACAATAGTTACGATGAATGTTGTGTGAGTTACAAATTAGTTAGGAGAAATTCATGTTTTACGAGATTATATGAGTTTGTGGACTCTTTAAATGTGATTTAACTTCATGGGTGTATTTAAAAATTGTGGGATTATTAATTTTGCTCCTTTTCTTTTCCCCTTTTAACTTTGTCTAATTGCAAGCTCTTCTTTGAATCTCTGAACTTACTGTATATAATCACTTATTTTTGTGCCACTAGCTTTATTATGCTTTATGTTGTTCGTCAAATGGAATTTACCTGTTTTTCTAATACGCGTGCTTAATTATTTTTTATTTTCTTGACATTTCAGAATGGCCACTACTGCATTTCACCAAGCCATTGGGAGTCTTCAGTCTCATGGATATTTCAGTGATTCCAATTACTATCAGGAGTTTGAAAATGCTTCAGTGGGATTGATCTCAAAGGGTATCAAGGCTAACGTTGGACCGTTCAGAAAAGGAATTTGTTGCTCTAGACTGAGGAAGTTTAGTGTAATTAAAGCATCAACCTCTCAAACTCTGACGTTTGGCTCGGTTTCATCCCCATCAAATAACAACAGCAATGGCAACCTAAAGAAATCAAGTATGATGATCTCATTCTGATTTGAATTTTATTAGACATTATGTAAATTAGACAAATACATTCCAATTGTTTGTGCTTGATCAAACGGTAATCATTATGTTGTGTTGCACATCTCTGTGAAGTAAATATTTACTTGTGATTTGTAGAGTGAATTGGTTCTTTTGTCAATTCTTCTAATTTCTGTTTTTGTATTCTTTTTCAGATGAAGCAGCTTTAATCCTAATTCGGCATGGTGAGTCGTTATGGAATGAAAAGAACTTGTTCACTGGTTGTGTTGATGTGCCATTGACTAAGAAGGGTGTAGAAGAGGCAATTGAAGCTGGCAAGAGAATTAGCAATATACCTGTCGACATGATATATACATCTGCACTGATTCGTGCACAGATGACTGCTATGCTCGCTATGACGCAGCACCGTCGCAAGAAGGTAATTTGTGCAAACATCTCAATATGTCTTAGAACACATCATTTTCATACACATTTCTGCAACCTTCTTAGCTTTTCTGGTTAGACGATACTGAGTGTCTGATGTAGGAGCATTAAAATTGATAGCATATCTTATGGAAAATCTGTTCCTTAGGTCTTAATACTTAAAACAGTAAAGTAGAGCTAAATTATTTGTTTGTTGAGGTTTATTCTTCACATAATACCAAGAAGCAGATGCAGCTCCTAAAATTTATTCCCAAATCAACCAAGGTACATATATGATATGAAATTAGTACATTTACTGATTTACTACGGCTTTAGAGCAATAAAAAATCATTAGCATTAAGGTTTTATAATAAGAAGTGGACAACCTATGATTAAACAACATACCACTCCATTCTGTAAGTGAAAATTTGCAACAGAATCAAGAGCTTTCCCTCTTTTCTTTTGTTGCAGAAGGTACCTATGCATTGATGCAATGTTTTAAAACTGATCTGTATGGCAATATATCCATATAATTCAGTTTCCACACAAAATTGTGGCTTGTTACACAAGAAAGTATAATTGGCCTCCACCAATTTAACCCTATAGGCTCTCTCTTGAAGTAAAGGTAGATGAGATGGCTACCTTCTTCAGTCAAGTATCAGTAATTCAGCTTCCATGCAAATTGTTTGCTTGCAACAACAAAAAAAAAAAAACCAGTTTGGTCATGATAATTTTTCATACCTAAGATTTTCATTGAGAACTAGCTTTATTTGGGTGTGTATTCTATTACCTATATATAAAAAATAAGAACTTTATTTTAGTGTAGTATACCTGGTGCATCTTTAATGCTGACACTAATTTGGGTGAATTCATCCACTCATAATTGGTTGATGTCAACAAGTTCCATATCACTTCTATGTCATTTTTCAACTTGCCTGCACTACTCTTCTATCAAGCATTTAAATTATTTTCAGTATTGTAAATATCTGCTTATTGAATTTTTTAAGTTGTGCTTTTTTTAGGAGACTTTTTTGTTTGACTCCGCAGAAGTTCTCTTTTAAAATCCGTCTCATCTGCTACCTTCATAACAACTATTAAACTGCCTGCAGGTACCAATAGTCACACATAGTGAGAGTGAACAGGCAAAGGCTTGGAGTAAAATTTTCAGCGAGGAAACCAAAAAGCAGTGCATTCCAGTTATAACAGCTTGGCAATTGAATGAAAGAATGTAACTATTTATCTATATCTGCTTTCTGGTTATTCCTCTTGCCTGTTATTCCACTATACAATTCCCTTCATTTATAACAGCTTGGCAATTGAATGAAAGAATATAACTATTTATCTATTTCTGCTTTCTGGTTATTCCTCTTGCCTGTTATTCCATTATATAATTCCCTTCGTGTGACATATAAACTGTTCTTCTGATTAGGTATGGGGAATTACAAGGTCTGAATAAGCAGGAAACAGCAGATAGATATGGAAAGGAACAAGTTCATGAGTGGCGTCGTAGTTATGACATACGCCCACCCAATGGCGAGAGTTTAGAAATGTGTGCTCAGAGAGCTGTTGCTTACTTTAAAGAACATGTACGCATGATTCTGTGATTATTTTGTATTGGGATCTCCTCTTATACATTTTATCATCTCATATTGGAATTTATATTGTTGCAGATTGAGCCCCAACTTTTATCCGGAAAGAGTGTGATGATTGCTGCTCATGGGAATTCATTAAGGTCTATCATCATGTATCTTGACAAATTAACTACCCAAGAGGTGAGACTTCAATTGGGATGCTTAGGCGCTTTGTCACATTCTGATTTGCTTATGACAGATCTTATTTTTGTCAGGTTATTAGCTTGGAACTATCAACTGGGATACCTATGCTTTACATATTCAAAGAGGGAAGGTTTATGAGGAGGGGAAGTCCTGTAGGTCCTACCGAGGCAGGGGTATATGCTTATACTAAGGTGTGCAACTGTAACCCTCGGTGCTCTTTAATTTGTTCTGGACTTCTTTATCACTTTTCTTTATAATTAGTCATGCTCATATACTCACTAGCATAGTTAAAATACGTTGTATATTGTTGTTAAAATACCTGAAAGGATTTTCTGTGTTTTGCCTTGCACAATTGCCTTTATGTTCCATTTGGTTATTGTGCAAAGAAATGTGGAATTGTAAATATATTGAAATGAGGTTATTCTCCTTTGAGAAGTTCCAAAATTTCTTTTTCTTTTCCTTATCTTCTTGACAACCAAACAGAACTTTAGATTTTTCATTAGGAAACCTGAATGTAAGTCTCAAAGTGGTTAGATATACTGGAGAATGGTTTAGGTGTTGGCACTGAGTCACATATTTCATCTGAAAAGGATATTATGTCATATTTGTTACCTGAGATTTGCCTTGCAATTGCCTTTATGTTCCATTTGGTTATTGTGCAAAGAAATGCGGAATTGTAGAATATATTAAAATTGATGTCATTCTCCTTTGAGAAGTTCCAAAATTTCTTTTCCTTTTCCTTTTCCTTTATCTTCTTGACAACCAAACAGAACTTATAGGCTTTTCATTAGGAAACCTGAATGTAAGTCTCAAGGTCGTTAGATATACTGAAGAATGGTTTAGGGGTTGACACTGAGTCATATATTTCATCTGAAAAGGATATTACATCATATTTGTTACCTGAGATCATGCTTTTGCACAGATATAGAACAATTATAAAATGATTATTTGGATTTTTATGGCTAATAACTTTTTTTTTTCCTTATTCTATTTCTTTTCCCTTAATACGTTTATAAATTAATATTATTGTTCCATAATATTATTGTTCATTCTTTTCCCCAAATGCAGAATTTGGCTCTGTACAGGCAGAAGTTAGATGAGATGATTTAATGATATTACGAAGTGGTGGTAATTTACTGTTTTTTCTGTTGTTAGATGAGATGTTTTTCTGTTGTTTCAAGATCCCATGTTTACATGATCTTCTGCTCACAATTTTATGGTTTTGCAGGGGGCTTACCTTCCATTGCATTTACAATTTGCAAATCTATTGTGTTGTATTTGAGTCGGAAAGTAGAACAGTTTCCTGCAAGCAAGTTTTGTGAAACATATAGATACAGTTTTCAGTTGGAAGTAGATCATAAGATGCGTACTCAATAGTTTCTGAATGCATCGGTTCAAGCTAGTTTGTTCCTGTTTAAGTGTAGATGTTTCTGGTGGAGAGTGAAAGTTGAATCATGTTATATAGACTGTAATGAGAGTTAAATTTGGGTTTCAATTTCTGTGGCATATATTGATGAGTTTATTAACTAGGTAAAAAGAATCATCTACTAAACATTCCAAATTCAGCACGTATCGAACTATGGTCTTTCTGTGCTTCTCTTTCGCTGTAATATCACAGTAATTGATGATTCAATCAGGTTGTTTCAGATTCTATGGATTGTTTAAGTGAGTGTTTGAAATTGCCATGGAAAATGAATCTGCGTGATGTTTTGATAGTGTTCACGGATGCATATTTTGTTGGCTGGCTTTATGCGACTAGAATATATATATATATATATATATATATATATATATATATATATATATATATATATATATATATATATATATATATATATATTGATGAATGTATGAACTTTAGACAAATGTTTTGTGTAACGGCAAAAGCTGGGGTTGTTCGCAATGTTATATGATGGGAAATACAGAAATACTTTATAGAACTGTGGGTCAATCAGGATTTGAAAACAGAGCTCAGGAACAATCTTTGTTCATGGTCAATTAAACCTTGTGAATTCTTCTCAACCTTTGTATCAAATTAACATAGTTGATCAAGATGTGTAGATTCTTTTTGCCCATACACAAATGACTTCTCTGCTTTGTTTACATAAAAAAAAGTGAAGAATTTACCTCGAAATTGAGGGACTTCCATGACCCTAGTAAGAAATTTTGTTCATCTGTGTATCAAAAGCAAGCAAACTCGTTCAACTTACTTGAGGCCTGAGGCCTATTAAATGGTTTCAAAATAGAGATTTCTGCTCAACAATTAGGCTACAATCTCTCAGAAATCTGTTTAAGCGGGAGTCTTGTGCACTGAATACGACTACAAATAGTCAGGCAAGCAATTACAAGGATGCGGAACTAGAATGGATGATTTGGTGTTGAAGGCTTAATTCACCATAACAGGCCTATTTAACAGTGATCTGGAGCTCAATTCCAAAAGTACGTCTTCAAGTTTTGTTTGTTTTCTTTCTTCTCAAGAAAAGGTTGCAAACTTCATTGAAGACAATACAAAACCAAAATCAGATAAGCCTTGTTAACATTTGAAGAGTATTACAGAATTACATAACAAAAAAGACAAAACATTAACTACCAATGCAAACTAGCTGAGGCACCTGCATCAGACATCTTTCAACCAGAAAATTTACTCGATCTTGGTACCAGTTTGAAACAATCAAAGTCAAATGGCGAGCCTATTAATGAAGGAAATTTGATGAAGCAACAACTGATACCATAGAGAAGAGGCCATAAACTAGATAGTCTTTACCAATTTTTCCATTAGGAAAACCTGTGTCTAAAATGCTACCATATTGAGATGGAATGTTTCGATACTCCTAATACGCTATATGGTTAGCAACTACGGATGCATGTCATGCATTGTTGCCACAATTTGACTTGAGCTAGTGATTCATTCCATTAGTTTAAATCTCTGGTGTCACTACTTCAACTATTAGTCACCGGCAAATCATCGTCTTTGGGGAGATTTTCTGCAGGAACCACATGAGATGATAACTTATTCGCTTTCTCACCTGAAGTGTCAGAATCTGACTCTGAATTTGTAGGGTTGACAGATGGAGTAGTTTCGAGGACTGGTTGAGGGACTGCCACCGGGGCGTTCTCAACCCCATGAGATGATAACTTATTCGCTTTCTCACCTGAGGTGTCAGAATCTGACTCTGAATTTGTAGGGTTGACAGATGGAGTAGTTTCGAGGACTGGTTGAGGGACTGCCACTGGGGCGTTCTCGCTCATCAAAGAAGAGGGCATCCTCCTTTTATCATCTTCTCTCATCCTTTCAGCATATTTATTAATGTCAAAACCTGCATTATCTTTTCCACCAAATCCAGACTCAACCTGGCTCATGTCGAATAGGTCCTCCATTATCTTCTTGCTATTCGGATCACCAGAGTATACGAACTTGACTTTGTTTACTGTCTTGGGCTCTAAGAAGGGCTTTACCACCTGCAATTATACAATCTTTTCATGTTAAAAGCAAAACAAGAAAACACTTGAGGCAGTGACAACTATCATCTTAACAATGACCAACAGTATATTTCATTGGTATCTAAACAAGGAACAATATAATATTTCATTGGTATCATAATTAGCAACCAAAGAATGATAAAAACAGTATAGATAAACACATCCCCTCAAAATGGTCAGAATCCCCAGGAGACACCCATGTTAGAAGTAAGATGACCAAATGATTGTAAAAAGAATGATCTGAAAAGCAACATTTATTTATTTATTATTATTATTAAAAACTCATCAATCTTAAAAATGAAAATTGAATAGATTGGATATTTATCATAAACTTCCAATTGAGGATTGAAACTTCAACTACTATTCTAGAAGAGCTGGAAATACTTGTAACCAAAGATTGAACTCCATCAGAATTTTGATTTCGTTTACAAGTGAAGGATGTTTAGAAATTGTACTTTCAAAGTGTGAAATGGAAAGGAATGTGCAATGCCACAATCTTGTCAAAAACTTGATATTTGATTAAGGCAAGGAGATCTCCTTTCAACTGTAGGCCAAAACCTCTCCCATGAAATGCATTCTGAAGTCCCATTAGTAGGCGTTAGTTATCATCTCATACAAAGCATATTTATTACCAGTGAACACCCAACAATAATAATATACTTGTGTAATACTAAAAGAAGGTCAAAATTTGGCATCACATAAAAGAATAACAGAAAACAAGGTCCAAATGATTCTACCGTCCAGAATGGTTCGAAGAACTTGGGAGGGTTGTACAGTATTGCGACGCCCAGCCTCTCAGGATACTGGTCTTGCAGAACATGGGCTGTTTCACGTGTCACCTTGACTGAGATATTAGACAAGTTGAAACCATGGAAATCAATCAGCCAGACCATCTGTTCCTGGTCTGGTGGCAGATTTAAAATAGCGTTCTCCATGCAATACACCAAGTACCTAATTTGTCCTCTTATTGACTTTGAGTTCTGCAATCAAAACACAAAATTGAAAAAAGTCAAGGCAAAGTAACAAGAGGCAAAAATGTCCTCTTTTTTTTTTAACCTAAATCTCCAATGAATGATAAAAAAAAAAAATTATAAACGCCAATCGGTACTGGACCATAAGAGTATTCTATGTTGAATTTAAATGCAAAAGCATGAGTTTAAAAGTCTATTTGTGGATATTAATGGTGATTTTGTATAGGAAAATTAAAGGTGGCCCCCCAAATATTAAAAAAAAATCCTATTTATGGTTATTAAAGGTGGTTTGCAAATGAAATTACTTATAACCCCTTCAAGTCCAATGAACCTTTTTAGTCTAGCTTTTAAAAATTCAAATTTAGTAAAAAAAGTGTTAATTATTATTGTAATTCTTGCTACAATATATTAGTACTCTACTCATATGTATATACAAAAATATATTATTTGTTATGAATTTAAGAGAGAAGAAAAAGAATGCTCCACACTTGACAATTTTATTTATCAGCTGTCAACTGTCCTTCTCTCCATTTTTTCTTTTCACATCATTTATAGACATGCAGGGGAATTTTTGTATAGACATGCTCTTAAAAATATACATTAAAAATGTACTGAAAGAAAATTTGTTACATTTTATTTTATTTTTAAAAGTTAATTTAAGAATATTAGTTCCTCCCCCCCCCACCAAAAAAAAAAAAAAAAATTGTTACAAATGTTCATCCATTCATGCATCCAACAAATCAGATACTGGATTGTTGAGTATCAAATATCATCTTGTAATTAAAAAAAGATAGTTGCAATGCTACAAATGCACTTAAGGTAGAAGGAATCATCAGATATAACCTGGCAACTAGGTCTCATGACAAGAACTGTTCTCCCGTGCTTGTCTACATAGTTTGACCTGTAAATTTTCCCAGTTTCTGCCTCATGAGCAACGTCTTCCTACATTGTGAGGGAAAAAAAATGTAAAAACAGCATACCATGAGAAATATAAAGCAGCATAGCTGGCAAAAATTGACCCAGGCCTGCCAGGTCCTTGAGCTTAATGGGACCTCGATGACATTCCTAGTAAACAAGTCATTTCAATTACAAGCAATTTGGGTTCCTATAAAGGTTCTATATTAGGACTTGTGTCCTTGTGTTACCAAAACTCCTTGACAAAATTAGTTGTACTACTGAACAAAATGTCACCGCAAGTCTTGTATTGAGTTGGCTTGCCATGGAGAGATACAATGATTAAGTGAAGATTGGAAGATGAAAACAGATTCAGATTGTACATTGACTTGGTTGTTTCAATAGATTCAATCGCACATTAAGACAAAGTAAGTTAGATCATAGCTATAGTGACCCTTGTGGGCGGGTGTGATGTGGGTGGGTGCAAGAAAAGACACTGGGCTGAGCTACCACACTGGTAGGCTACAGGGTGCTCAATCCCACATCGCTTGGGTGTGGAGAAGGGGATGTGCTTATATGTAGTGTGTTCTCTTCAAATAGTATGAGGCCTTTTGGGGTAAAACCCAATAGCAAAACTGTGCAGGTTCAGGCCCAAAGCGGACAATATCATACCATGTGTTGGAGCGAGGTATTACAGTTGGTATTAGAACCTGAACCCAGCCGGAAGTGTGTCGACGAGGATGTCGGGCCTCATAGGGGGGTGGATTGTAGTGACCCTTGTGGGCGGGTGTGATGTAGGCGGGTGCAAGAAAAGACACTGGGCTGAGCTACCATACTGGCAGGCTACAGGGTGCTCATTCCCACATCGCCTGGGTGTGGAGAAGGGGATGTGCTTATATGTAATGGGTTCTCTTCAAATGGTATGAGGCCTTTTGGGGTAAAACCCAAAAGCAAAACCGTGCGGGCTCAGGCCCAAAGCGGACAATATCATACCATGTGTTGGAGCGGGGTATTACAATAGCGGCGGACTTAGAGTCTAGGATGATCAACTCATTAGATAGTTGACCTACGCTAAACCTAGGAAAAATGATTAATTGGCTGACTTAATAAATGAGTTTTTACCTTTTCGAAACTCAAAATATGCTGGAACATTAAAAAATTGGATTGGTCAAGCTAGGATGAATCCTTTTAGCTTCATGGATCAATCACTAGAAAACGGTATTGAGTGCAGAAGGAACAATTGCTACAAGAGCGAGATCGATCGTTCTCATCTAGAAGGGTGAGATCAATCCCTCTAAATATTGGGATCATTTCCATTTTTCCTAGTGATAGAAAAATAAGCTTTCCTATTGTAATTCGATCTAGGACTTGCTAAAAGTTATCTAAATACTTGGGAAACTTTAAAAAATTGGGTTTTAAGGAATTTTTAAGAGAGAGAGGGAGAGAGAAGAATACACAAAAAGCTTTGAGAGAGAGAAAAATAAAAAGACTTCTATTTTGCTTTCATTCATCTTTTAGTTTGGATACACGCACAAAAAAAAAAAAAAAATTGTGTGTTGAAGTCATAAGCAAAGATATTAATTAGAGATTTGAAGATTATTCAATTGGATATCATCCATAGCATCTTCATTGAAGTGTGAAGACCATGGCTCAATTGGCCTGATCACGGCATGTTTCCTAGAAAAGGATACATAAAAGAGCAAAGAGTCGTGAGTTATCATTATTGGAAGGGTGAATGGTGTGGAGACGATTCATTGATCAATGGCTACTGGATTTATTGAGAAAAGGATCAAATGGATTGGAGGTAAATTAACTTAGGTGATTCTTAGGGGTAAGAGTTTAGAACCTAGTGTTACATCCACATATAATAGTGAATTGTTAGCAACTAGGAAAGATCCTCCTTATAGGGGAAAAAAACTAGACAAGATCCTGTGGCTTTTCTTGCAGAATCTGGTGTCTTCCTATTTTGATTTACTCTTCTTTATTGCTTTGCTGTTTGCTTATTATTTCTGAAATTTGACTGATTTTTATATCACAATTAATTGATTAATTGGGATTAATTAAATTAATATTTGATTAACAATTGATCGATTTTGATTGATTAGAATTACAAACAAGGTTAAAAGTAACTAGGTTTTGATAAAGACCTATCACCTCCTCTAGGTCCTTGAGATAAATACATAATCCAAACAAAACCTTCAGGATGTGAAACTCTTGTTCTCAAACATCATCAGCTTCAAAATTAAACTTAATGATAAAAGTTTAGGACAGTTGAGCATGTGAACATGTAATCGAGTTAAAAAAAAATTTCAGAACTTCATGTAGTAAAGTCGGAGGTCCTAATCCACCTCTACCACACCCCAGATCAATGAAATCAACAATGCATGATGACCTTTATCTGTTATTTTGTCTTTAATAATTAGGTTGGAAGTTGGGAGCAGGCTGACCTCTTTTCCTTTTGGGAAAGGGTGACCTTTAAAGGATGATCCTAGTACTAATTAAGTAATTTCGAACTCAACCATCACCAACTCCAAGCACACCAGAATATATGTTTGAAAAACCAATGAGAGAGGATGACAGGCCAGCTAAATCCTAGTTACAAAACTTATTCCAAGCATAGCGCATCAGTTAAATGCAGCAAACAATCAATTCAAAAATTCTACAAATAAATTTATCAAAAAAAAAAAAAAATTCTACAAATAAGTTTACAAACAAGTGAGGATCATAGTTACCCATCGAATCTCTTCTGGCTTGTATGCCAATCTCCATTTCAAGGTCTCTTTAATCATTTTAGTTGCCTTCTTGACATTCCAGCTACGTGCCCTTAAATATCTTGAGATTGATTCATCCGAACAATAGAGAGACAACTTGTCCGGCAAAGGCCCAACCAACCTTCTAACCTCATTTATCTGTAAACATGGAGAATCAAGAGATAAAGAGATTTTTGCCTTTCCCTCTAATAGAAGCAATTGTGTGTTCCAAATAAAAAGCTTTAAAACAGAAAGTACTTATAGATGTACCAGGGGACAAACCTTTTCCTGTTCCTCAGATGTCACAGAATTCTCAAAGCTATTTGAAGTAGGCATACTCAGATCAGCACTCATAGCTTTGAAGAAGTCTTTCTGTAGGTTGACAAATGATACTTCAAAAAGAACTTTGCAACTTAGCAACAAAATAAAAATAAAAAAATTAATAGAGGATCTTCAATAAGTATCATTATCATTAATACTTTTTTTTTCTTCTAGCTGCACCACTGCTTTTTTTTTTTAATTTTTTCTTAGGGGATGGAGGGTTGGATGTGTTAGAACATGCAACAAAGTGAAATTTCTGCAATAAATCTAGGAAATACATTTGCACCTCAAAAAGACAAAAAATAACAAAGGCATGACAAAAAGCCAGAAATCATGAGAAAGAAGATAAAACCAATTCAAGAGTTGTTTGGTGGTTCAAGTTGTCAATAGCAACTCTTGTTAGTATAAAGGTCGCACCCAGTGCACAAGGCTCTCGCTTGAGCAGAGTCTAGGAGAGGTTGTACCCAGTGCCCAAAGCGATGCATCGCAGGTTTGAGACTTAGAAGCAACCTCACCAAAAAATGGGGGTTAAGGCTTGCCGACATCCACCTCTCTTATCAGTATATAAACTCCAAAAGGAAACCTTTTGGTCATATAACTTGTTCTTAGTCTCTAAATTGCATAGATGGGCATGTCATAAAACTTGTTCTTTCATAAATCCAACATCATTAAATTACTTTTCTTGAATGAGGGGATGATCACCAGTTCAACTCCGAGATAGAAAAGATGAAACCCGACTCTACGAACCTGAGGAAAGGCTGCACAGCAGTAGTAAGGGCATTAAGACCGGAGCTTTTTGTAGTGCTAGCAGGAATGCAAGTGAATGAATCCCATCCCCTTCCAGAGTTTTTTTGAGAAAAGGTCCATTCCCTCAATATCATGATCGGGACCACCAAGCCAGATCATGAGTGAATAGAAAATCGAAAATGTCAATAGCAGTTGCTGTTTGAGCTATTTTTTTTAAACCACTTATCCTAGGTATAATATAATAAATATATCTAAATGCGCAAATTTCTCTCTCCCTCTCTCTTACCAGTAGTTTAGGGCTTGCTTGGTTTGTATTTCACTTTTTAGTTTTCAAAAACAATTTTTAGAGAACCAGAATAGAAAACAGTTTTCAATTTTTTCGGTTTGAAAATCTGCTTGGTTGGAAAAATTACAAAACAGTTTTTAGAGAACAAAAACTCAAATCTACTTGGTTGTATGCAATTTTCACTTTTTTTTTTTTTCCTAAATCTAGTAATGAAATTTTTATTAATAAATGTTGAGGTGAATTACTTTTACAAGTTGTACGTGCTCTAATTTTAGTGTCATGCAAGTTGCATCCCATTTTGATCACACAGTGTGCAAAAAGCCGAATTCCGAGCATCTACTGTAATAACCCAAACATATCTTATGATATCTTATAAGTGCATTATTTTGTATAATTGTATTATTATGATAATAAGTGCATTATTATGTATAATTGTGTATCTAAACATATCTTATGAGACTTGTGTGCATACAAATAGTGCATTTATACAGCACATCTATGGTGCTTTTATGATTCTTTTTTTGAATAAGTATATGACCAAAGTTAGGTCATTTGGTGTATGAGTGGGAGACAAGGTAGATGTTGAGGATAAAATGATATATATATATAAAAAGAATGATCACAGGAGGTGTCGACAGAGAGAGAAAGGGAAAGCTAGAGAGAGAGAAATGCAAGCCAAGAGAAAAGGGGGGAAAAAAAAAGGAGAGGGAAAGAATCCGAGGGAGATAGAGAGAGAAAGAGAGAGAGAGAGAGAGGGGGGGGGTGGCACTTAGTAGTTAGTACACAGAACTCTCAAGCCAGCGATTTCTGAGAGAGTAGGAGAAGGAGAAGAAGATGGAAGAAGCTTCGTGCCAGCGATTTCTGAAAGTGAAGATCAGAGAGCTGAAACCAAGTTCAAGCTCCGAGACACTGACGCCAGTATGGCCAACGCCCTCTGACGAGTGATGATCGTCGAGGTCCCCACCATCGCCTTCGACCTGGTCGAGATCGAGGTCAACTCGTCTGTGCTCAACGACGAGTTCATCGCCCACCGTCTCGACCTCATCCCTCTCACCAGCGAGAGAGCCATGGGCATGCGCTTCTCCCGCGACTGCGACTCCTGTGACGACGATGTCCAGTGTGAGTTATGCTCTGTTGAGAGAGATTTGCAAACCACAAGAGAGAGCCCAACATTCAACAGAGAGAGTCAAGCTCTCTTCCATGGGGTCGTCGTCTACTTTGCCTTTCAAGGAAAGAGGAAATATAGATAGGTTGAAGATGAGATAGATAGAGTTAGATTATAACATTGGCTTATAAACGAGAGAGATTCCATCGTTCATTTCCGTCATTTAAGTGATAAATGGTTCTCCGTGTTTCCATTTAACACATAATAGTTTTCCAAAAACTTCAAGAACACCTTTTTATTGTTCTCTAAAAACACATACTTATTTAACTAAATTTCTTAAAATTTGTTCTTCAAAAACAGTTCCAAGTAAGTAAAAAATATGTTTTCTGATTTTTTGTAACTCTAAAATCAGAAAACTATTTTTAGAGTCACAATCCAAGCAAGCCCTTAGACTCTACTAGTAGCTTACTCGGGGATATTCCACATGTACAAATGTCTCTCTCTACCAGCAGCTTACTCGGTGATAATCCAATGCAAGGTTCACAAACCTAGTTAACCATCCACCTCCAAATTTCTAAAGAGATTATTAGTATTTCCAATTTTCCGTCTGCTACAAACAACATATCCATGCGTAGACGAATGAAGAAAAACCAATTGGCCCTTAAAGTCAACAGGACAAATAAAACTTTAGGATAGTCCTTGATCACTCAATAATCTCCTATGCTTAATGCCACTCCATATTAAGCACAAGTTTATTCCAATCTCAATCCCTTTATGTGTTGCAACATTAAGAGATGCTCTTTTATTTGATATTTTGATCTTTCAAGTTTCAACTATGCAACCAGTAAACAATCTGTGTGATCTGTAGCACATTCCTCAAACCATACAATTTAAATAGAAATTAAACAATTCTTGGGCCTTTCTACTTTTCTATTAACCCACTCGTACCCAGTTCGTACATCCATGGTTCCAAGAAAATTTAGATTAGCTCCTAAAAAATTATTTGATCATTAACGATAACACCAAGTTCTTGTAAAAAGGTTTTAAATTTCAACTCAATTTGTCAATGAGCTTGAGCCAATCCAGGATCAAAGGTTTGGCTGAGAAATATGCAACAGAAAATAAACCTTGTATGAGCTTATACTAGTACTTATACGAGTACCTTGCTATAACTATGTTGGAATTATCCCACAAAATTTGGGTTAATATCAAGACTTCCCTATTTATTTTACCAAATTTCAAGCCACATGTATGTATTTTACCAAATTTCAAGCCACATATATAGACACAAATGAATCACAAGACTCCCAAATCAACCAATTGCCTCATCAATAAGTTCAAAATTAAGTCGAAGTGGTAATGTTTATCTAACAATTCTGTTCAAGCAACATTCTAAAGTAGAAATCTAGAACTGGGTTTCTTAAGAACACTGCATGTCACCAAACTATAAGCAAGTGCACAATCATACATGTGTGTGTGTGTATACATATATACGATGAAGATAGTGGATGCTAAAATGAGCAGCTTTACCTGATGGAGTGATTGAAGAATTGCAGCTTCCCTCCTCCGTGATTGAAGAGGAGAAGTAGTATGTCTTGGGAGATCGATCTCAACAGCCAAAAACCATGGAAATCTGGTCAACGATCAGACGGGCATTCTCAGAACAGAGCCTCGAGACAGATTTGATTCTTCTATCAGATCTGTTCAAAGGCTATGGCGAAAACTCACGTGGAGAAAGAACTGAGAATTGCTGTCTCTCTCTCTGTCTCTCCATTTATTTGTTCTTTTTTTAAAATAAAAAAAAAAATACTTGGAAAAAAAAAAAAACAAAAAAGGTTAGAAACTACTGTAATTAAAGTGCAGTGAAAAAAAAAAAATCAATGGAGAGCCGACGCCAGAGAGTGCATGTGAGACTCATGAGTTTCACTTTTATCATTCAGTAGAGTCCTTGGACTCCTCATTCAGTTATTTCTTTACTATCTTAATTATTATTTTTTATTTATTTATTTAGTAAAAATTTTAAAGAAAGTAAACTTATATATAATATTTGGAAGCACCGAATTCGCGTCTTGAATTTAGAATTAAAGGAAAATTTTAAACTAAATTTTTTTCAATTATAAATTCAAGACGCGAATTCCATATTCTCAAACACAACATAGATTATTTGGACAATACGCGACGGAGAAATGATAAAAACTAGTTATAATAAGTGAGAGACAAAAAGGATGTCCAAAAAAATAATATGGAATAAAGTTATTAAAAATAAATTAAAAAAAGTTAAACGTGGTAGGAGAAATTAAATGTAATAAAAAAGAATAGAAATAGAATTTATGTGACCGATTCAATTTATATAAAATTAAGGCGATCACGATGATTTATTTTTATTTTTTTAACAATTTAGGTTTGTTGGAATAGTACACACTAACTCATTGAGTTAAATTTGAAGAAGTATTTTATTTTTAGATTCCGTAAAAATACTGTATTTCATTAAAAAAAAAATACTAAACATGCGATTCCCACTATTACACATGTACATTTAAAACAATAATGACACATTACCATTCCATACACATGTTATAAATAAAGCAACAACTCCATGACAATCTTGTTGCTACACCGAAAGTCTAATAATTAGTTATTGAATTCAATGATCGAACATGCCAGCTCACACTAATAATTAGAATTCATGTTCAATATCGTATTTTCGAAAACTATCTATTGTAGACGAAGAAAAAATTTATTCATACCAACCATATTCAATCATCATTGATGAATGAAAAATTATTTCCGATCATATCTTTATTAAAAATACTAAACATATAATTACGATTACAACCTCTATGCATAAGTTATATTATAATATAACCGAGTAAATTACATATCATCATCTTCTAAGATTTGTGATAATTATTGACCTCTCATCTTATTTAAAATTCACCGACTTTTATGTCAATCAGACATAGTTTAGTAACAAATTCTCTTATGTTGGATGTCAATAATTTAGAATTTAGAATTTTATTTTTGAAATTACTAGCTTAATTTTAATTTTTATTGAAAAGATTGGAATAACTTGGAGACAAAAATAACTTCATCTAATAGGAGTATCTGGGATGGGAGGTTGGTGTAATTCTTAAATTAGAGGGAAAAAAATCATATAATTATTACAAAACTCAAAAGAAAGACAATATGATTTTCTTTTATTTAATTCAAGTACATTCAAAATAACATGTTATCACTCTATGCATGTGTTTTGTTACTATTTATACAACATCTATGCAATTAATATTACTATTGATATAACACCACATTTAAGAAGAAGACAAACAAAAAGGTTAAGAGGGCAAGTGCTTGCTGTGAGTGGATAACTAATTGCAATAGATTCCACAAGCATACAAACATATAAAAAACCTCATCATATATTTTTGGCCAAACCATGGGACAATACATCCCATGTGTTATCACATCAACTATTTCTTCAAAAGATCAACAGTAACTTTTTTTTTTCTTCTTTGGCTCCTCAAGATGAAGTCAACTTGGATAATATTGAATTGCCTTTTATCCTTTCATTTCATAAACCAAAAATAAATAAAAATATCACCATTGCTCTTTATTTTCAAAGATACTTTCACTTCATTAGTGGTCATGGATTCCATATGAACAATTTCATAAAGTAAAGATTTATATCTATATATATTTATAATATATGAGTGGTGATACTATGGACATCATCATTTTTGTCTTAATCCCACATGAATAGGATCAACCACATGAATTTTCATCAGTTGATAATTCATCAAAAAAAATTGATATAAGTTTTATAATCGGTTGTCTATCTGATACTAACTCACCTCATTTTTAGATATCGGCAATGAGAGAGTCAAGAATCCGTCGGAATAGACATACATCACAGGAACAAGAATTAATGATCAAAGACAAAAACATGGTCTTATAGTATGACTGAAGAGCAATACTCGAGCTGACTTTATCGCACAAACAATAACAACAGCAAGGCAAGTTTAGGGTATTTGTAGTGGCACCGTCTAGACATGAGGATCCTAACTCAGCTGGACATGTAGCGGATGACGTGCACAAATCCATAAGAGAGACGTCAACAAGGATGCTGACTCCCAAGAGGGAGTGATTGTGACGTTTCACATCGTCTAGGTATAATGAAGTGAATGTGTTAATGTTGCGTTTGGTACGCAATAATGGAATGGAATGTCAATATTACTTTTCTGGATTCATTCTTTTGTTTGGTAATAAAAACTAAAGTGGGAATGATTATTCCGCGTCATTCATTTGGAATGAAAAAGATTGAAAATCCATTTCACTACTCAACCTATGGAATGGTAATTCCATTTCCAATAAATATTAAAAAAATAAAATCTAATTATCAAAAATAATCTAATCATTATTTCATTCATGCATCATTTTATATTTGAAATCAAATAATAGAATAAAAATAATAATTCCATTTCATTTTCATTCTCACTTTAATAAAATATTTATTTTATTTCATTATTGCATACCAAACACATCATAAATATTTATATATGACGTGTTTTCTTCGAAGAGTACAAAATCTTTTGAATTAAAATTCAAGAACAAAATCGTACTTACACTGATACAGTAAATGGGTCGCCCAAGTGATGATATTGTAAACAAATAATAAAAATGAAACAGGGAGCACTCATTGTTGGATACGCATACACTCAACCGCATTCACATGTATCCTGGATGGAGTGCCATTTCGTTTTAACTTTATGTCATAACATACTAATATTTCTCATAAAAAGTCCACAAACTAGTCTGGACTTGATCAGCTATGACTTGTTTAACAATTGAAAATTCTTCTAATTCACACACAATGCTTGCTTTAAAGCCTTCACACGCTGTATATTATATATATAATCAATAAAGAGAGAGACACATTAAAGAAATAGAAATAGAAATAGAAATAAAAATAATTAATCTTCTCAAAATCAGCCAAAAATTGCGATGCAATCAAAGAATCTGAAAATTATAAGATAACCCTGCATGTATAGCTGGAGCATCGTCATTCAAACTTGGACGAGTCCACCTCAAGATAGACGATAGATAAGAGCTTTTTTTTATAGAATGAATTAGTTTATATCTCTCTCTCATTCCCTCTTTTAAGTTTTTCATACCCTTTTTAGGATGAATTAGTTTCTCTCTCTCTCTCATTCTCTCTTCTAAGTTTTTCATACTTTTTAGTAGGCATATTTAATAACTAGTGTATATCCGTGCCTACGGCACTATCGTGCACTCACCACCGTGACCGTTAAATGAAATGATTGTGGACCGTTGATAGCTTGACATATTTTACCAAGCTTAAATGTAATATAGATATAAATAAAAATGGTCACATACAAAATATACACTTTTATGGTAAAAATAATAATAAGATTTGCAAAAATAAATTAAGTTAAAAGATAATAGAGTCTGATGTTAGAAAGATCTTCTCCAATTCTAAACAAATTCTTTAATTCTTTTTATTTCTATTTTATACCTTCTAGTGAAGTTTTGGCACCAAACTAGGAAATATACCCTTTCCTTTTAGCTTGAAAACAAAATACTAATTCCAAATTATTTCTAGTATTACATTGAGACACACACAAACTAAAAGAAAAAGAGAAAGAATAAGAGTTTTAATAGAAAAAGTAGGAGTAGATGAAATGTTTTTATCGTTCTTTAATAATTCAATGTTAATTATCATTTAAACAGTTAAACACATAGGATGAATTAAATTATACTAAAATCTATAGTCTAATGGTACTTTCTCATCTTCTAAAGCATGAGATCTAAGGTTCAAGTTTTCCGTAGGCCCAAAAGTGGGTGTGTGATCGAGTTTCTTGCCAATGTAAAATAATAATAATAATAATGATAATAGTAATAGAACCTTAGGTGACCACTCTCTATGTACATTGATTATAGATATACAAAAAAGAAAAAAAAATGAACATAGATATACAAATATAAACATGAATATTGAAGAAGAATAAATACAAGCATGTACACACATTCTCATTTTTATTAAATAAGTGGAATTTGGATGCAGCCTCCACTTATTTCTTCTTCTTTTTCACAAAAAGATTATGTTCATTCCCAAATAAAAAGAGGAAATTGTAGTGAAGCACAGTAAAATGGTAATATAAGGCCCATCCGGTGCATTACCATCGGAGGATCCATTTGCTGGGCCCAAAGTTGAAAAATGGTAGCAAAATATAATTCCGCTGCCGGGGGTCGAACCCATAATTTCTGCTCATGAAATTTCCAATGTGCTACAGCGGATTTCAGGTCATGTGATCCCAATTTTATATATATATATAGATATAGTTGAAAAATGGTAGCAAAATATAATTCCGCTGCCGGGGGTCGAACCCGGAATTTCTACTCATGAAATTTCCAATGTGCTACAGCGGATTTCTTGTCATGTGATCCCAATTTTATATATATATATATATATAGTTGAAAAATGGTAGCAAAATATTATTCCGCTGCCGGGGGTCGAACCCGGAATTTATACTCATGAAATTTCCAATGTGCTAGAGCGGATTTCTTGTCATTTGATCCCAATTTTATATATATAGATATAGTTGAAAAATGGTAGCAAAATATAATTCCGCTGCCGGGGGTCGAACCCGGAATTTCTGCTTATGAAATTTCCAATGTGCTACAGCGGATTTCATGTCATTATCCCAAATATATATATATATATATCTCAGCCGAATTCTATTAAGTACACCATATTTTGTGTCTCTTCTAGACCCTTCAAAAAAATTACAAGTCATCTACCTTTTATGATCTATTAACAACAATATATTTATATTCAAAATTTCTTGAAAAAGTCTAACCCTTAAATCACTACGGGTGAAAGGTTATCTTGTGTTACAATATGTTAGAGATTGCTTTTGTTAGATGTTTCATTATTCATTTTTGGTAACAATAGTGAGATTTTTATTGTTTGGTGATCGCTACATTGAGATCAAACTTGAACTCAATGTCTATGTTAAAATTTTCTTGTTCTAACAAATATGTAATTTATTCATTAAAAAGAATGTAAGGTACAATCAGATTCAACCTCTAATCTCACGAGAGATTTATAATGTGCGGGACAGTCATGTTAACTTCACGTGGAGAAAAAATATCAAACAAACATTCAATAAATGTTGTTTTATTATTAGGCATGTTCATCGTATTAAGTTGGTTTCGAAATAAGTATTTTAGTAATATTATTTATTTATTTATTTGAATTCTAATTTTGCTTATGTATACGTTCACATTTGTTCCTCTTTTTCTATAAATTTTGCATGATTATTGTGGAATAAGTTTTCACAATTTGAGAAAAAAAATCTAATTGTTATTCTGGAATAAGTTATGACAATCGAGACATAGACAAACACTTGGTCATTGTTGTGTTATTATATAGAAGGTAAATAAATAGTATATAAGACATAATTGTAATTATTTTTTTGACTTTTTGTAACTCAATTTCTACAAAATTATCAACCAAACAAATTTTTAATTTTTTTCCACTTTTAGTTCTCAAAAAAAAAAAAATACTTGCAGCTACCAATAACGCTATAAAAAATATACCAACTAAATTTATTTGTGACTATTCATTATTATACTCAGCTAAGTTTTTGGTGTGACAGTCAATAGATCATAGAAGTGAATTTATAATGAAGAAGAAGAAATATGAGTATATACACATATTCTCATTATATTAAAGTGAGTGTCAATACAGTCTCCATTTTATTTTTATTTTTTTTGAAAAATTACTTCCTAGTCTTACTTTTCTCATTGAAAAACACACACGTCTTAAAAAAAGTCCTACTTTTGAGATTTTCTTTTTCCTATTTAAGTCCTAAATCACTGCATCTTACATTTATGCCCTTAGTAAATAGAAGTAAAATTTTGTAATTATAAATTTATTGAAGAATTGATATATAATCTATCTATTATTTATATATTCCTTTAAAGTTTTAGTTACTTAATAACATTGCATTAGGAGTTGAAATAATAATTAATCTAATTTAAATTCAATTCAAAAACTCGTGTAGAATACGTGATTTTAGTACCCAAAAAAATTAATAACATGATTTTTTTTTTCTTTTTATTCAAATTTTATGTCTAATCCTGTAAGGGTATATATGAAACCTTAGGTGACCACCCTCAAGGCCTCAAATACAAACATGAATTTTGAAGAACAAGAAATAGAAGCATGTATAAAAGTGAATTTTGTACACACATTTTCATTTATATTAAAAGTGAATTTCGATAGAATCTCATTCCCAAAAATTAAAAAAAGTTGAGTAAAGCCCAATAAAATGGTAATATAAGGCCCATCCGGTGCATTACCAACGGAGGATCCCTTTGCTGGGCCCAAAGTAAAAACATTGTTGTTAATTTTAATTCCGCTGCCGGGGGTCGAACCCGGAATTTCATCTCAAGAAATTTCCAATGTGCTACAGCGGATCTCATGCTCTTTATGCCACATTATATTTATATATATAACTTAGAATTTCTCTTTCTGTCCTCGAGCTCTATTAAATATGCCATAGTAGCAAGAGTGTAGGAAAAAAACTATTGAGAAATTTTTTGGCAACTAAACCATTTTTTTTAAACAAATCAGTTTATCATTTTATAAAAGTGAACAAGACACAACTATAATGACATATATATCATGAATTTTGTATTATTGAAGTAAATGTGTAGCGCGAATACTTATTTCAATATTGTGTGAAGGGACGGAGCCACCTTGTGTCAAGTGGGGCGTTTATTCTGCTGAAATTGTTTTCTTTACATTCTATACGTATGACTTTGTTAAAATTTTAATATTGTCTCCTTCAAATATTCAGGAAAACCTCTCATATTTAAACACCCCCCTCCCTTCTTCTATCTCTCTGTTGTGAAAATCGTAATTGTTTTTCTTCGATTATCATGCAATGTTTTTAAAATATTCGTATTGTAAATTTATTCAATGAAAGTATTAATTATTAGTTAAGTTCTCTTGTTTATTACGGTAGTTGAAATTTTTTTTAGGTCACCTCTATTCAAATAATTTTCTAACTTCGTTACTACATGGTGATATAACTTTTTTAACTTGTAAAAGCATGGCGAGCAAATTTTAACATTCTCTATTCAAAATATAAGCTAGTTGTTTGTGAACAAAAAATAAAATAAAATAGAATGCCCGTGAACCGAATTTCTTTGTCATTGCTCAAGAGTCAAGACACACCCCATCCCTTCCGAGAATGAGATGGCAACATAGGACAAAATATGTACCCAACATATTTCAAAATCGAAATGTTTATTGACGTGTTATTTGACATGAAATGATTTTGTGTTATTTGTCGGTAAAAAAAAAACCTATAGCTTGCCATTGCAAAATGAAACGAATATAAAGCTTCAAACACAACTTTGATAACACAAATTGCTAATAAAAACACAATATTAAGGCAAATACTAAAAAAACAACTATATATTGAAATCACAACCCTGTGGATAGACACAAGAGAAAATAAATAAGAGGATAACATTAGGTTATGAGAGAGAAAAAAAAAAAGAAATGATAGTATTCTTGTTTGAATAATTTAGGAGTGAGAAACGATAACGACCAAATTACTATTATATCCTTTTATATTTATAAACATGGGTGGAATAATAATTTTCTCTTTCTAATTGTTAATGGTAATTTTGAAATTGTAAAAGTACTTAAACACTATTATTTTCCTCTTAATATATATTTTTTAATGATATTTATCCAAACACAACATGACATATCATCTCATTTCTTTTTTCTCATTATATTTTCAAATCCCTCCATTTATGTTGGTTTGTTAAAAATGAGAGAAAAAAAAATATTATGAGTGATTTGGAATAATAGTTTATTCCTCTAAATCTTTCATATGCTATCATCTCAAAAGTAAAAAGATTTAAAAAGAAATAATAAAGTTTAAATAAAAAAATTTTAAACCAAAATTAATTCTAGTATTTTAAAAGACAAATGAGCATGATACTAAATAAAAAGAATATGATAGTAAATTGGTTAAATACTCTCTTTTTTTGTTTTAATTTTTTCGAACAAATATTCTTTTATTTCATAATTTAGGGATATAATAGTAAATTAGTTAAAATACTTTTTTTTAAAATATTTTTTCAAACAAAAATCTTTTTATTTCATAATTTATTCAAGAACACAAGTTATTAATATCATTCATTTATTTTTCTTTTCTTTTCTCCTGTCTTCACTCCTCTTGTTTATCCAAACAAAGTCTAATATAAATGAAAATTGCAAGTTGCAACAAATTTTGCCAGAATGGAATATATGTTGAATTACAACAAAATGAAGTTCGTGAAAGGCCTAATTTCGGTGATAAAAAACAAATCCCCAAATTTAGAATTTGATTTGACGAACAAGTGTAGTCGATACTCTCTCTCTCTCAGCTAATGTCTGGCTTCTCACTCTGCTCTGAAGAAACTTCTTTACATTTCCGGCACAAACACAACTACTGAAAACATAGTAGGAAACTGCAATGCTTCGAGAACGCAAAGCAATGATTGTACTGTTGAGACGAGTCTCGTCTCTGATCATCATCATATTCCTCATCTTTTATGAAGACTGGGTTTCGATCCCATCCTGCGAGGTCGTACCCGGAGCCAATCAGGATGATGAATATCATCATCATCATCATCATCATCATTCGGAGGATCTGAAGGCGATGATAGTTTCAGACTTGCTCTTGTTGGGCTCCGAAGCTCCGTACATTAACATCTTCTTCAGAGACCATTACTTGTCCAAATTCTTCAGGGTATGTTTGTTCTTTTTCTTTTCATTCAATTTTAAGGTTAGGGTTTTTGAAAAATCACGACTTAAAGTATTTTAGTGGGTTTAGAACTGAGGGGATCATGTTTATTGTACGTATATATAATTTTTGCATTTAGCTTTCCGATTTTGTTTCAGCCAGCATTTCTGTTCTTTATTTTGAACGATACTTTTGGGTTTCTATATCAAATACGCAACATATTGATATACTTATAAAAGATAGTAGTAGGTAGCAATGTATGATAAAAACACTCCAAAAGGTTGTTTCTTTTGGCGCTATATATGTTGGTAGGTTGGATATAACAATTTGACATAGCAGAGATGTTATTGTTGGTTAGTCTTATAGTAGGTTAGACCAATCAGTAGAAGGGTGAGGAGTGGGAAGGTACGATCAAAAGCATTTTCGAAGAACAAGTATATGATCCATCTGCAGCTGTGAAGGGGGAGCTTGTCAACACTTCATTTGTTAACTTTATGAAAACCTTTTCATTTGCAACAGAGAGAATTTGGGCATACTGATGGAAGATGACACCTAAGGAGGAAAAACAAGAAATAAAACGAAAAAATTAAATGGCTAAAATATAGTTAAGGATTCAGCATGGATAAACCTTGAAACTGAAACCTAGGGTCAAATGTGGAAATTATGAATTTCATTATTAAGGAGTATAAGTATTTTGATTATTATGACAAACGAATAGAAGATTTTTTTTTATTTTACAGGAGTGATATGCTGTTTTCCTATTAAATCAAGTTCATCATTTTCGTTAAACTATGGAAAGCAGATTGTTGTTGAAGTTGATTTTTCAAAGAGGATGTCACTAATTTTCCAAAGTTAAGAAACTGCTGGCCTCCTTTATTTTAAGTAACCTAAGTTTCATTCCCCAGAAGAAGGTTACTTCTTGGGGGTAGGCGCTGGGGATGGAATTATTTATCCCATGGTTTTTTTTTTTTTTTCTAAATTCAATTGTTTTCCAAAACTAGGGTTATTTGGTTCATATTCTTGATTATTAGTGTGATACACTTCAATTTTGTACAATTGTTCTAAGGACCACCAAGCATTAGTTTGATTGATATCTCCTCTTACCTTCCACAAAGGAGATTGAGGATTCAAGTTCCAAATGAAATACAGTGTGTCTATCTTACGAACAAAAAAAAAAAAAAGGAAAAAAAAAAAGAAAGAAAGAGAAAGTGTACTATTACTTTAGGGAAGTATGGCTACAATACATTTATTAGAGAAAAAAAAAAAAGCATGTTATTATGGGTCTGTTTCTCAAGAACTCAGAAAACAAAAAACTACAACAACAACAACCAATTATTTTCTCAACTACTTGGGGTTACCTACATGAATCTGTTTCCATTCCGCTTAGGCATAGCCTCAATCAAACCACATGCTATCATATCATTTCTTACTAACTCTACCCATGTCAACTTTGGTCTTCCTCTTTCTCTAGTATTACCCTCAATGTGGACTATGCCACTCTTCCTAATTGGCGCACTTAAAGGTCTGCTAACCATCTTAATTGATTTGATCTTCAATTTGTGTTACTCTAACTATCTCTCGAATGTGATAATTTCTAATTCTATCATTTCTAGTCTTACCACACATCCATCTCAACATTTGCATTTCCACCACACTCATTTTATGCATATGTTGTTTCCTAGCTTCCCAATATTTTGTTCTATAGAGTATGACTGGTAAAATAGTTGTTCGATCGAACTTCTCTTTCAATCTCAAAGAGACACGCTAATCATTTAATATATTAGATGCACTCCTCCATTTAACTCATCCTGCCTTAATTCTATGATTAATGTCATCTCCAATTTCTCCTTCATTATGAATAATTGAGCCTAAATAATGAAAACATTCACTAGTTTGTACCTCCTGATTCTCAATCCTCGCTACATCCTCATTTGTATTTCTAGATTTACTAAAGTTACACTCCATGTATTAGAAAAGAAAATACTGTTTTCATAAAATTATAAAAGATAGTTCTCTAAAAATAAGGCTCTTTTTACCTAAGGTTTTAGAAAATAGTTTTCAGAAAATAGTTTTCAGAAACTATCAGCCAAACAAATTTTTTTTACACTTTCCTGATTTTCAGAGAAATCTAAACCAAACAGGCTCTACACATGTCCCTAAACACACTTCACAGTGTTTTTGAATTCTCATCATAATTATACTTTATTGGAGGACAGTTGCTCTCGAAGTGATTTAGGTAGATGTTCACTCATCCAAGTGATCGTATCTCTTACCTGTTCTATTATTGTCATATTTATTTCACTTAAAGGTTCGTCTAGAATACATAAACGGATAGTAGAAGATTAAGCAAAACAAACATATTAATTTTTGAATCTTTAAATTTTTTGATTGACGAGTTGGTTTTTTTGGGCCCTAAAAAAGGGACAATAACGCCTTCATGTAGCGGAAATGAGAATGATAAGGTGGATGATTGAAATGACTAGAAGAGATGAGGTTCCTAATGAGAGTGTGAGAGAAAAATTAATTGTAGCACTTATTTGTGAGAAAATTAGAGAAAGTAGACTGAGATGGTTTGGACGCATATATCGGAGACCTAGAGACGCGTCGGTGAAGTGAGGAAGACTAGTTGAAATAGAAGATAAAAGACGGAGAGGACGACCTAAAATAACATGGGATGAGGTTATTAAAAATGACTTCAAAAATTAAACATAGTAAGGGAAATGACATATAATAAAAAAGATTGGAGAGGGAGAATTCATGTGGCTGACCCCATTCGTATGGGATTAAGGCAAGGATGATGATGATGATGATGATGAAGATGAAGCTGGTTTTTGTATCTATGGTTTGTGTTTTGAGGAAGAAGTGTTATGTGATGAGATGAGGTTAATGAACTCAAATCCATAGTTGACAACTGCTGATCTAACAACCCTCTAGAGTTTATAGTTATTGAATCTTTTTAGTGTATTACACTTGGTCAAAACTGATAACCCTGTAGTGTCATGTAAAGCAGTTGGGATATAGATACAAAGAGTGTAAGGTTGAGACTTGAGGTAGATCATGGAAGTCCTTTATAATCAGTGTGTCAAAGGAACAACGCATTAACCAAACAAGGAGAACTTATTCTTCTTAAGTTTTTGTCATCCTCACCTTTCTGTGGTGGAACTTTTATTTGATTCAAACTTCATGATCTGATCATTTTTTTTGTCTACTAAAATTTGAACCAGAAATCAATTGAAATCTTGAAGCCTGATATGCTGCTCGTATTAGGAGATGTTTCCGCTAGAGGATCAGAGTTGACGAGAAGTAAGTGGTTATCTGTGCTCCAGCAGTTTCACGGGGTGTTGGGTCCGTTTGTTGATCTTCCATTTCATGTTATTCTTGGGGATAGGGATATTGGAGAATGTGGTGCGCTAAATGCAAAATCTGTAAATTGGATAGCTAGCAGTTTTCCTGGATTGGATTCCGCTGGTTGTGGTGCCTTCGAAATTAGTAACATTACCTTTGTTTCTCTTAATGATGTGGCATTGCTCTGTGGTAACAATAAGCTACGTTTTAGTGTTGAAAAAGTAATAGAGAGAGAAAGCATAGATTTGCGGATGGACAGTGAACACACTGCAGAAGTGATGAATGAGTCTGGCAAAATCAGGTTGACTTCCAGTGACTTTGGGTGGAGAGAAAATGCCATGTCATCTGGGTCTGGTCCTGTCCTCTTACTTCACTTTCCACTGCACCAGATGACAAACAACAACTATTGGGGAAGTAACATCACTGATGGAACTAATCATTCATGTGAGAGTTCAAAAACACCAGAGAGGTGCTATTCTTTTACCTGCAGTGCATCTTAATCTCACGTACCTTTAGTTATGTTTGTATGTTGAAAAGCGAAGGATATAGAGCATATTTCTTTCTTATTTTGATTGGTGAGCAGATAAAATGGACTTTTCTAAAATGCCCCCCTCTTCCAGTGCTCTGGGGCTGTTAACAAGCTGATTAGCAAGCTGCTTGAGCTCTGCTTCCTAGATTAACGAGCACAATACTAGGATTGAGCTTTTGCTCATTTATCTTACAAATTATCTGGAATGAGTTTCTCATCAAATAATTTAATTCAAGCTTGAGTGGCATGGTTCGTTTGGCAGCTCTTATTATAATTTTAATCATACTGATTTATTCTCTCATTAGCCGACCCCAAGTAGTTGAGAAAAAGTCTTGATTGTTGTTGTATTTATTGTCTCATTAATAGGTTTGAACTAGGCTAGTTAAGAAATGATATCGAATAAGGCTCTAATCAAGCCGATCTTATGCTACTTCTCTTCGTCCTACTGCACCTTTCCAACATATCCAGAAAAGGAAAAAGAAGAAAAAAATATGTTTGTTTTTGTACTTATAAATGCTCTTAACTATCTTCAAATCATCTCCTCGGATAAATTATAGATGTTGGGTTATTGTTGAGTTAGAGTCCTATTAATTATATGTTTGTTGCTGCACTTTTGTTGATTAATTATTGCCATCTTAAAAATAAATAAATAGTAAACTGTTGGTGGATGCTCTTTCATTATACTTTTAATTATATATGTCACCTGAAGTCCTGACATTTATAAGCCTTTGCATGCATTTATCTGCATTGTAGGTCATAATTTAAATTTGGCATGCATCAGCCATACTCTTAGAAGTGGCAGTTCGTAACTCATATTGAACTTTTCTTCAGAGGGCTTCTTGGGACTGGGCCATACGAGTTATTGCACTCTCTCCCGCCAAATGCTACCGAATACATCTTCCAAGCACTTAGGCCAAGGTAACTTAGTGTTCTTTAATCCACGGAAAGTTGTCTTACTTGTCTTTCTCTTCTCTGAAAATTTAATTTTTCATTCCATTGGGAGGCTTTTTCTTTTCTATACATGTCATTTGTAATTCCTTGTTAGAATGATACACATCCAGACCTCTAGTTGGAAATAACTGTCATTCTTGTGATACAGTTTTTTTCATGCTCTGTGATCATGAGAAGATTCTCTTCTAGTTTCACATTAGCGCATATAAGTATATAACTTGTGCCTTCAGTTAGAGGCAATGCACAGGAGAGAGCTTTCTGCATGAAAAAATTTCCATTTGCCCTTTGGAGAATTGGTCATATCTTGTTATGCTAACCTATCTGTTTTTGTTGATTCCTCCCATCTTCCTTCCCCCCATTTTATCTGTTTCTCAAAGTGATTGGTCTGAATTTTTATCAGGAAGAGCATTGAATCTTTTGTGAAAAATTCAAATTATTAAATGATACATAAAGGAGGAAGGATTCCTATTCCTATCAATAGTGATGCCCTTTTCCCCCTTTGATTCTAATTTTATATGCACTTGTAAAATTTTCTTCTTATGTTTCCCTAATCTTGTTTCATGAACTTCCATATTAGTTCTTAACAAGAACATATTGACACTGAAGGCGCTCTGAGGAGCATAGGAAACCCAATAAAACCTGGTGTTAGGTGGTGACGTAAATTTGGAGGATTCTAAAAGCTGAATGGTGAGAAAGAGAAGTTTTATATTGCTGGCCTGTGTAGGCAGGGGCGGACCTATGTGGAGACCACCAAAAAAATTTCAAATTCCTATTTTATAGGGTCCTAAAATAGTTGAAATTAAAATTACTAAAAGATTTACTTACCAAAAACATATTTGGCCCCTCCAAGATTTTGAAAATTGGGGCCGAATGAATAGCTGAAAAGATTTACTCATAAAAAAAATTCATTAAAAAGGTAACTCTCATAAAGCTAATAAAGGCCGTATGAATAGCTGAAAAGATTTACTCATAAAAAAAATGCATTAAAAAGGTAACTCTCATAAAGCTAATAAATAATCTCAATTTGAAATATTTTAAGCTTCATTTTGGAAATCTAGATTTATATATATATATATATGGGAATATAATCCATATTTTTCTTCTCCTTGTTTCACTATTTTTGAATTTTAGATTTTTTTGGGTCCACACATATATATATATGTAGTTTATGTATGCCAAATAGATATAATTCTATGTGCATGGAATATTAAATATATTTTTGTTTATACATGATCTTATTTTAATTTTTTTTTCATATTTAAAAGATATAGAATACTTTTATTTATAAAGAATAATACATTATTATTTGATTATATTTTTTTAAAAAAAAATTTATGCACTGAGTTTGGCCCCCCCAATTATCAGGTTCTGGGTCCGCCCCTGCGCGTAGGTAGAGTCTAAGAGGCTTAATTGAATTGGATTTGCATGAACATCTTGACCAGACGTAGTTTGGCTACCCAAGACGAGTTTGCTAATTGTCAGTACTTTTCTTACGTTTGCCATGGCCTTATTTTGGTACGATGGTTTGAAATATCTGATATAGTGTGAAACAATCTTATTTATAATTTGAGACAGTCTATAACATGTTCTCAGGCATATTGAATATGTATACAATGTGTCATTTGATCTTGAAATCTTCTAATTAAATCTGTATGTGCAATCATTCTAAGAAAGTATGTTATATTGCATGCACGCTTCCATATACATCAATCAACTCTAATTTTGCTTGACTTTTCTGAGATGGGTAACATGTTGACAATTCTAGCTCTTCATTGTGTTTTATTTCATTCCATCACTCATAATAATAATGCAGAATTTGATAAAATGTACAATTATTGAATTTAAATTCAGAAAATTTTGTAGCTTAGTTATTTCTTAAAATCCACAGAAATTTGGTAGAAAAATTATATGTATTTTTATGTTTCTTAAAGCTGTCAACCTTTCTTGTTTTATGCAAAACAACATTTTAGGTATCCTGTGAGCACATTATGGTTTAAACTATTGTTCTGTCATTTCCATTTTCCTGCCACTGAGAATAAGAAAATGAATCATGATTTAAGATCACCAGATAGAATGCTAAATTGGAGCTGATGCCTACCTTTTGAGCCATTTAGTATGCGTCTTCACCTTTCAGAAAATTGTGTCCCTCATCTTTTTGTAACAAGAGATCATGATCTCTGCCAGTGAAGACGTGATATTCATGGAAATTGGAGAGTATCATTCATTGTTTAGTGGCCATTATGGGTTCAGGCCTTTATATCATCTGTTGAAATTTATGTTGACCCCTAACTTGATACATAATTAAGTTCTTAAAAGACCTTAAAGAATTTTTTCTCATGCTTTAAAAATGGACCTTTTCCTTCTATAAAAGAGAGAAAACTACCATTAATGATTAACCCAATTTTATAGATTCAGGTCCATATCTCTATACTCAGAAAACATATATGGACTATGGTCATTGCTTTTTGCCTGTGTACTTTGGGGTGTTTGGTAGTAAAGACTGTAGTGTCACACTTAAACCCGTGTGAGAGGCATAGCTCCGTTGTCCAGGTGTACACTCAGGGTGATACCTTCTGTGAGAGGCATAGCTCATGATTTGGGAGGGTAGATGATTAACCAAACTGCTGCGTTAGAGAATTAGGTTAGAAAAACTAGTAAGGGTAGTCTTTATACTGAAAACTTAAAGCTTGAAAGAACCAAGAGGCATATGTATGGTCAACCAAATTTGGGCTTTATATCAGTCGAAGTTGTAATCTATCTAATAGTGCAGCTGAATGCAAGAGACACAATGCCACTTCCTTGTTATGTAGAGTTTCATTTAGAACCTACCTTTTGCATGACTGCATCCTATATATTCCTCATAGTTAGACACTATGAGATGCTCACTGATTTAAAACTTAACCAAATGAAAGAAAAAAATCATCCAAATGACTTTTGATGAAGCGCGTATTCTAATTGCAAGTAGATGGAGATATTGATACATATAATAACTTAATTCCTTTTCCCCCTCTGCAGGATTGTTTTCAGTGCGCACGCTCATGAATTTTTTGATCACATTCACTCAGATGGGACACGTGAGGTTACTGTTCCTGCCATGACATGGGATGCCAGGGATGACCCTGGTTTTGTTGTTGCCGCCTTCAGAAAGAATGGGAGAGCAGTAACTGTCAGTTATTGCTCCCTTGCTAAGGAATCTCATGTACTTGCTGCTTATTTTTCTATTCTCATCCTGTTCATATCAACTATTGTTATGGCAAACACATCATACTCAACAAATTCACCAAGTTGATATTAGAAGAACTCCTCATTGTCATGCGAATCATGTATAATTTTGTACATTATCCTTTGTAAAAAGGATGAAGCTGACTCTTCCATTTTTCAGGTAAAACAAATTGAGTCATGGGAAATTAATTATGCCTACAAGTTTCCTTTTCTTTTCCCAGTCTTTCTTTCTTGTGTGTATATATATATATATATAGTAGGCAATTTTTTCATGTACAGTCTCAAGGTCTTGATGGAAAAGTGAAGATTCAGGGCTGATTTGGACATTTGATGAAAAGATCAACCAAATTATGGCAATGGTTATACTCTCAGTCACTACAGAAACGGAACAATCCCAAGGAAATACTGGAATGACATTATGGAGAACTCCAAATTGATCATATACGTGCAAAATAACTAAATTTGTTTAAATGCTATAGAGAAGGAAAGGGATTTATTTCAATTGTGACAAGAAACTTGTTTGAATGTTTCCATTTCTGGACTAGTTATTGCATATGTATATTTTTACAAATTGATGTTTTGCATTAAGTTCTGGTGAGTTGGTTTTTGATTTTGCCCTGTTCCATTCTTCTCGGAAGACCGAGTGGTTTACCAGAATCTTCTGCATGAAGCTAATGGCACAGTTCACCGCAGTTACATTGTAATTGGAAGCATGGTTTCTTTCCCGAGATGTTAACATGTACTAATAGAAATAAAAACTAAATGCGCTAGACAGAATAGTTTAAAACTGCCAAAGGAAAGCTTTTCACTCGGTTTAATTTTTTGTGATTTGCATTCCAGCTATTGAAGCAACAAATAAGCCAAAACATGGACTGTAATCTTTAAACTGATAAAGTGGCTTTGTATTTGCAGATTCAAAGCTCATTATCAAACTAAGATGCTGACGGGGTACTCTTCATCTCCTACAGTCAGTCAAACTAAGATGCTGATGGGGTACTCTTCATCTCCTACAGTCAGGTAACGAGATCCCTCCTCAATCACCATTAAACCTTCTTCATTAGCTCTGCTGAGGTGCTCACAAGGGTTTAGTCCAAATTCAATTTCTGCTCTTTCCCCTGCATTCAAACTCACAGTCTGGAATCCAACCAACTGTTTCATCGGGCTCCCATTTCTAAGATTGGCCTGCCTTACAAAAAGCAATACAGGGTGCTTACCAGCCATCTCACCGTGATTTTTGACCCCAACAACAGCCAAGAACTTCATATTCTCGCAGAACTTTGTTCCCAAGTTTGATACTGTCACGTAACAGCTTGAATCTGAGCTCTTAACCACCTGGGCATTTGATGATTTATTTAGGTAGAGATGGTTTTGGGAAACAGAGACAAACTCATAAGAATAGGTTGAGTAGCTTAGGCCATAGCCGAATTCAAAAACTTTTCTGCCTTTGTAGAAGCGATAAGTGCGCCCAGGATAGCCCGAGGATGGTTCAGGCCGCATTCTCATGTCTGTCATCGGTATTTTTATGAAATCTTTTGGATACCAAGTGATGGGTAATTTTCCTCCTGCATGGCAACATGAATTGCACCATCAAATTCAGCATATAACTGGCAGTGGACTGCTTTAGTGCTTCTGACTTATTTTGTGTTCAAAGCAATGTACAAAATGTGCTGTATAAACATTGTCATTAAACTTCACCTGGGTTATGGTCACCAAATATGATTTCTGCAAGTGCAATTCCTCCTGCTTCCCCCGGATAACCAGCCCACAATATGCTTCCAATTTTTGGGTCATGTTTGGTGAAAGAAATGTCAACTGGACCTCCACATAGCAGCACCAGCACAACTGGCTTCTTTGCAGCTTTAGCAACACTTGTGATGAGACTCTGCTGCTTCCCTGGGAGCACCAAGTCCTCACGATCGTGATCCTCCCTTTCTTCAGTTTGATCCAGTCCCATAACCAGCACCACATAGTCCGCGGCCTTTGCTATCTCCACTGCTTGACTGATTGAAACAGAAGTGCAATTGACTGCATTGCAACCCTGGTGATACTTGGTACATTTGACATAGCTCTGCAGTGCTTGTAATGGCGTGACGGATTTGCAAGGAGGGCCTTTATAGTTTCCGAGAAGTGTCTGTGCATTATTGGCGTTGGGGCCTATCACAGCAAGGGACATGGTTTTTTTTTTTGGTAGCGGGAGGAGCTTGGCTGAGTTCTTCAAAAGAACAATGCCATTCCGGGCAGCTTCAAGGGCGAGGTCCTGATGCTCCTTGGTACACACCTGGTTTGGACCAATGTTGCCAAATAGTTGGTTGCTTGGGTTGCCATTGAACAATCCCAATCTCATTCTAACAGAGAAGAGGTTGTGAAGAGCTCTGTCAATTTCGGATTCAGGCAGTTTTTTCTTATTAACTGCTGATTTGGTGTAGTTTTTCAAGTAGGAACCACAGTTGACATCCATCCCTGAGAATTTAAGGTACAAGCTACTTATAGTCTTTATGTAGTTTGCATGGAGTAGAAATTCATACTCAGTCTTAAAAGTTGAGAAATGAACATATGCACCCATGTATGAGTCAGGCTATCAAGGGGGCGCTGTCACCGTGAGCTTCGTGATAGAGTTCGTGAGGGTGAAGATCGTTCCACTTCATATAGAGTGATTTTCACCCTCCTCTTCTGTATGCATGCGCATAGAAGAGAATTTGAGTTCGTGTGAGAATATTCATTCATGTCTTACTCATGTCGGTGACAATAGTTTTATTATGGGTGGATAAGATTTGATTTAGTAGCATACAAAATACATGCTTAAATGTCGAGATTTGGATATCAAATGTGGAACATCCCAGCCAATCAGCCATGGCAGATGGGCCACCTGCGATCATCTTTTCCTTTCATTTATTTAAGATTCTGTCGTTTACTCTCGAGGATAAAGTTGTCGGTTATGAGTGATAAAATCAAGTAGATCCGGAAACACACAAGGATGAAATGGTCAACTTAGATGGGCCAATAACTCCACATTTGGACTTTAGTGTCAGTGAGTGGGCCCAGTATTCAGATGGTCAACTTTTTACCATAGGAATTACCTTTTACTTTTATTATTATTATTATTATTATTATTTTTTATTTTTTATTTTTACCAAGAAACTAAATATTTGCAGAGAAAAGGGTCCTAGAATATAATATCTATAATGTGTGTGTGGGTGTGTATATATATATATTTATGATTCCATGGATAAGAAAGGAACCTAAATAAGCTGAACACTGAACACCGTACCAGCTTTAAGAACATCAGCGACTGCATCTTCGGGTAATTTAGCATATCCTTGTTCATCATGAATTATTGAAACAGCATCACAGTCCGAGGTTATATATCTGATCATATATAGGATGAGTTTTAAAAATCATCATATAACTTCAATTGATGGAGTATTATATATATATATATATATATATATAAAACTTTGTTTCTTATTCTAAAATACATAGAGAGGGTTTTAGGTGTAGGTACCCTTGGAAACCCCACAGTCCACGAGCTGTGTTGGACAATAGATTATAATCAGCACAGTTTGGGACCCCATTCACTCGGTTGTATGCACACATTATCCCACTGGCTCGCCCTTCTTGTATGCACTTCTCGAACGGTGGTTGATATGTATCAGCCATGTCCTGTTTACTAACCTGTCTCGCCATAAAATTAAATTACATTAAGTATATATATATATATATATCTGCCATAACCCTTGCTTGGTTACTGATTTAGTACAGTACTATATTCAAATTATGCTTTCCCAAAGTTCACAGAGATTCCTTCCTCTTTGATATTGGTGCCTCATCTATATATATATATATATATATATATATATATATCTTACCACAGCATCAAAGGTAAAACGACCAATACCCTTCCACTTATCCAAATCATAGGCGGTGAAGTGCTTGCAACAAGCTGAGGCTTGAAGGTGCCCATCTTTGAGTTGACCACCTTGAAAACTGTCCCCTTGAACGCCTCTCACATATGAGATTGCATATTTCCCAGTAACAAATGGGTCCTCTCCAGGTGTCTCTTGCCCTCTCCCCCATCTTGGATCCCTATACACATTTATGTTTGGTGCCCAAAATGTCATCCCATTCGCTTGCCCTTCATTGTACACTGCCCTAGCTTCCTTCCCAATCACCTATACATATATATATTTATATATACACACACCAATCAAAACAAAATTTTCAATGTACTATACAGCATTCTTTGGATACTCTAATTTGTGCCCATTTTTAGCTTTTTTTTAACACTCCACGTTTCATTTTTTAAGGTGAGAAACTATTGCTAGATTACAGTCTTGACCATGAAATTAAATAAAAATTATGGATGGACTAACCAATTTTTTCTCTGAAAATTCAATCAAACGCGCATACAAATTCAAGCAAATGCACATACACAATATTGCCCAAACAAGACTCGAAGACTCAATATTTTCAATCTTTGGGAGGAGAAATCAGCTATTGATATATATATATATAAAGATACATATTTTTTATACATGTCAAGCAAACACGCATACAAATTCAAGCAAATGCACATGCACAATATTGCCCAAACAAGACTCGAAGACTCAATATTTTCAATCTATTCTTTGGGAGGAGAAATCAGCTATATATATATATATATATATATATATATATATATATATATATCTGGAATGGGCTCACCCTATTACATGTATAAAAAATATGTATCTATATATATATATATATAGCTTCTCATAGATCTTCTAGATCATATATTATATGGATAATAAATTTGGGATTGTAATTTCTGCCTTCTTTTAGTTCTGCTTCATACATAAAACATGTGTGTGTATAAAATTCACCCAAAAAAATCAATATATATAGCATAATTGGGGGTACTCTGATTGTGCCCATTTTTAGCTTCGGCGTCTCATCATTGTTGGTGAATGAAATAGATGGAATAGGCTCACCATTCATGCATTAATTTATGTATATTTGTAGATTCTCATTAATAGTGTGTTGTTACTAGTAATGAGTTAACTCACTATTGACTCACCTGACCGATGCGATACCAGAGATGTGTATCGAAGGTAGCGGCAGTGAGAATGATTTGAGGGAAGCTGGTGGCGGAGCGAATGTCGCCATTGAATCTGATGCCAAACCCACTATCGGAGACGCCGTGCAACGCTTCGGACCACCACTGGTAGGCCGGGATACCGAGTCGCGGAATCGCTGGTGCTGTGTTAACGAGTTGGGGGATTTTCTCGTCTAGTGTGAGTCGAGAGACCAGGTCTTGGACTCGTTGGGCGATGGGTAATGCGGTGTTGCAGAATGGCAACGAGTTCGTTGATGGGTTGGATGAGCCGCATGAGAATGGAGGCTGAGTTGACTCAGCAAGAACAAACAGTGCTGTAATGGATATCAGATTTATAAGACTTACACTATGGAGTCTCATTCTGTGAAATTGTTGATCAATGAAGAGTGGTACTGAAAGTCTGAAACAAAAAAGAAAAAGCAATGGTTCTATAGAGCTAGAACTGAGTGCTGCTAATGTGTGTGTGTATATATATGTGTGTGTGTATATGTATATGTATATGGTATAAGGCCAAAAGCCAACTGGATTGCTGTTACATTACAGGTTAGCTATGCAAAATTGCTCATTAATTATTATTACGTTGAATGACAAAATTGTCCTTGTGCACTGTGTATTTGTGTGTACATGGACATAATCATTGAAGAGATCTAACCATTGTAAGAGAAAAATGATTGTCACGTAATATTGGTAAGAATAATGATATTCAGACATAATATATCATAATTTAGTAAACAAACTTAATATTATACGGACTATTACTATGATGATTTAAATTTGAACAAATTAAATTATTTATCAAAATACTTTTAAAGGATATCTTTACTTTTGACAAGTTTATTCAAATCTCATTTTCATGAAGTCTCTTTTAATTTTGTATCAATAAAATTCTATATTTGGAAAGAGAGACATTTTTTTTTAAATACAAATTTATGTAACTCATGTTCTCAATCAAGAAATATATCATCTTATCAAGAGATAATTATACATGTCAAATGAATAAAATCACTTAATTTTCAAAATTGCTTTCATCACCCAAAATTCACAACTTTCTATTTTGAACTCTAGACAAACTAAAATTCTATGTAATCTATACATGGTAAAAGATCTAGCAAATGAATGAATCCCATAGCTAATGTTTGTTTAACTCTTTTAGATCCTTGCTAGGTAAAAGCTATAATGAGTACACTCTCAAATATCCCTCATGTATTCAATAAGGTCCAAAAATTCATCTACCTAGTGTTTGCAATGATACTAATCTAGATCAGTTTCAAAAAAAAAAAAATTAAATATCAATTGTGGAGTAGTTTTTTTTTTTGGGTAATGAAGAATCAACTTATTCATAGCCACTTTCAGCTCTAGGATGATTTGCAAATTTTGTACATGTACAAAAACACACAAATCACACATTATTTAAATTAGGGTATTTTTGCGCTTTGTGATAATTGAATACAGGACGTCTGGACGGTTCGCCTCATGAGAGCCTTATCCAATGGTTACGGTTTAATTGTTAATTTAAGCTTTAACTACCATGGGAAAAAGAAAAAAAAAAAAAAGCCTAATTTTTAAAAATTCAAAATTTTTTATGTGGTCCTATAAAAGTGTAAAAACTTTGATGAATAACTTCTTTAGATTCTATCAAATACAGACAATGAAACCTGCAAGAGTTTAGATTTGACATGGTTTTAAAAATTATCAGATTATTTTGTTGGAAAAGGAGGGTATATATGCAGAGGTTTTCAGAAAGATGGTTAGACAGTTGGTGTTAAAAGGCTGACAAAAACATCTATGGATGAGAGCAGAGAAAATGAGTTGTTGAAATAAATTGGAAAACTTGGTCATCTTTAGCATCTAAATACTCTATGCAACATCAATTTTGGGTTGTTATATTGAATGGTTTAAAATTTTTAATCTCATTACTTACCAAAAATATATATATATAGTTATATACACACATATATATGTTGAGAAATAAGCCTCCAATTATCAATCATAATATTATTATGATGTGACGATAAGTAAACAAGCACAAACAAATTTGCAATAACACACCAAAAATTATCCGTGATTCGATTAAACAAGCTTACGTTCACGAAAAGTTCAATTTCATTATATAGATTGTAACAATATAAGTTGAATTATATTAAGAGTACATTTAACTCTCAACAATTAACCCTTATACACCCAATCTCACTAAAAAGGAAATCACAAATTTTCTCTCTAAGTGCCCTCTCAAAAATAATAAGAGTATTATCTCTATGTAAGAGTTGCTCTCTCAAAACAATAATAGTGACCTCTCAAATACAATAATGAGAGTATTGTCTCTTTTCTTCTAACCAGTTTCAACTTAAAATATAGGTAACTATTTATAAAACCCAAAACTCAATTCTTCAGTGGACTTGAATTACATAGAGTCCAAGATTTGTTTAACAAGAATTTTTTTTTCTTGAGATCAAGATTTGTCTACTTTGTCTACTAAAAAATTATCTAATAAGATAAAACTTTATAATAAAAATCTAATCACAATGAAAATTTGAGTCAACCCAACAATATATATATATATCTATAGGTTTTATATCTTATATTTCAGCTCTCCCTGTGTTCTGCTGCTTGTTACATGGACTCGCCCTGTACAAAGATGACTTGTCATCTATAAATTTGATACCATAACCAAACTAATTGACACTTTATCTACCAATGTGGAATTATAAACCATGATTCAGGCCTGCAGAGACCTATATGATATGAACTAGTCTGTCTTGCTAATACAACACGCTATATAAAAAGGGGATTCGTGAGGTATATGGAGTGATTTACCTTTGCAGCAATGTCCTGAAACAATACACTAAACTGTCATATCTTTTTAAAAGGAAATGTATTAAGATCTATCTTCAAACAGAATTCAAAATAAGAATGTGATACATTACCAAAAAAAAGAAAAAAATAAATAATATAATAAAATAAATATACAAGTACCCAGAGGAAGGGCCAGGATTGCAAAGTGGGAAGAGCTAAAATTATGAAAAATAAAAAATCAACGCAATAATTTTTTTGACAAAGGTACGTTATAAAAATTCAAAAATAGACAAAAAAAAGAAAAAAGAATGTTCTCATATAGATAAATCAAGTACATCATAGATAGATACAAAAACATATATAACATTTTCTTAAACAAGCTATTCAAGATGAATCTTAGGAACAAAATAAATATACGCCTTTGCACTTGTGCATACTCAATATTATTAAACACACAATTCACGAGCTATTACCATAAACATTTTGAGAATGAGACACACATATACACACAGTAACAAGTCAATTAGTACAAGTCAGAAGTAGACAAATGGAAAACACATGATCTCATCTTATAAGGGGCTATCACAACATAAGCAATTTACCAAATAAAATAAACTTGAAAGCAATCTAAACCAGTGAGTAAGAACTCAAATTTGCTAACTTTAAAATATCTGTTATTTGCTAACTTTAAAATATCTGTTATCAAGTTCAACAATCCTCCGATAAAAATATCAGCCCGAGATTGCATAGAGAAAACAATATGCTTTAGCATTAAACTTTTTTTATGACAAGAGTTGCCTTTTTTTTTTCTTCACCTGCCCATTTGACTATCCACAATAAAACAAGATATGTGAGAGTGAAAGCATAAGAGAACAAACATTACCCCAAAACAAAAATAATTTAAAGTAAAAAAGAAAAAAATAATAATAAACAGAGTAGAGTAAATAATATCTTTCCTCATGTAGATTGATACCATTTTTAGCTACTACTGTCTAGTTTAATAAAATCTCGAGAAACAGAAAATCAATAAAAAAACTGAAATAGAAACATGAGGAAGAAGAAAAAAACAAGTATCAATTTCTGCACACACAACCTAAGAAGAATATACAGTGGCATCCCAATTCCTCTACTTATTGATTCTAGTTCAATAAGCAATATTATGTTCTCATAATGCATTTTTATAACCAAAATGCCCTTGAAGACAAAATTCCAATGCAATCAGTAAACAAACACAACTGAAGAGATTTTCCTTTCAAAGAAGACCAAACATTTATCTTTTCTTTTTCTCAAAAATTAAAGATCAAAAAACATTTCCTTTAACAAAGTTGCCCATATTTAAAAATCAACCTTGAAATTACAAATGGAAAAATAATTAAACTCAACAGTCTACAAGAAATTTCACATTGATATATCAGTGAAACCATAAATTATGAGAAAACCAGAGGGTAGATTTTCTGGGATGGACTCTAGACTCTGATGTAAGTTTCAAACTCTCTCTCTGTGGCGGATTTATAACCAATGCTTACGTTTGATGGTTCTTTAAGCACGTCTAACTCTTTGGCTCTTTGTTTGCTTGCCGAAAACAGTGACAACTTTTGTGTATCTCTATTTCTCTCTCTACACACAAAATCAAGAAAAAACAATGTGATCAACACATTCCCTAAATGAGAGCCCTAGTTAGAAAATAAAAGACTTGTGGACTGTTAGGCTAGTGGGCTATGAACTAAACACATTAGTAGTAAAAAAACAAATAAATTGGACCTCGGCTATAGCCCAGGTCAGCCCACCTCTAGTTCTACCCTACAAGTACCATATATTATAATATCAAAATTTTATTGTAGAATTTAGAACATTTCCTGTGCATCCAACAGTTTAGTGCACATGAGAAAGGTAGAGATCACCCCAGAGGTAGAGTGGATCCCATCTCTGTAAAGTAATCTCTATCCTTTGTCATTTGTGTTTGTATATTTTTACTCATTTATGAAGACATCCACAAAACTATTAAAGAATCTCTGTAGGGTTCACATGAAGATGGTAGAAGCTACGCGTACTTGAAATGTCAAGAGTTTCAAGACCAATAAAATGTGCAACCAAATGACAAAATCATCCTTACAACCTCATTTTGATATGATATGTTTCGGTTCATTTGGCCGCGCATTGTAAATATCTAGAGTTAAAGAATGAGTAAGATATTGTGATTGATTATCAGCGAACAAGGTGAGATGCCGATGTAGCTCTAATGAGCCTAGATTCACTCAGGTGGACCAAATGCTTAACTTGAGTGCAAACAATAAAGTAAAATTATTTCTAATTTCTAAAATCACGAACGAAACAACAAAATTTTTATAAAGATGCACCTTAACTTTGAGAATTTCTTATTTGTGCTCTCATCCCCATAAAGATGAAACAAAATGTTTTATAACAACCCTTTTAATTAAATATGAACCTTAATTTTTAACTACTTAAGTTGTGAAAACAATAATCCCGTGGGCTATGTTATAAAATAGTGAGCATATGTACATATTTGATTAGTTCGGCAAACAATAATTACAATTGCAATGATCCATCTTGTGGATTTTGAATGTGTTTCACACCACTTACATAGAAAACAAATTTTTTTCCCAGCTTGTAATTTGTACTTTACTACTGAATTTGGATCATTTCTTGTACACAGAATGGTTTAACAGGAGAAAGGTGGAGATCACCCTCCACTCGTGTCAAGTGATCTATCCTTGTAAGTGCACTGGATCTCGACCATCCGATGCACTAAATATAATTTTTAGTTACTATTACTAATCTACTTTGAGCTTAGCTTGTATAATTTTACTCATATACGAAGGCACAAGCCCATTAAAAAATCTTTGAGATAGAGATCCCAAGATGAATTTCATGATGTTTATAAATAAAAGTTGAGTAATGATAGAGAGTTCCAATTGAACAGGCCAAGAATAATTTTATGTGAATGAAGTGGTGGGCTCACTATATGATATTATGATGATGTCATGTGATGAGACCGACCATTCCACTCATATATAAGTAATATGATTTTGTCTTAACCCTCCTGAGCAAAATGTACTGTATTAAATAAATAATATTTATATATGAATTAAACATTACATACTAATAATTGTGCATAATTACTAATTAGGCTTTTTAGGGGGCAAACTTTGAAAAGTTTAATGTGCCCTAAGAACTTGAGCATACCTAATTAAGTTTTAGGCTTGAAAATTAGACGAGAAATGGTCCAAACATGTTGGATACATATATATATATATATATATATATATATATATATATATATATATCCCCTGGGTCAACTATATTCACTTTGGTGGGCTTGAATTTGGTCTCAACCTGAATTTTTAGTTCGAATCTGGCGTAAACAAAATTGATCAAAATTTGTCAATTTATATTGGCTCAAACTATTGGATAAGTTCGGTTGGTTTTTTAGAGGTAAAGTCCACAGTTAGGGTTTTTATTTCACCAATCAGACGTAATGAGCCTCATTCGGATACCATTTAGGCCCAGTTGTTTTTTATGAAAATGAGAGATAAAAAAAAAGGTAATTATTTGGAGGAAAAACTTTTGTTGTATTAAAATGATAGAAGAGGTAATAATTATCTATTATGTTCCTATTTTTTGTATTAAGTGAATTTCACTTTTACCTTTACACTTGCAAAATGGAATAATTGTTTTCTTTCCACTAAGGTTAATACTGTTTTTTATTTTCTTTCTTTCATTAATCAGCTACTAAACATACCGAAAGGTTAACACTATCATATTTTTTTACCTTTTTCCTTTTATTTTCTCTCATAATTAATTTTATTATTTCTTCCCCCCCCCCTCAAGTCTCTCTCTCTCTCTCACACACACACACCATATATGTCAAGGTAGAATCCTACGATTCTACGATTCAAAATCAACAGAATAATCCAAATCGCACCTAAATCTTTTTGAGTAGAATCAGTAAAATCCCACCTAAAATTGTAGAATCTTTAGATTCTACGCGATTCTACTGATTCCACACAATAAATAATTTGTGCCTAAAACTTAAATAAGTTATTTGGGTTTTGTGTAGTTACTTGGACCACAACTTAAATAAGTTAGGAAACCCAACTATTTTGAAACAATTTACTTACAAAAGACAAAAAAAAAAAAAAAATTAAAACTAAAGTACTAAAAATAAAATATGATCTAGGATTCTAGAGCTCGAAGCTTCTTCTCTTCATCACTCTCTCTCTTTGCCTTCTACGGCTCTACCAAACTCCAGCAGTCAACTAACGCGACCTCGTCAAGTCTCTCCGGCTAGCTCTAGCAATAAACTCTAGCTCCAGCCACCAGCTTCTACAGCAATCTCCTTTTTTAATTCAAAGATACACATCTTCTCCAGACTCCATCTATTACACTCTATTTTTTCTTCTCTTTCTTCTTAACAAATAACCCAACACTCTGTTATGTTTCAAAAACAAATTATAAGCAATGAAAAAAATGTCACTCACTATGTCAGTATGTATAGGTCGTTAATTGTGCAATATAAGAAGTAAGAACATAATCAATCAACAGCGTATTTCAATTTCTATAATATTTTTACATTATTTAATTTTCATTGATGCTTGTATATCCATTGCCTTAATTATTCTAAAGGAGTACAAATTTTCAGTGTTGTTTACTTTTCATCCAAATAGTTGATTATTATCTACTAAGTCCAGTGCCGACAATGAAACATGTATTGCTCTATACAAATAAGTTGCACATTAATATTGATGATACATATTTACTGAATACCGAAACTTGATCACAAATTGAGTGCTTCAAGAGTATTATATTTTTCAATTATTACAACAAAATAATAATGAGATACAAAGATGGATCATTACATGATTGAGATATGTAACTAAAAAAATAAAAATAAAAATTGAACAGAAGAAAGAATGGCTATCCAAAAAGGTATGTCTTAATTTATATATTTTTTCTAGATTGAATCATTATTTAAGTGTTGGTTGCAAGGGATGGTTATGGAGAAAATTTAAGTTACATTCTCTTAGATATATGTTTGAATTTATCCCTAACTATATTTGGAGTGATATTTTTGTGTTTTGTGCTTATTGTTGCTATATTTTACAGGTATTATTGTTTAAAAAGTTAGTTTGAATTATTTTTTTACTAATTCCTTAAAATCTTACGATTCAAGATTCAATTTTACGATTCCGATTCTATGGAACTCTTACCGATCCTATGTAAAATCCCGATCTTGACAACCTTAATATACACACACATACCTTAATATACACACACATATTCGTTTCATCTTTCATTTGAGTGACAACCCATCTGAATGTGTAAACATATAAAACAATCCACATCACACTGAATACATAAATTTAATGTGATTCAACTTATAATTTAAGTTCACAGGTAAAGATCAACAAAGAGAAGGATATGAACAAGTCTCTCAAACCTAATCCCCAAATACACTCCTTTAAAGAGTGAATTTTGCTTAGTAGGGGTTGCTCATCATTGAAATCTTATCCGGGTAAAAAATCTACCTTCTTTTGAATATAAAACATTTAAACATGGGCTTGCGTGTGTGTGTGTATATATATATTATATCTTTTCAACAGAGAGGTGCTTATCCATTTCAAAAGGACACCCTTTAAAAAAAAACCAAGGGTATAATAATAGATGCTTCGGGTAGGCGCATGAATTTGCAATAACAAAATGACAAGAAGCAATAACTTCAAAGTGGGGAAAAGAATATTTGGGACCAATTGAAATGAAAAGAATAATGTTGAAAAAAAGTATCTTCCAGTTTTCTTTTTACTTAAGCTGACTTTAAAATGCAAGCTGTCTTTATACGTGTATATATTGTGTAATCTCACAGTTAGATACACGTAATTTGTAAGTTTTTTATTTCGAATTCATCTAAATCACAATGAAATAACTTCTGTCATGTCAGGGCCACCAGCATGCATGTGTGATTGTGTGTGTTTGTATATGTATATATGATGGTCCACATATTATATTGGAGCTGCTTTGCGATTGCTGTTATTTAATTGACTATACATGCCTGAGAAGCCAAACGACATGGCCTCCCAACTCCATTATCAAGATAAGAGAACATCAATGTCTTAGTATGAAAAATATCAAAGGCTTGGACCCCCTCAGCCATTATTACTTTCATATGATTTTTTCAGTGCATATATAGATATATATAGCTAGAGATCGTGTGTGTGTATATATATATATATATATATATATATATATATATATATATATATATATATGAGTACTGATCTCTTGCTCACCGGTTAATAAAAGATTTTATCTACACTTTGATTAGTAATTATTAGATTAAATTTAACGGTCACTAAACAAACTCACTTACCAGTTTTACTAAAATCACAAAATCACTGTTTTTATGTTTTAATTTTAGAATATTAATATTACACCAATTCATTTTCTAATGTAAAAAAAAATTGTATTTCCTTTCCTAATGTAAAAAAATTTTAATATACCAAAACAAACAATTGGTAATATTGATCTTGAACGTCTCGATTCCTACACAGGTATAACATAGTTACAAGGGTAAGAGTTATTTTTTATTTTTATTTTTGGAATTTTCTATTTCATTCATTTTCAAATTTTTTACTTATAATGTGAAAACAGGTGCATATTTCAAGAGTTACAAGCCTAAATGTTTTAGTTTCACATCATAAGTAAAAAATTTATGCTGCGTGATGGAACTGATGAGACTTGTAAGCAGAAGAAATGCTTTTATTCAGTCAAGCATGGACTAATTATGAATTCTTTTATGAAGTATATGAATTTTTTTTGAAGAGCTATAATTGTTAATGGCATAGAAAGTATATTGAAATAAAAGTTTGGATCTCTTCATAGACATCTCAAAAAACTTGAGCAGGAACTTCTCAATTACTCCAATTCAATCAAAAATTTTATTATATATTTGGAGATGAATTTTTTATATTTTCAAGAAAAAAATGGGATTAAAAATCAAAATTTTCAAAGATGAAAGAAGAGATAATTCGGATTTTTGAGAGTTCTTGATTGTTTCTCAATCGTATTACCAATTGTTTGTTTTGGTATATTAATTTTTTTTTTACATTAGAAAAGGAATTGGTGTAATATTAATATTCCAAAATTAAAACATTGGTTTTGTAATTTTAGTAAAACAAGTAAGTAGGTTTGCTCAGTGGCCTTTAGATTTAATCTAATGATCACTAATCAAAGTGTGATAAAATCTCTTGCTTACCAGTGAGCAAGAGATCAATACTATATATATATATATAAATTTATGCAAGAAAAAAGAAAAATTAGACCACAATTGAACGGTCATGGGTCGCTGTCTTGCTTGTCATTTGCTGAATCCAGAATAAAATTTCATGAAAATTGAATTGTAGTTAGTAGCCATCGATTCCATTGGACAAAGTCTCATTTTCATTGCCCATGTATATATATATATATATATATATATAAAGAAAAATAAATGAGTTAAAAGATCCTGACAATATATATATATATATATATAGATAAAGAAAAATAAATGAGTTAAAAGATCCTGACAATAGAGTCGATATTGATATTCTTTCACTTGGGCATTTGAACAGATAAAAAATACTAAAATTACTTTTCTTAGGTTGCAGTTGGACTTGAAAATTTGAAACGCAACATTTTCAGATTTAAGACTTCTATTAATATGAACAACAGCATTTTCAAAGTTGTCACTGTCTATATCTGCTTAAATTATTTAATAAGCACTTAGCCTTTGTAGTTAAGATAACCTTGAAAAAAAATCCACAGTTGATGTTTCAACAGTTTAATTTCTGTGATTTGAGAAAATTTTTAGAAAATTTATTTATTTTGTCAACGATAGTGGTGTCGGACCTCTTAGAACATTTCATAATTCATTATCAGACACATGTAATCTTTCTATTCCACATGCACCAAATAATAAAAAAATATTCGATCACGTACGGTGAAACTTAGAATTGTAGTAACGGAAAGTTTAAGCTCACTCATTTTGCCTATAATCATCTTCATGACATTCGAACATTTTGAAAATTTGATATTTTTATTGTTATGTTATCCAATATGGTAGTAGTACATTTCTGACTTTTAAATGACCGACACTATGTTGATTTGGATATTTAGATTATCAGATTGTAGAATATTAATTTGACTAATTGGGAACCAAGTCCGAACAGGTGTAGGGATAGGTTTAGTGTATGTGAGAGAATGAATTCTGAAGATAATTTTTAAAATTACATTAGTTAGAAGATTGCATCATCTACTTATTTTAAAAATAATTCCATGATATACTATCATATATATATATATATAACCTATTCAAAAAAATTTAATTTAACTTTTTCGATATATATAGCTAATCTATTTAATCTTGAGAAAACTATCTATTAAATCATACTTTTTTTCATTTAAAATTCTTCTACAGACACATCTATATCTAAGATTGTAATTCCTTTTATATTAATAGTGTCATAAACACAGAGATATACTAGTGTGTGTATATATATATAGTCTGGCCATTCAATTTAAATAATGAGATAGATGCCTCATATATTCATTAGCTGTAATTGATGTTACCTTTCTGATTTTTTCTCCTCAAATCTCAATTTGCATCTCTTTTTCGTAGTTGTCTTTGTATTACAACTCAAAAGAAAAATACATATTTGTATGTATACAAGGGTTAGAAAATCTTTCACCCGACCATGGCGCTTAAAAATATCATGAACTTGGATTCCGCTAGTTATGATTTTGAAAAGGTAAGGTTCAGCTCAGCTCAACTCTTTTTTAATAAAAAAAAAAACGAATTGTTCTTGATTCTATATTTGTGTTCAGGCTCAATTGAGTTCGTGTTCATAAAATTACTAATGAACATTTTCAAGAAGCTTAGTTATTAATTTCATCATTATAGTTCCTGATGGAGCTAGAAAATTATATGAGGGCGGCGGCGGCGGCGTTGGACAATAATAAGATAATTTTTTTTTTCACTTGATCCAAATTACTTTAAATAACAAAATTAAAAATAATAATAATTAGTTAGATTTAAGTGTTACTTGATTGCAAAATTTTGAACCATAGCAAGCAAAGAACGGATTTCATTACTATAAAATTTATCATATATACATTTATATATAGAGAATATGAGGATAGTGAAAACTAAAGTTATTGATCTTTGCGCGCGTGTGAGAGAGAGAGGGAAAAATAATGAGAATGGATGGGAGGCAAACGAAGTCAGTCAGGGCAAAAAAAAATCTAGTGAGGGTAGGTATATATAGTGGAGTTTTAGGATAGACTCGTGATAGAAATTGGTCTAGACCTTGTCTCTTTCATTTCTCAACCAAAATTTTAAACAAATTGAGTTCAAACTATTTATAACAACTTAGGAGGGTGTGGCCAATTAGGATTTTAAATAATTTTGAAAGATATTTTTTAAATGATAGATTTTTATTAATTCGTGAATTTTTATAGACTTTTATTACAGACTTTCATTAATTTGTATAGACTTCTATTAGAGACTTTGATGAATTTTTATAAACTTATATTGATTCTTCAACATATTTTATTTATTTGTGTCATTGAATTCTATTTATGCGTACAAGTAAACCAATGGCTTAATGAGTAATTATAATACAAAATGAATAATCTATCGTATATGATATACTGTCTAAAAATTATTGTGTAGTGCAAATATCTCAGGAAAGAACGGGAATAATAAAGTAACTCACTTAATAACACAAATTGCATATTAATCATTTCTCATATTTCAATTGCACATTATGAAAAAAGAGAAAAAAAATATTGACTTTACTTATAGGATCTAGGTTAAATCATTAACTTAATAATTTGAGAACCTTGAACGTAGGTTATATTAGATTATTAATTGAATTTCATGATCAATTCCTGTGGCTTAAGGGATTGATCCCTAACAAAGAGTGTAAAGAGATTAATCTCTCCCATAGTGCGAGAGATTGATTAACTTGCCTAGAAACTCAAGTTTTACAAGTTTTCCTAATCCAATAGAAAGAGAGAATCTAATCAGAGATAAAGAAAAAAATTAAGAGAGAAAAAAAGAGTGTACCTCGAGATGAAGAAAGGTTATTCGTATTCTGCAAAAAAAAAAAAATCTACCAAAATTTATGGGGGAAAAGGTTGAATTTGTTAAGGGCTTCAGTATTTATACTTTCTACTCTCAAATCCACCAAAATCCACCACTTAATGAAATTCTTTAAAATCTATGACTTTTTTAAGGGTAATGTTACTTAGGCAGAATTCTTAAGCAGAATTCATAGACAGAAACTTTTAGATCCATTAGATGCATGAGGTAGGCCCCACCACATACACTCATCACATGCATCCAATGGATGTAAATGTTTCTGCCTACGAATTCTGCATAAGAATTCTGCCTGAATATCATTATCCCTTTTTTAATACACCTAGATTATTGTAGACTTTTTAAAAATTCTAATTGAATACAGTCAGATTTGTATGGACTCTTTAAAAGTTTATAAAAGTCTGGATTGAATACACCCAGACTTTTAAAGTCTTTTAAAATCCTAATTGAATACACAATCCTTAATTTATTTGCATTTCTATTCACATATGTTTAAGAAACACGTTTTTAAAAATTATTTATTTGAAACAATAAAAATAGAAGGTTGTAATTTGAAGGATTAACTAAAACCTAATTCAAGAATAATCCATTTTAAATTTTGTTAATGGGGTTGACTTTGAATTGTAAACTTTTAACGAGGCTTTAATAATTTAGCAATGTCACTCTTTCAATACAAGTATTTTCCTATTTGTTTTGTTAGTAGCCACAATAACTTTTTCAAGCTTCTTGTTACAAAATTAGTCAATTTTGTCTTTAAAAAAAAAATAATAAATCCTCCGACTTGAGGTAGTTTTAGAATTCAAATAGTTATAGATGAGAGGAATGATGGTTACGAGATGACATCATGATGATATCATCATCCCTTTCACTTTTACCTATTTGAAAATACTTCTCTACCCATGGGCAAATGTATAAAGGCACTAGTGGGTACTAATGTACCCACTTAATTTTATAAAAAAAAAAAATTATATATAGTAAATACAATTTTTTGGAGGTTTAGAACTGGAAGGACCTAGTGATGTACTTACCTAGTTTTATAAAAAAACAAATGGGAAAATTACACTAACCTTTCCTGTAAATAGGCGAAATAACATATATCCCCCTGTGTTTTAAAAAATAGCACTAACCTCCCCTGTTAGAGTTGTCGAACACCCAAAATGATAAAATGACAAATACAACAATCTGATTCAACCTTGTGGTATGTCCATCTGTCTGTGGGTGAAAAGTAGTGCTGAAATCCAAATGAGTTCCTACGGTAATGTGAAGACTCTTCCAGAACTGAGAGGTGAACCTAGTGTCCCTATCCGACACTATAATGATAGGCACTCCATGTAACTTTACTATTTCACGATGTAAAGCTTACATAGATCCTCCATAGTGGCTGTAGTTCGGATAGGAAGGAAATGAGCTGATTTTGTCAACCTATCAATAATAACCCAAATGGTATCATAATTGTTATGAGTCCTCGGTAAACCCAAGATAAAATCCATGGATATATACTCTCATTTCCACTTAGGTATCGGTAAGGGCTGTAACATACTCGTTGGTCGTTGATGCTCTACGTACATTGACCTGTTGACATGTCAAGCATCATACCACATATTGTGCTATCTCCCTCTTCATATTGTTCCACCAATAATGTCTACGTAGATCATGATACATCTTGATACCACCAGGATGGATAGAGTATCGTGTCTTGTGAGTCTCATCTAGAATCTCCCTTTTGAGTAAAGCATTATCAGGGACACACAATCTACCACGATAACAAATGTTTCCATCAGAGTACACTACCCGTTTAACTCTAGAGTCATCTGATGTCAAATCTCGTAACCACTAATCATGTTGTTGTGTTATAATAATTCTTTCAACAAGTATAAGTTTGACCACCAAGTTAGAAAGACAACATATGGTACTTGGGTCAATCAATTGTATTCCAAAATCAATGAGTGATCTAGCATTTTTTATTCTTGTACAAAAAACTATGCTAATAGGCTCCTCAATTTTTGACTTAATGCATCTGCCACCACATTAGCCTTGCTTGGGTGATATTGGAGTGTAAAATCATAGTCCTTCATTAACTTCATCCACCTCATCTGACGCATATTCAAGTCCCACTAAAAGAAGATATATTTTAAGCTCTTGTGATCTGAGAAGAGCTCAAATTTCTCTCCATACAAATAGGGCCTCCACACTTTCAATGCAAAGACAACTGTTGCCAGCTCTAAATAATGTGTAAGGTAGTTTTCCTCATATAGTTTCAATTGTCTTGACGCATAAGCAACAACTTCTCATCTTACATTAAAACGTAACCCAAACCTTGTAATGAAACATCAGTATAAATAGTGAATATCACCCCACTACAAGGAAGGGTAAGATCCAATGTTGTGGTCAATTGGAGCTTGAATTCCAAGAATGCCTTATCACATTCATCATCCCAAATGAACTTCACTTCCTTCTTGGTCAACCTGATCAGTGGAGCAACTATCCATGAAAAACCCTTAATAAACCACTTGTAGTAGCCAGCCAGACCCACAAAGCTTCGAACCTCTGAAGCACTCTTAGGTCTCTCCCAGTTCAACATTGACTCTATCTTAGCTGGATCCACAAAAACACCAAACTTAGACACCAAAGGCTTGCTTGGTTTGCAACTGTAAAAACAGTTTTGTATTTTCAATTTTTTCAGTTTTTAGAGAATCAAAACAAAAAATAGTTTTCAATTTTTTCAGTTTATAAATCCGCTTGGTTGGTAAAACTACAACACAATTTTCAGAAAATAAAAACTCATAAATTTACTTGGTTATATCTACTGACCAATTTTCATAGAATAATTTTTACTTTATTTTTCTTAAATCTAATAATGTAATTTTTATTAACAAGTGTTAGAGGTGCATTACTTTTAAGCTAGTCTTTTTAACTTAATAAATCTAATTGGTATTAAAAATAATTTTTGAACAAATAAAATAACAAAAATTGCGCACTACTATAATAAAAAATAATTTTCACTAATTAAAGTAATTCTTAAATTATATCAAACTAATGAAACGAATACATTTTTATTTTTATTTTTGTGAAAATTAATCAAATTGTATATCAAGCCTAATTACAATTAAACAACCCACCAACTACACTCAATGAACCCTCAACAGTAGGTAATTCAACTCCTTTTCACCATCATCGGCCTCTTGTTGCCACTGTTCGCGGAGCAACAGCCCTATATCCTTCCTGTCAGATGTTACATTGGAGGTTCATTGCATGAATCCATAGTTCTAGAAAATGTGATTTATCTCAATTGTCAAAGTAGTGTATAACTGTAAAATTAACAATATTTACATTTGCAGCTCCAAACTAAGTACAATATTTAATCAAAGATACAGGGAATGCTAATGAAAGTCACCAATGCACCAATGCCCTGAAAGTCCAAGATATCACCAACATTGACCCTCATAAGTTCTCTTTTCTGACAAGTTTGGAGTCCTGATTAGAGAAGATCAAGCACATAATAAGAGCCTGAGAAAAGATGCACAACATTACCATTTGTTGTGTCTACACTTCGTAAGTGATGAATCTCAAGTTGTCCTTTGCTCATCAGACCAGAGAAGATTGGAAACCAACTTGAGTGAGCACAATATTACTAAATATATCATATACTTAATAGTATTACAATCATTTTCACTAATGTTCTCAAGCTTCAACATTTCTTTGGATCCTCTGTTTTTGTGTTCAATAAATCTTCTTACAACAACTAACAAGCATTTGTCTCTTACCCAATTCAAACGTCATCTTCAGATACTACATCAATGAATCATTCCACAAAATCAATACCCAAATAGTCAATACACAAAATCAATAAATCATTCCACAAAATCAATACACAAAATCATTCCACAAATTGTTCCGATGCGGGTGCGGGTGTGATCTGATTAGATCTTGTTCCGACGGGGGAGTGGTCTGATTTGCTATTGCGACTGTTTGGTTTAGTTTGGTGGTGGGTTTGGTCGGTGCAACAGTGCTCGGCTAAAGAAGATGGTGGTTCAGATAGGTTGGTTCAGTTTGGTGGTGGGTTTGGTCAGCGCGGCAGTGCTCAGCTGAAGAAGATGGTGGTTCAGTTTGGTGGTGGGTTAGGTCGGCGCGGCAGTGCTCAGCTAAAGAAGATGGTGGATCATTTGGGTTAAGTCACCCCCGGTAGAGGCGGTGCCAGGTGATGGTGGCAGTCGGCCAATTAAAAAGTGGTGAGAGAGGAAGCAAGTGAGAGAGAGAGGGATATGCAACAAAATCTTTGATGATGGCCGTGGGTGTTATAAACGAGCATCACTTACGTATTTTTTAATAGCTCCGTGTTTTCGTTAATTCTCTTTTTAGTCTTCAAAACTGTGAAAACAGCTTTCTTTTGTTCTCTGAAATTTTATACTCAAATAACCCAGTTTTCTAAGAAGTGTTCTTTAAAAACAATTCCAAGTAATACAAAAAATCAAATTTTGTGTTTTTATCACTCTCAAAATAGAAAATTATTTTGAAAGATGCAAACCAAGCAGCCCCCAAGTGTCCTAAAAATTTGACTTATTCTTTCCAAAAGTCACACTTCTCTAATTTGGCATATAACTGATGATCCCGTAATGTCTGTTGGGTAATTCGAAGATGTTGTTCATATTCTTCTTTAAAGCGTGAATAAATCAATATGTCATCCATAAAGATCACGATGAATTGATCTAAGTAGGGATGATATACTCTATGCATTAGGTCTATGAATACAGCAGACACATTAGTTAGCCCAAATGGTAAGACCACAAATTTGTAATGCCCATATTTGATCCTGAAAGCAGTCTTTAAAATATCTTCATCCCTAATCCTCATTTTATGATATCCCGACCTCAAATCAATTTTAGAGAAATACCCAACTCCTCTCAATTGGTCAAAGAGGTCATCAATTATTGGTAACTGATACTTGTTCCTTTACTGTGACACGATTCAACTGCCGATAATCTACATACAGTCATAATGACCCATCCTTCTTTTTCACAAACAAGACTGGTGCACCCTGTGGAGAAGAACTAGGCCTCACAAAGTCCAATTTCATTAATCCCTCCAACTGCTCCTTCAATTCTTTCAATTCAGTAAGGGCCATACGATATGTTAGTAGAGATATTGGTATAGTTCCTGTAACCAGGTTGAAACAAAAATCTATCTCTCTTTTAGGTGGCAGTCCAGCAATGTCTCAAAATATATCTACATATTCCCTGACTGTAGGAATGTGATTGACTGCATGTTTCCTTTCCACTTCAAGTGAACCCAAGAATCCCAACTGAAGTGAGTCTAGTTGAGACGCCTTGTACACAATTGAGGGTCCATTAAGAATGTGGAATGTCACTGTCTTATTGTAATAGTCCAACTTGGCATGATACGCTGCAAGCCAATCCATGCCCAAAATGACATCATACTCTCTCATGTCCATAACTATAAAATCACAGGACATATCAGTCTCACCTACTCGAACGAGACATGTTTTGCAAACCTTAGTCAATGTTGTTATTCCCCTAATTGGATTATCAACCACTAGAGGATGCATTAGTAATTCCGGACATAAACCCAATAATGCAACGAATGATGATGATATATATGAATGGGACACTCCAGAATCAAACAAAACTATAGCAAGTGTGTTAAATACTAAAAGTGTACCTTCCACCATCGCATTACATGCACCATTATCTTTCTGAGCTAAAGAATACACTCGTGCTTGAGGAGGTGGTAATGTTGGTTGTGCCTGAGGAGGTGGTAATGTTGGTCATGCTTAAGGAGGTGGTAGTGTTGGAACATTTTCCTCAGTTTGTGGTGAAGACCGAGGATGACGATAATTTCTCCTTATGTATCCAACCTCGCCACAATTATAACATCAACGAGTCATCAGATCCTGAGGAAACTAGAATGATACTGGCATAACAGGCATAGTCCTAACCAAAGTCTGAACCTTCTGCCTCTTCGAAGCAGAATCCTCTTGATGAGTGAAAGAAGAAGACTAAATCCTGTATTTTTCCTTCCATTCAGCACGTTTTTGATCCTTGCGTTGGAAATATGCTTCAAAACTTTTCTCTACTTTCAAGGCAGAATCCATTATATCAGCATAGGTCTCAAGTCGTAAGGGTATCAGTTTGGATTAGATGTATTCCTTCAAACCACCCTCAAACTTTGCAGCGTTATGCAACTCTTCTATAATGTGAAGCGAATCGTGCTAATTTTGCAAACTTCGCCTCATACTCGACAATAGTCATAGTTCCTTGCTCCAATCTCAGAAACTCTGCAGTTTTCTGGTTTTGATAGCTGACTGGGAAGTACTTTTGGAAGAATAACTCCTTAAATCGATCCCAGGTTAACTCATGATTAGCCATAGTCCTAGAAGTCATTTTTCACCAATTGCCAGCCTTTCCCTCTAACATAAACTCTACCAAATGAGTCTTTTGTGCCTTAATACAACCCATGGCCCAAAATATATTCTCTATTTGTGTCATCCACATTTGGGGAAGTGGGCTTCCATGGGGAAGTGGGCTTCCATAGGGTTAGTGAAACCCTTGAAAGCTAATAGAGTGAGCTTTTTGAACTACTCGAGTAACTTCCCTGATTGCAAAGTTCCGTTCTCTTGATTCGCCAATCTCATCTCCCTCTTTTGTTCTAGCATGCTAGCCATGTTACCAAGAGCATGATAAACATCAGCTAATGGGAAAATATGCTTAGATGAGCTACCTTCAGCAGTGTGACTCATAAAGACTGGCCTCTGTTAAAAAGGACGTAGAGATAAACTTTATATAACTTATTGCAACAATTTACAGGTTATATTCATACAAAATTTTGAATACAACATAATTTACTCAAGTTAAATTTTTCCAAGACACTAAACCAAGAGTCCTAATACCAACTTGTCACAGCCCAAAAATCACATGGCACTACATTAATCCACATGTGTTCCTAATGCATAACTTAATAATTAGCCAACACCAACTGATGCATAAATTCACATTAAATCTAGCATCTCAAGTCAAGAAAAGAAATAAATTAATTAAAAGAATTTAAGAATCCAATCCAACTAACTTGAAGGTGGAAACACGTTCTAAACACCTTCATTATTACAACAACATTAGACTAATACCAAAATTCAAACAAAATTCAGAATACATTGTTCTAGGAAATTTCAATGAAAAATAACAAAATAAATAATAATAATAAGAAGAAGAAGAAACAAAAGTGTCACCTCAATTATTCTTCCAATTACCTGAAAAATGTTAAGGAATGGAATGAGCTTGACCACCCAGTAAATAAAACACTTGTCTTTCCTAATCTAAAGTCTTGTTGGACTTAAATATTTATACATTTTCCTCTAACATAATAAATAAAACATTTATTAATCAAACAAACAATAACAATATAAACATACATGTGTAATTAAATATCAAAGAATTAAAAATACATGCTCAGACAATTACGATGACATACATTGCACATATGATATGATAACAAATAATTAATAATAAATGGTAAACAACAATTAATATATGCAAGTGATGCAATGTCATGAATGTAATCTAATGCAAACCTTCTTCTACCACCAACCACCTCTACCGCAAACCCAACCTGAAGCTATCACTGGAAGGGTTAGGGTCACCTTAGCATATCATATATCCTTTGACACACCTGAAGTTGTCATTGGTGACCATCTCTCATACTACCTAGGCAGACACCCATGTCCACCCTAAATTAGGCCTATTGTGGACAAGCGCAGTAATCCCGCTCCATCACCTCCATCCATGTAAATTTCCAAGTAACCATGTAGGCATACCAACCATGCATTTATCATCTTAGGAACATTTAAATGGAAACACTTTCAATATATATAACAAGCATTGTACCTTAAATATTAAACAGATTATGTTAATTCTTGTATTTAAAAATCGTTAATATTTGTTAATCATTTATTTTTCATTAATTGAACACAAATTTACTTCTAAATAAGTTAATACCTAATTAATGCACAGCTAATGTAAAACTGTTATACATTGTTCAAAGAAACCACCAGATTCTTGCACACCTAAATACCAAACCTAATAGTTATACCCATCACCTATACATATATATATAATGCTATATAACACAACACCTTCTTAAATAGTAACGGTCAATTAAAGGTGCACAGTCGATCAACGCCCACTAAGTGCTACCATTATATATATATATATATATATATATATATATATATATATATAATGTTGTATAACCCAACACCTTCCTAAATAAGAACGTCAACTAAAGGTGCACAACCAAACAATGCCCATTAAGTGAATGTGCACAACCAAACAACACCCACTAAGTGAAGGTGCGCAGCCGAATAATGCCCACTAAGTGCTGCCATTATATACGCGCGCGTGTGTGTGTGTACATATATATATATTAATTGGAGACAAATTTATTTCTAATTAAGTTAAAAATTAATTAATGCACAACTAATGTAAAAACTATTATACATTGTTCAAAGAAACCACCAGATTCTTGCACACCTAAATACCAAACCTAATAATTATATCCATCACCTATATATATATAATACTGTATAAACCAACACCTTCCTGAATAAGAACGGTCAACTAAAGGTGCACAGCCGAACAACGCCCACTAAGTGCTGCTATTATAAATGTATATATATACATTTATATTAATTGGATTAAAGACAGTGGGATCTTCAATTGCTCCTACCCTCCATTAAAGAGAAACAAACAATTTATTTAATTAAGTTTAAAATCCTACATTAACAAAAATAACCATCTTTACTTAAGTTAGCAACTATAGATTAAAAGAAACAAGTAATTTCATTTACCTCTAACAATTAATTTCAAAATTTATAATTCTCTTGTATCCTCTTCTTCTCATTCTTCTTCTCTTTTTCAGAATACCTTCGTTCTTTTCAAAAAAATCCTAAAGAAAATACAAAATATTTGAATATTAGGATTTTCTTTCATGGAATAATCTCAACTATAGATTAAAACTATCCAATCTTAACCGTATGACTTTATTTTAATATAGTGCATATAACCATAGGGTAGGGTCGTGTTTCCATTACTTAGATATTTTATAAATAAATTTTTAATTTGGGTCTTTACAAGGTGTTTCTAGAGCACTTCTTCGGCCGACCGAAGCACTATTTTCAACCTACTGAAAGTTGCTGGATTTGAATTTAACAACTAGTTTGGTGCATTTAATGCTTCTAACAACCCTCTAACAACTATATTCTTCGAAGAATCTATATATGTATATATATATGTTTGGGCTGTATTTAGCTGTAAGAGAGAAGAGAGTAAAAGAAAAACTTACCTTGTGCATTTAGTTTATACATATTGTGAGTGAGTTCTACTATGAAGCCTTCATTTCATATCAGCTGGTAGAAACTTTCTTGTAAGAAAAAGAGAAAGAGTGAACTTACATTGCATATCTATTATTCATCTTTTATATTAATCTGAGTTGAACTTTCATATTGATTTATCAATTATAATTCTAGGTATGTGAGCTATCATTTTTATCCATTGAGGGATATTCTTTATTGTACTCGAACTCCTATTCATCCTATTTAAGAGGAAGTCCAAGAGGTGCTATTGACAAAAGGGATTGATTTATGGAAGCTTGTAAATGTTCATTCTCTACCTTAAAAGAAGAATGATTGGGTAGAGCTTTCTGCCCTTTAGAGCGAACAATGGTTCTCACTTAAGCCGTCAAAAGTGAAAGGAAGCTCAAGTTATGCGCTTGACAATGAAGTTTTGGTGAAGTGTTCACCGAAGTAAAGAAACTCAAGTATTGGACTTGACAATTGTAAATGTTTGCTTTTCACACTTAAAGAAAGTTTCATAGTGAAAACCTCAAGATGAGCTCTTGAGGCATGGACATAGGCTAAATGTGTTGAATCATGTAAATATTGTGGTGTTGCTTGATTTGCATTTTTCTATCCTTAAACTCATTTACTTGGTAGCATTCTATACGTTTAAATTTCATATGTTTTATTTATGAATGCTATAAGTTTACATGCTTCAATTCATATGAGGAAGATGAGATAAATGTTTTGAATATATTGATTGATTGATTTTTATTTGATTATCCATTTGTCAATCAAGTTACATATCATGTGTTTGATAAAATGTACAATCATCAGTTTTACACACTACAAGTGTAAGAAATGGTACTTACACTTGTTGTATCCACTAGATCATTAAAGTGCATAAGAGCCTCTTAGATAGAGCATTTGTATTCTCACTTGTTGAAAAAAAAGCTCACAAAAATATTTAACAAAAGTCCAAACAAAATTACTTTAGTCAAAATAAATTAAATTGAAAAAATTTCATGATTTGCCTAAAATTTCTATTCGTCTCGTCTTTGTTATGAACAATTTTTGGATAACATAGATAGACGCCGGGGTTGGGATCATGTTCAGTAGCACAAGCTGTGTATCGGTCCACAACAATCACACGTGTTAAACATCAGGGTTATGATGGTTGTGGACCGTCTGATCCAGTACAGTACTTGGTCACGCGGAACATCCATATCGGTTCTTTCTAACAGAGACGCGTGTTCACACAGCTATAAAGTATGGCTTAAATAGAGTGGGAAGGCGGTGGTGGGGAGCGAAGAAGAGAATGACAACCTTTCACCACCAAATTCATCAACTAACCATGGTTAATCCAACTAACGCCATTCTTAACGCCGTCAAACCATAGGCGGTACGAAATCGTATTTTATTATTTTTATTATTTAATATTTTCTCCGATGCGAATGGTATTGCAACAAAACCTGCGATATTTTGCAGCCACGTGGTGGCTCTAGTCTTCGCCAAGCTTCTGGAGTGAGCTCTGTGAGACAAGCACGTGGAGACTGCATTCAATTAGGTTTTAGGTAATGGGGTCCACTTAGCCTTTTATTTACGCACTATCTATATATATATATATATAATTATATATACATACTATTTTTAACATTTTAGTATGTGCGTTTTAAATTTTTAATAATAGTGTCTTGGACTAACAAACAGGTGTTGTCAGTAGTAGTTTCCGTTCCATGTCTCTTTCATTTAGTGCTTTGGTCGGTTGGTCCTTTGACGACTGGATATTGTCAAACACAACCGCAGTAAATGAGAGAGAGAGAGTTTTAATGGACTAAACAACCACTAAAAAGTTATAAAGAAAATGACATATTCAAATCTTTTAATTCTCAAAGTAAAAGGTCAAGCAGGGGTGTAAATTTTTTTTTTTCAATATATATACATATATAACTTTTTACTCTGGGCCTCGGGCCAGTTTGCATGTTTGTGAGACTTAAAAGTCAGTTTGAAAACCGTTTTTATCGTTTTTTTGTTGCAAAGAGTGGAATGTACCAAAACAAAACACCAAATAATTTTTGTTGTAATTTGAATAAAATGGCATTTGTTAATAAAAAAAAAATGTTCAAATCAAAAACAGAAAATTGACTTTTTCAAAAACACTGTAACAATACTGTATGGGTGAATAATTACAAACAAAAAAGAAAAACACTATGACAACAACCTGTATGGGTGAACAATTACAAACAAAAAAAATTAAAATTCTTAGTGACTTTGAATTAAAAAATTACAAACACTATGACGTAATAATTTTCTTGTTTGAAAGAAATGAAATATTATTTGACCACATACGAGTATCTTAGTAGTAATGTGTCAATTAATTAACATTTTTTCAACCAAAAATAGAACTTTTGCCTCAGTAAAATGGAACCAAATTAATGTTAATATTAAATTTGATTCGATTTTTGACATTTGAAAGTAGATGAGTGTGAAACTGACAATAATATTATTAATTTTCCATTTATGCCTAGGGACTCACCGATAACGGAGTCAAGGTTCGTCATTACTAACGGAGAAATAACCAGAGATGGTAACTCAAACGAATACACGGTAAACGTTTCCTTCTGTGGGGCACACAGCCACTGTCCAGTAACTGGGTCCCACTCCCGCATCTCCGCTATAAGTTGGCCACCAAGGTTCACCCTCTCTCGCCCTTTGAACAAACCTCTCTTCACTTCACACATTTTCATTCTCTTTGATTTTCTCAAAAACCATTTACCTTTCCCATCCCTCATATCTGTTTCCATATTAGCCCACTGGATATAGTTTTCTGTTTGTTTCTCGCGAAAATCCTCTTACGCTGCTGTTATTCGCCTCTCTCTTTCACTTTCTGTTGCAAAGTTCTTGTTTTTTCGGTTGAAAGGCCTTTGATTCATTGAGATCTACTCTATTACTACTCATAAGTAAATTTCTTTCAAGATTCGTAGGTAATTTGTTATTTCTCTCAAGTTTCTGCTTCTTTTTCCTTTTATATTTATAATCGATCACGTGAGAGTGTTGACGAGGACTCTTTGTTTTCCATTCGTCACAAATGTTTTTTTTTTTAATATTTATAATCTTTTTTCTTTTTTATGTTTATATTCAGTTTTAATTCTCTTCGTCACAAATGCTTTGTTTCATTTTTTGTATTAATTCACGGATTTATCTTCTTTTTTGTTTAAGTAGGATAATGGCGCAGTTTCAGAGCGACGAGCTCGAGTACATGGTTGAGAACTACTATGACAATACTGATTTTGATGACACCGAATCACAGAGCAACGTTGTTGTCGATGAGTGTTTGAATTCGGATGTTGAAGACGACTTCGATGATGTATGTGTATTGTGTTATATATATGGTAGATGAGTGTATCAGTGTTTTATTTCGAAGTTCTTGATTTATATACTGATATTTTGAACAATCTTTCTTGGTATTCATAGAGCAAACCAAAGACTGATACATCAGCTCTGGAATTTAGGAATGGAAAAGACATCCAGGGAATTCCTTGGGAGAGGCTCAATTTTACGAGGGACAAATACCGCGAGACGAGATTGAAGCAATACAAAAATTATGAGAACCTCTCGCTCCCTCGCGAAGGGCTCGAAAAGGTTAGCCTTTTGCCTCTGTTTTGTTGCAATAATTTCTGTTCATCCAAACAAAAATTTGTGTATTATCTACTAAATTGTTTAATCTGGCAGTGGCTGCCAATTTAGAATTTAGATGAACGTAATATCTTCTCTAACTCCTTTGTTCGAAAAAAAAAAATGGTTCCCTAAACTTTTCTAATGAACATACTAAATTTTGCCTTTTGTTGATTTCTAATCTCTTTCATCTTGGGGGTTTAGCTGTATCAGCAGATGGGTTTCTGATTTAAGCCATAGAAGGCACAGAAACAAAAATGGGAACTTGAATGTAGGCCAAGTCAAAAAAGCTTGTTCATTTCTGAATTTTACTAGTGGTAGTTTGATGGCTTCCTCTAACTGATCTGTAGAACCTAATTTACTTACTCTTGTCCCATGTTACATGGATTGGGTAGTGTGTGGGTTACAGGTGTTTGTCAAGTGTCGGATTTGTCAGATCTAATACAGTGTTCGCCCATAGACATTTCACTCGTTTTAAGCAATAATGGAATAAAAGAATCATGCTTGAATCACTGCCTATACTTGTTTGGTGCATGTCACTGGCTATGCTTGATAGGCACTTGTTTTAAGTATTTTTTATTTGCCCCTTCCATATTTTTTAATACATAAAAACACATCACTTATGTTCCGCTCAAGCATAAGCCTTGTACACTGGGTATAACCTTTACCACCTCTTACATCACTTACGTTCATTAGGCCTTATTAGTTAACCTTGTTCTTTAAAATTTGTTTATATTGTTTTAAGAGTTCTGGTTATTTTCATTCTCCATAACCTAAGACCTTCATCAGTGCACACTAGATAATTATGTGTTCTGAGCTTTGTGCTGAAATATTCTCCTTGCAGGAGTGCAGAAAAGTAGAGAATGGCCACAGCTTCTACGATTTTCAGTTCAATACAAGGCTTGTCAAATCAACGATTGTGCATTTTCAGGTAGTGAACCCACTTCTGGTTTCAAAGCTTTAGTTTCCATCAAGGAAAACTGCTTTTGACTGTTACATGAATGTTGATGAAAATCTCATATGTTTTTTATTTCTCATATTTAACATTTATGGAGGAGATCATTTCAAAGTGAGATTTTGTTTTGTCAAGTAAATCTAGTCCAGAAGTAATTATTTGTTTCTCCCCTATTTCCCTACAGTCTTTTTTTTCTTTGAACTTTTCAAATGGAATTTTTCAGTAAATAATTGTAATTAAAGCTAAAGATTCTATAGAATTTTGTTGAATTATTCATCTAGTTCTTTTCCAGCTTTTCACATGGATCACAAATTACATTAGTAGCTTTTATCTTGAATAGTATCAATTACACTTGCATTCTCATGTTTTCGAGTTCTGACTCTTGGTGATAAGGAGTCCTTTTTGTTTCATAAATTTGGAATTGGTTGTATGCATTCAACCTGTTGCAGGTTGTATGCATGTATTATTGATGCTTTATTAATATAATAATTTTTGACTGTACCTCAGTGCCCTAATCATTCTGTGGAAGGTATGAAGTTCATAAATTCTGTCTTTATGTTAGTTCTTGAGAACACGATTTAATTAGCTATTTAAGCTACTATTTAGGTCTGAGCTGCATTCCAGAGTGAATTGTGCCTTAATGATGACACTTGAACTTTTATGGAAGAATCAAAACTGCTTTGGCAATAAGATTTAGCTGGTCTGGATATTTAATTCATTGCAAAATATATATTTTTTGTTGCCCGGTTCAAGTAGAATTGAACCGGGTCTTGTATTCACTGTATCCTTTTTGTGCAGATTATATACACTTGCCCAACTGTCGCATGAATTTTAATAAAATTAGAAGAACTTTATGTGGGAGGTACAGTCTTGAATTTGTGCAAGTTGGTTTTCAACATCCGAATTTTCTTTCTGATGCCAAGTTATGGATATCAAAGCATTATGGTGAGGATGTAACTTGGCTTTCCTGTGATCTGCAACTTGTTAGTGATGTAGATGTAGCACCTTCTGGAATTGTTTGAAATATTCATTTAAGAAAATTGTTGCTATTTCTGCTAGCAAGCATATGTATATGCAGTAATCTACTTGGAAAGATACATGCATTGTATTTGTTATGGCATTATAAAGTTAGATATTTTTGTGTGTGGCTAATTGTTGTTACATCCTCTAGAGAACATATAAAAACAGTCATGAGTATATAAGTATTATAGTCCTCTAATATTTTCTTGGTTAGACACGTCTTTAAAAATCAAGACTAATATCTGTATGTTAAATGTTTTTGACTGCGGTTTTCATTCTCTTCCAGTTTGCTTAAGATTGCGCACCCTTTTTAAAGACCAAGGGGGAGGTTAACTATTTGCCTTAGTGGCCATGGGCATCCACTAATCCTTCTCACCCAACACTGCAGTAAATGCAGTGATGTAGAAGTATTTGACTTGTTACCTTTGAATGACTGCTGAGATCCATCCATGTGTATAAAATTTATAAACAATTGAGAAATGTAGGTGAATATGCAGCAGAACTTTTAATGCACAAAAGATGAGATTGCCTGTTGATTACTTCTTAAGTTGCAGTATTTAATGAAGTCATCAATTCATTAATGGGCATATGTGTACATCTGTTGCTAATAGGTATTTTGAAAATAATAATTGTGACATACACGGTTAATTATATGTCACCCTATAAAGCTGAAAACTTTTGTGTGGGATTTTGTTTCTCTTTTCCTCTAACCCCAAAGACGTCGCAGCCAAACCTGACATTCTTGCTTTCTGTACATGAATTGTTGTATGGCAGGATTGGAACCTTGTCACTTCACATAGAAGCATTAAGATCCTTTATGTGGGAGTTCTATTAATATTTTAAGGTTCTTAAGAGAGCTGCAAGTCAAATTTTGTTGTTGTAGTAACTTTTTTCCTTTTCTTTTAATTTAACAGTTTTTCAGTGAAAACATTAGTTTACCTGTGCACGTATGTGCAGCTATATTGACACATGTCAACTTTTAATAGTGACAACCATAAGTTTTGAATGTTCAAAATGTTAATGACTGGTAGTAATTATCAATTTGTTTCAGCATTGGACAACTATTTGTATTTGTCATGTTTATTCATGTTGAGTGCCTTGTAACCCCTGGAGTCTCCTGCTTGTTGTGTACTTTTAAAATTAGTGTAATATCAATTTGGTTTTGAGTTTTTAGGAACATGAACTTCTATTGTGCTCCATGTTTTCATTTTTACAGATAAGAAGTTTAAATTCCTGTTTATTGTATCACTAATGTTGTGCTGGTCATTTTAGATGACATAGTTGTTAATTTTTCCAGCTCATGTGGTTTGAATTATATGTTTTACTACTCCCAATGATGGTGCAAACAATAATTCATTGGAAGCTTCAGTTTTGATTATGTTTTTAATCCTCGCATCTTAACTAGCTATTGACTTGAACAATATGCATGCGGGACTGCTATTTTATCTTCATTTCAGCTTTAAAAGCAGGGTGGCAGAAATGTCTGAGCAGCTGGCGCAATAAGGATACCTAATTCATATGGTATGGTAGGAAAATATCTAAATATTTAAGTGGCGTCTCAAGAAATTCCTGTATTTAGTATTTGATGAGTCCTGGTCATGGGGATAACTAGAACTATCTTTCTGTATGTTGGTTTATAGACCTAATAGTTTGATGCATTCGCACGCATACAATTGTAGTAGCTTAGATCCTCATTTTCATTTTTTTTTTGGGACTATTGGATTAAAAAATCTCATGATCACCTTGGCCTATGATCTACCTTTAGTATCATTTTTCTACATTTTCTCTGTAAAGTGACATAGAGCTGCATTTAATATGCCTTAACACATTGGTAATATGCGCTACCATGTTTTTACTTTGAAAATGATTATCTGCATGTTACAGGATATCTTTAATACTTTGTTCAACATATTTCTCTTTACTTCTAGCGATCTAATGTTTCACTTGAATCGTGGGCTGTGGGCCATTTAACTTATTGTACATAGTGAGAGAGAGTTGTCGTGGTTTGACTACAGGACCTTTTAGGTCTGCTATGATGATAACAACCAATTGTCCGAAAAGTTTAATTTGATTGGGAGCGTATAACGTATTTATTTCAATGATTTATATATTTTATGGATTATGGTTGAGTTATTCATTTATGTCATGTGTTTAGTGATGAATCAAAAGGTGGTTCAAAATTTTTTCTATGGGAGTTTTTGACAATTTAGAATGACGTAGTACTTTCACATGTTCTAACTTCTTCTAGTTGGATGCACAAATTTTCCTTGCTTCCTTGTATTCATTTTTCACCCATAATCAAATTTTTTTTTTTATTTCCCAGGTTTGTAAGATTCACAGAATATCAAAATTTGAGTATCAAGAATTGTATCTAATATTGTATTGTAAACAACTGGGTTGTTTTCTAGCTCCAGTATTGGTTTGTCAATGAATTCAGCCAACACGCTCTAGGATAGTCTTATGTAAATTTGCTGTTGCTGTACTAAGTTATTACCCATTTTGTAGGTTGTATTGCCTTAGTTAAATCATGTGTCTAAAGCAAAACTAACCCAGGGATATTCTAATATTTTTCATCTGTTAAAATTAACCTATTTATTGGGTGCATGTGTTCATATTCCTTCCAAAACCCACTTCCACTTCATGTTTTATTTGTCTGATCTGTGAAATTATTAATTTCTAGTGTTATCGAATTTGCAATTTTTTTAATTTTATTTTTTAATTTTTTATTTGTATCGAATCTCTTAGCTGAATGTAATTTACTTAAATTAATTAATGAATAGATATGACCGTCGATTGGTCCTACAAATGGCGGTGTTAATGATTATGGTTCATACATGGTTCACTGTGCAGCCCATTAAAATCTTCCTTTCTTGTTTTTGTATCTGGTGACTAAAGAAGCGAGAATACTGAGAATGCCCCATGTCAATTTCTTGTTGCATGCATGGTGGTCTAGCTGGTATCTGTTTAATGTGTATAGATACACTTTTTTTCACTAATCACGTGACCGGTATAATATAAGCTGGTCTAATAAGCTGCATATTTGTACCATACTGATCCATTTTCCATGACTGGACCATTAATTAACTTCTATGTCACCAGCAGACTATGTCTAAGTTAGTTACTACCAAATTGGCTGCATTTGAATGGTTTATTTCAAGTGTCTTGTTTAGCCTTAAGTGATGAACTCTACCTTGGAATACCACAGCTTTGTTTCATATCATAGGCATGGGCATTGGTTTTATTAGGTTTTTCTGTTTCTTGTATGGATTCTCAGTTTGTGATGGGGATTAACAAATGGGGTTGATGTATTAACTTGTCAGGAGTTTTTCAAGGAGAGTTCGCTGGTTAGATTGGTAGTGTGGTCTTACCTTTTAAGGTTTTTGATTGTTCCATCAATATTGAGTCTATACTAGAGTTTTTAATTGATGACAACTAATAAATTGTCAACTAAACGGAAATCTAAATCAACTAGATCTTGAGCATCTTCATTGAATGCTGTGCTGTTTTTGGTGTTGTATTTTGAATTGTTTCAAGTTTGAACAAGGAGAGATTGATACTTTGTGTTGCAAGGCTTTTGTTGGGATAGGTGCTTTTGGTCTTTCTTATTTGAAGGAAATGAGTTCCCCTATTATGTTGTGATTTCTTCCCCCTTGGGATCCGTAAAGAACTCATAAATGGAAGCATTTTACAACTACCATCATATTGTTACGGACCTTGTCTATTGGCATTGCCATTCCCATATGATTGTTTGACCAAAGTTTTAAGTATTTTTTTAGATTAGGAAATTTAAGCTGTATTGTTTGGTTTTTAAGCTTTCTTGAATTCAGTTATGCTCCAAATATACCATTTTATTATATTATGGTTTGCTTTGAATGGTTGTATATCATTTACTAATGTGTCTATGGACTGGTTGTTGTTTTTCCCCTTTGCAGCTAAGAAATCTCCTATGGGCAACTTCAAAACATGATGTGTACCTTATGCAAAATTACTCAGTAATGCACTGGTCGTCCCTTTTCAAAAGGGGCAAAGAAGTACTTAATGTTGCTAAGCCGGTTGTACCCACTTCTGTGAGTAGCAACTTATCCTGCCATCCTGAGTTTTCTTTTTACTTCTCTTTCAGTACTTTGAAGCAGATAACTGACTCACCATATTTCTGCAGAAATACACTGGATCTTTGGCTCAGACACTCCCCAGAGTGCAGATAAGCACCATGACTGTTAAAGACAATCTAATGGTGGCAGGTGGTTTTCAGGGGGAGCTTATTTGCAAGGTACTATAATCGCACCAGGCCAATGGCCTAGGTGGTAGAACCTCTCCTCCGCAAAGGGGGCCCCATAGTGGGCTTTTGTGGATGTGTTTGTGTATTTACATAACCAAAAAAAAAAAAGGAGTACTATAGTGGCATGGAAAAAACAACCCTTTATCTATATATTTATTTACTGCCTGTAGTTGTGTAATTTGTGACTTGTCCTTGTGCAGTATCTAAACCAGTCTGGAGTGGCCTTCAGCACCAAAATAACCACGGGTGTAAATGCTATAACTAACACAGTGGATGTTTACCGTAATCCAAGGTAAGAGTTTAATGTCAACTGATAGCAGTGACTATTGAAAACTTTCATAACACTTTTCATGCTAGGTAACTAATGTGTTGGCTATATACTAATTTCCTTGCAGTGGCTCAATGAGGGTTATGTGTGCAAACAACGACGCTCAAGTAAGGATTTTTGATGCTGAGACTTTTGCTCGTCTCAGCTGTTACTCCTTCCCCTGGTCTGTAAATGTGAGTGGATTGTTGTTTAATAATCATTTCTTAACATTGTCCCTTATTTATCAAATTTCTGATCTGTATGTGCTTGTTAATTTTGCTGCAGAACACCTCGGTTAGTCCTGATGGCAAGTTAATAGCTGTCCTTGGGGACAGTACAGAGTGCTTGTTGGTCGATGCTCAATCTGGGAAGGTTGGTCACTGCTCAAACTACCACTGGCTTGGTTCTTTAACACTATACAACCTTGTTCGAGTCTGATGTAAGAACCATTGTGCAGGTCATAAGTAGTCTGCAGGGGCACCTGGACTATTCATTTGCTTCAGATTGGCACCCGAATGGCCAAATTTTAGCAACTGGGAACCAGGACACTACTTGTAGACTCTGGGATATAAGGAACCTGTCGGAGTCTGCTGCTGTACTTAAGGGAAGAATGGGTGCAATCAGAGCCGCAAGGTTTTCATCAGATGGCCGCTTTATGGCAATGGCTGAGCCAGCAGACTTTGTTCACGTCTTTGATACATCGTCTGATTATGCCAAGGCACAGGAAATTGATGTATTCGGGGAGATTGCTGGAATATCCTTCAGCCCCGACACTGAAGCTCTGTTTGTTGGGGTTGCAGATCGAAGGTATGGCAGCTTACTAGAGTTTAACAGGAGGCATTGTAACCGTTACATGGACTCTATCCTCTAGTGGACTGTATCCTTAAAACTATTGTCGTGGTAGAGGGTACCATTACACTTGCTGGGATAGATAGATGTTTATTTATATATATATATATATGCAGGGTATCTTGCATTGTGCTTAAGCTTTATTTAGCTTTCGTGCTGAAGCAACCGGTCAAAAATGGGTTTTAGATTTTACTAGCCTTGAGAAGCTGTTTCTTTGTAGATTTTTTTTTTCCAAGCAAGTTTGGTGGGAAATTTTGGCTGTGTGAAGGTCAATCCTTAGTTTTGTACATACAAAAAGTGTCAAGTGGTTCTTTCATTTTACACTGTCATCAAAGGTTTTAAGTCTCGTCTCTCTCCATTTTTAAGCCCAATTAATATTGGGCTGGTTTTTTTTTTTTTGGGTTAGGTCTTCAGTCTATTTGTATATGCAAAACATGGTTGAATGTGGGCGATCATGGTGGTTTATTTTTTCTGTCGCAGTGAAGTTCAAGCGAAGTCTCTTTCGTTTGTTCTTGATGTGTTTATCTTCATAATTTGTGATGTTAACCTTCCAAGTACTTTTTAGTTCCTTATAATGACACGCAATATAAATATGTCATACTATCATAATTCCTTATCTCAGCCCAAACTGATTCTGGGTTGAGCTTGTGTAAACCAAGAAATGTTGCTTGGAGGTAAATAGGCGCGGGTGGTGAACTACTTTTTCCAGAGAAAATACATGAAAATGAACATTGTCCAACGAGGTAGATTACAAACATTCTTATCCATATAATTGCCAGGAATTTATATATATATATATATATAGAGAGAGAGAGAGAGAGAGAGAGAGTAGATGCGAGCAGAGTTTGGCTTCTAGGACTCTCCTAGGTGTTAGAACAGTGCTAGGGTTACTAGGAGGATTGGGTGAAGAAACGGGGAGGGAAAGGGAGGGGTTCTCTCTTTATGTTCTCCTATCATTGGCTGCCAAAAGTGGGCTTTTTATGTTTTCATTTCTTATTGTTGAATACAGTTTTTTTTTACTATACCTCTAGCGTTAGTAAGTTACAGAGCAATTACAACTTTCAACACATTACTTCTAGCTAAATTTAGGATAAATTATATTCACCTCCCCTGAGGTTTAGTCTAATTACACAGAACATCGAACTTATGCATTATGCATTTTGTTACACCGTGCTCCCTTTAGGTTTGATCCATTGTGACAAAAAGTCTCCTTTGTCCAAAATTTTACATTTTATATCTAAAAATTTGGTTGTAATGACCAAAATACTCATCGAGTAAAGGAAAAAAACACTATAACCCTTTATGAGTGATCAAATTACAAAAAAAATTATTGTTTTAACAGACAAAAATACCCTTATATGTCATCCTCTCATTATATATGTATAGTATATATATAATTAAATGTTGAATTAGGCAACAATACAAGGTTTTGCTAAGGTGTTTGCATACTTCTTAATTTATTTTTGAGTGTTTCTCATTTTCTTGAATTTCAGTTGAAAAAAGACTCAAATGTCTTCGGTTTCAATCAAATTTCACAAAGCTTTAAATTTATATCTCTATTTCCTTCTTCATAGATTTTGAAATTTTATATTGTAGCTAGTTTCTCCCATTGTATGTGTATATATTTATATATGCACACAATACACAAATATATAAATTGATAGAATTGTTAGAATTTGGAAAAGGACCCATGAGTGATGTAATCAACATTATGCGAGCCATATTTGCTTTTTATTGAATAGATTTCTCTTCCTTTCATTCATGTACTTACAAAAATCAAGAAGTAATGACAGAGAAGAGAAGAAGAGAACAAGGTGGTGAAGATTCCAACAAAATGGAAAATTTTGTTGTTTGGTGTTGGTAATTGGTCCACTTAGTATAAAAACAAAACCCAAATCATTCAATGCTTCCTTCCCCATATGTAATTATATATACATATATAGGCTGAGTACAACTTATTGAAGATTGTGATGGTGTTCTTCTTCTCTGTAACAAGGCAACATCACATCAAGCAATTGACAATCATAACAAAGCAGTCGTATTTCACATAAAAATCAATCACTCTTGCAAAAATATAAATTTGAATCAAAAGTCATAAGAATCGACAAACAATGGATTCCTTTTGTGCATTGCAGACCATTTTGAAACAACAAAAATACATTGATTTAAAAAAAAATTATCCGAATTAATAAGTCCCAAATCGACATGGACATGGCCCATGGTTGGGGGTGGTGGTGAGAGGGGAGAGAGAGAGAACTGAGAGAGGGAAGGAGAGAAGACCCACTTCCACATTCGCAACATGTCATTGAGTACTAACCCCATCACCACCACTAACCATCGTCTCTGCCTCCTTACAAAGACCGTAACAACCTAGAATCCTAATCGTTGCTGCCTATCTCTTCATATAACTCTTCTGCACTCACATGCTCCTCGCCATCAGTAGCAACTTATTAGCCCACCAGGAGAGAAGACCCATTTAATCGCAAACCCAATTCCCCAATTCCATTTCTATGTGTAGTCCGTAGAGAAGACAATTCATTTTATCAAACCTTTAGGTTCTATTATCTGTTTATATGTGTGTGAAATTTGGTGGGTTTGAGACAAAGGAGGTGGTGGTGGCCATGGTGGGGAGGAGGTGGCATTAGTAAACACCATATGTGGAGAGAGACAAGGAAGAAGGAAAAAAAGTGTTTCTTTAAATGTGGTAAAATGGTAATTTTACATAGCCTAATGTTTTATCATTTTTAACAACAAAAAAGTAGGGGCAAAAAGGTAAAATCACTCTGAAATTTAACGTCCATTTTACCCATTCCGTTACAGGGGAGGTCGGTGTAACAAAATGCATAAATTTGATGTTGTGTGTAATTAAGCCAAACTTCAAGGAAGGTTAGTGTAATTTACCCCTAAATTTAATGTATTGAAAATAGATTTAATTGTATTGAGCGCACCTGCAGCATAATGCAATGCACAACATAATCTGACTCGTACCTCATTGTTCTTGTGTCATTTTCTGGTCAAATGGTTATTTCTATATCCAAAGTATCTCTCTTTCAACCCTGTTACGAGTATTTTAGGGTTCGTTTGGATTGATGGAATTGGAAAGAAAAGAAAAGAAAGGAAAAGATTGTATTTTTTGTGTTTGGATTGTCATAGTAAGAGAAAAGAAAGGATAATGAGTGGTTTGAAAGAATAGCTTATTTTTTCAAATCTATCATATGTTATCCTCCCAAAAGTGAAAAGATTTGAAGAAAAATAATAAAAAATAAGTGAATTTTTCATAATACAAAAATAACCCTAATATTTTAAAGAACAAAATTTAAAAGACATTTGATTATAACTTCTAATATAAAAATAAAAGGGCATAATAGTAAATTGATTAAAATAATTTTTTTTCTTCTCATTTACTTTTTTCAAATTAGAATGCAATTATTTTCTTTCTTTTCCTTCATAATTTATTTAAATATAAATACATGTTATCTTTTCTTTTTTTTCTTTCTCATAACTAGTCTTACAATTTCTTTTCCTTTTTTTTCTCCTGATTATCTAAACAAAGCTTTAGGAATCACTCTCACTTTGTCACTCCTTAAATGTCGTAGAATTTGCTGGTATCTTGCTCCTGTTCCGTGACGAGAGTCACGAGATCATTGATAATAAAACAATTGATTTTGCCGGAAAAAAAAAAAAGAAAAAAAGAAAATCCCTTTCCTATGACAGTGCAAGAACAACTGACATACAAGGAAAAGTCAAATTTGAAATCATGTGAAAATGTTTTGAAAAAATCCAAAATTTAATATCTTCAAATCAATTGCAATGTCCCACATAGAGTGACGCAAAACAAACTACCCTTTGAATCTGCTACAATAATTGCTTCCTCAAAAAACTCATGCCCCCTTTTTCTCTGATAATGAAATATCTTGAAAAAGACTGCATTTCTCACCCCCCTTTTCAACCTCAAAATAATTGAAACCTAGAAAAAAATTCAACAGTTTTATTACTTTCGGACCACTCCACAAAGCAATAATCATAATATCACATTCATTCTATGGTGTAATTTAAAAGTCGGCACACACTATCCCAAAGTCCTTGATTTAATTCTGAGATGTTACCTTCCAACAAAACAATCATGTCCTAAATAATTGAAGCATGGTTGATTACTTACACAATTTCACATGGACACTGAAAATTTTTTAAAATTACTTTTATTGTGTCAAGGATAATGCTACTCCGGCAGAAACATTAGGCAGAATTCCTAGACAAAAACTTTTTGAACCATGGATGCATGTGATGAGTGTATGTGGTGGGGCCTACTACATACATCCAATGGTTCTAAAAGTTTCTGCCTATGAATTCTGTCTAAAAATTCTGCCTGAGTAGCATTACCCTTGTGTCAAAAGACATTCACATCGGCTCTCAAGATGCTCCAAACCTAAACTATTTTATATTTATTATTGCTTTGCAATGCCTCATGTGACCTCTCTAACAACACCTAAGGCACACAAATATCTGATAAATGAAACACCCTTTTAACCAAAGTGTACACGAGCATACAAAAATCATTTTTGTATCAATTACAAACAAATAATCATTAGTAAAATATCATATAAACATATTATTCAAAAATAACTAAGCATACTTTCTTAAGAACGCACACAAAAGTATTAGAACTAGTGATGAACATAGAAATTTGAATTAGAGCTTGGTTTGATCATGTTTTACCACATTGGGTGTTGATGCGACATCGCTTGTGCAATTTTCGAACAATCGAATTTGATACATGCTACTTATTAATGTGGCATTGATGCGGCATCGCTTGTACAATTTTCGAGCAACTGAATCTGATACATGCTACTTATTTTATTAATATTATCATGAATGTGATAACTAATTTCGAGCTTAGAATTGGATTGTGTTATTTTTGTTTTCTAAAATTTTATATTATTTTTTTATTAACTCAAAATATGTTTTAAAATTACATCAGAACCCCTTTTTAAAAAAATAATTACAGAAATGTCAACTGTGTCTTGAAAATGTCTCAAACATGTCTATTATGTTTATGTCATCTTCCAATCGTGTCCAATTCAAAAAAAAAAAATTGTAGACACATAAATTTTGTGATGGTCTAATCACCGTCCGATTGGTTAACAAGTCAAACACTCTTAGTCAATTAAATTCTACAATTACAGGTCTCGTTAACAGACACGTGTCAAAATTCTGAAGGTCCAGGCTTTTAAAAAAAAAATGTGACAATTCAAATTTAAATTTAATTTTTTTTATATAAAAGGAAACAAAATCTCTTTATTCATATAATTAATGGAGAGTTCCCAAATAAAACCCCCACCCTTTCACCTATAAATACAAAGTCATCCTATACAGAGACGGATGGAGAAAGAGAGATCAAGAGAATACAAAAGCTCTGCCGAATCTCTGCCGCGACCAACACTCGAAGTTTTGAAGATGAAGAATATCAAGCACAGAGCTTTTGTGTTCTCTTGATCTCTTTGTCTTCGTCTGTCTCTGTGTAGGATGACCTTGTATTTATAGGCGAAAGGGTGAAGGTTTAATTTAGGAACTCCTCATTAATTGTGCCAACTTCCATGAATAAAGAGATTTTACCTCTTTTTATATGAAAATAAATTCAAATTTAAATTCGAATTGTCACATATTTTTTTAAAAAGCTTGAACCTTCAGAATTTTGACACGTGTCCGTTGACGAAACTCATAATCGTATAATTTAATTGATCAAAAGTGTTTAATTTATTGATCAATCGAACGGTGATTAAATCATTACAAAATTTACTTATCTACAAAATTATTCAATCAAAATACTCTTAACAGTGTGTGCAACACGTGTCCAGTCGTGTCTCGAGTGTTTGGGTCAAACTCGTATACTCCTTCAGAGTACTCTAGCTGAGTTATGTATAGGAATGCAAAAGCAAAACTTTATCGATGAACAAAAGGACCACTTTGATATCTATATATATATATGTGTGTGTGTAAATGAATAGATTTATAAAGATATAGATATATAGTACACGTGATACAAAACATGTGGTGGTGGCTTGCCCTACTGAAAATCACTAGTCACCAAAAATGGCCATAGATGTTGCAGAAGGGTCACCTATCATGGTCTCGAGGTACACCTTTTCTGGTCTCTTGTATTGTCAGTTTGGCCATGAAAATAATGTAGAAAAGGGTAGGTAAGCCAACTTAATTAATTTTAATTCCATTCATGCACAAACTTGTTGATTCAACCAATCTCATCAAAATAAGCAATTGTCTTTACTTTCACGACTTTCTAGTGCATTGCCTAATTTATACACAAAGTTATCTTAATTTGGAAAATTTATTTCAATACATCCTTTAATATTGAATCAACCACAAATTCACAATAATGATGTCTAGTTATATACATCTTTGTAATCAAGAACCGAACATAAGAATATGAATGAGTATTGTTATTATGAAATATATCTGATAGGGAAATGCTAAACGTCATAAAATTTTATCATGAATTGTCATCATGAATGATGTGGCAGGTGATAATATCATTAGGATTTCGTGTATGGAGGGAATCCCACCAATACTAACTCATCATTTAATTGCCACATCATTCAAGATAAAAATTCATGAAATATTTTTATGACATGTAGCATTGATCAATCTGATAATAGTTGTTATGAATTCTCTTTAAATTAGCAAATTATTAAAGTTATCTCGCAATATGAAGAGATTGATTTAAGTGATAAAGTTACTTAATTTTTATGTCTCATATAAAATAAAAAAAAACAACATCATCATGTTTGAAGTTTGACTCTCTTCGATTTTAGTTTGTTTTATTTTAATTTCAAGTGTCCTTCCTTAAATCAGGTGCCAGTAGCCACTAAGTCTAGCTTGATAGCTTTCCCCCATAGAGTTCATGTGGTCCTTTTGGGGTTTGGGATTCCTCCCGACATGGGCAGTACTGCATTAGTCAATACAATAATATATTATATATATATATATATATATTTTGTATATAATATGTATACGATTCTTTTGATTCAATTAATCTACCTCGATTTTGTGTGAATGGATAAAGAAATAGGTTATTATATTAAATTCTCCGAAGGATGTTAGTTAGGCTTTATTTGGATTGACTTTTGAAAAGCGATTTTTGATTTTTTAAACTCAAAAATCGTTTTGAAAAGTGTTTGAATTAGTAAGGCGGAAGAATTTCGGAATCCAAAAAGAGCGTTTAAAGGAAGCTGGGATACCAGTTTCCTGATTTAGCTTCTGCTTCTCTTCTTCTTCTGCGTAAAAGCCGAAACAAAAGTTCTGCCAAACAGGACCTTAGTTAAGGAGTGTTAAGTTTATTGGTGAAGAGCAACAAAAATGGAAAAATATACGATTTGAATTGTCAAGTTGAATTCAATCGAAATAAATTTCAATTTATTGATTACAACAGATTTTTTTTTTCTACTTGGATTAAATTAAATTGCAGTAATCTGAATTCAACTCAAATTTAGCTCAAGTCTGATAGTATGAGAGTATAATCTGATTAATTATATACATATATATATATATATATATATATAGAAAAGTGTATATTCTCACCGGTTGAAGGCTGTAGTCAAAAACGCGGAAGAGTTTTGATAAGAAATAGTGGCGTTGAAGAGATTTGGGCCGTTGGCAATGCGCGTGGGTCCCACATTTTGAGAGCGCCTCCATCAGTGTCCGGCGCCGCAAATTAAATGGCATGTCTACCGCGGATTCAGTCCCCCCACGTGAACATGACACTAACAACATCGTTTCACAACGCTTCTTTTTCACTCCGTTTATTTAAATTGATGATGTAATATTTACGCAATAATTTTAAATTTAATAATACAATAGTTTTAAATTAATAATGCAAGAACCAGTAACATCGATACATGTGTAATCTTGAAATGTGCCTTAGACTAGGAAGACTTAGGACTAATTTGGATAGATGAAATTGATAGGAAAAGAAATGGGGGAGAATAATATTTTTTTATGTTTGGATTGTTAAAAATAAGAAAAGAAATCTTTCACATATTTTCTTCTCAAAAATAGAAATATTTGAATAGAAATGATAAAGTTTAAATAAAATTTTCTTAATACCAAAACTAATTCTAACATTTTAAAAAACAAATGAGCACAATAGTAAATAAAAAGAGATACAATAATAAATTGGTTAAAATATTTTTTTTCCTTTTTTTTTTTAAACAAAAATGTTATAATTTACTTTATTTTCTTTCATAACTAATCATTTTTTTTCTCTCATATTTATCGAAACGAAACATTATTGCAATAGACGATAAGAGATGAAGAAAGGGACCAAAAATAACATCGGAATAAGTTATTAAAAATGACTTTAAAAAAATTAAATTAATATGGTAAACTAAATCACATAACATGTAACACTACGTGCTACTAAATTGAGAATTAATAAGTTATTGCATTCTTAATTTAGTACTCACTTAATTACACACCAAAATACCACTCTAACAAATATTATTGTTATTAAAATGGGAAAAACTTTATCATGGTTTAATAATAATATTATTATTATTAGATTGAAAATTTAAGGTTGATTAAGTTAAGAGTTTAAGTTGTCATTCATGTCGTTATTATTATTAAATTGAAAATTTAAGGTTGATTAAGTTAAGAATTTAATTTGTCATTCATACCATTTAGCAGTCATTTTTATCAGATTGGGACAATCTGGAACGTACGATACGCCTAAAATGAAGTTAAAAAAAAAACATCAGACGACCTTGATTCTGGTGACTAGCATGCTATTGTAAGTGCCATCATATTCCTAATTAATTTTATGAATCTTGTTTAGGTTTAGGTTTAGGTTTAGGTTTAGATTAGATGGTGGAAGCAATTGGAATTAAGAAAAGTTAAGGTCTCAATCTCAATGATGAAAGAAGGAAGAAGATAACAAAAGTTAAGGTCTCAATGATGAATACCATGTTCATGTTCATGTTAGTGCGATGCAGTTGTTGTCACACAATTAGTTCTCTCTCTCTCTTCTAGACTCTTCTATTGGCTGGTCGTCCTTGTCAAGTATTAAAAAGATTATCAAATTTTCTGATGATTAAGTTAAACCCTGGTTTATATATATATATATATATATGTATATATATATATATATATGGCAGTGCTATGGATATCATATTTATATATACTCAATTAGTGAGTTAAAGCTTAGAATAGAGGAAGGAGGTTGGACGCCGCCTTCAATTTGTCACAACCGCTCAACTGCCGTCGCTCCACCATCATCTTATCTTGTAATTAAATTTAAACATTTTAATTAATTTTGTATCATATGTAGTGCGCCCGCACACGTATATATAAAAATGTATAATTCTTTGGCTTCACTGACATTTAGTTTAGTGTCAAACAAAGTTTTTCAATAATTTTCTATTGATATGTGCCACAAAAGAGCCAATGGGTGGAAGGAGCATGTGTTTAGGAGATTACAACGCGAGTCCCATTCTCATTTGACAAAGCTTCCTCTAATTTTATTTAAAATCATTTATCAACGGGCGAGGATAGGGCACAAGAATAAATTTATTGACTATTTTACCGTTGGATTGATACGTCGGGTAACATTTTCACTTTTAATTTTTTCTTCCATAATATCACACATTGCTAGTACTATTTCTCTAACTATATGGACTTGCACCGACAAGACCTTTGAATACGACTTATCGAATGATGAATTTGGAGACCATGAGGCCTTTCTTATAAGAGGCGTGATACACGATTTGGGTTCGAATTCTGTAATTTTTGAATAATTATGAGTAAAAGACGTCATTATAACACCTTCTAGTAAAATGACATCATCATTCACTATCATAATTTGATTAGTAAACTTTTAAATTTGAAAGTTATATCATTTTCCCTTCTTACATAATTACCCAACACTCGTAATTTATGAGTATTTGAAGGAAATAGTCCCTCCACAAAAGGGTTGAGATAACTTTGTTTAAGAAAAAAGTAATAAACAATAAACAATAAAAAGTAGGGTGAAAAATGAAAATAAAGAAAAATTGAAATTACAAGACATTTTTACGCGAGATCTCCATGGTTTTGGATATGAAGTCAAAGGACAAAATTACCCTTTGTCGCAATAGCAATCCTCAAAAAGTTAACAATCTGTGTGTGAACACAATAAGCAGTCAAAAGCTTGCGGCCAAACCTAAGTCATGACAGATCCAGTGCTACTTACGGACACCTGGCAGTACACAACTGACAGATGTCCGTGAAAAATACACGCGTCAGTGTCTTATTGACTGAATACGTCATGAACAGAGAAAGGTAACCGGGTTAGATGATAATGCAAGTATTAAATAAGGAAGAGAGAGGTTAGAGAGAGAGAGTAGTGATTACCAATGTGGTTAAGAGAGTTAAACCAGGGGCCCAAGACTACTATATAATGGACCCAACCCGTATGCTCAGAAAACAAGGTGAGGCTGAGAGACAATAACAATTCACAGATAAACAAAAACAAAAACAGAGTGTCTTGTGAGTGAGAGATCTGAGCCTATACATACAAATTGTTTGATTTTCACTTTCTCTCTTTCTTCTTCCCCCCTCTGTAACATCCCGCTTCTTCTGTATCCCTTTCTGTAAATCATCTGTCTTTCAAGTTTATTGATTTTTTGGGTTTGTATTTTTGGTGATTTTTCAGATGAACAAAAAGCAAACTTAGAAAGGATTTCTAGAGAGCCAGGTGTTTCCAGAACAGAGATCCAGTGTTTTTAGTTTTTGTTTTTTTTGTATATTCACTTCTTTCAATTAATCAGTTTTAAGTTGTTTTAGGTGTTTTTACTTGTTTTTGTTTTTCAAATCACCTAAAAGGGTATTTTTTGGTGTCCCTCAAGGCTGGTTTTTTCAGATCTAGGACTTACAAAAGTTGGTTCTTTATTTCATAACCTCTTTTGATTTGTTACTAAAACAAAGTAGTTTTTAGTCAATTTAATTTCTATTTTCTGGGTTTTCTTTGTTTTATTTGAATATCTCCCCCCTGTTCTTTAATTTTGGTAAGAAACAGGTCTGGTTGACAATATATATATATACACACACATATATATATTTTCAGGAGAATGCTAGCTACAATGGATTTGTGGAGTAGTGGCACATCATCTCTTCAGTCAGACCCCTTTAGGGGTGGTGAGCTCATGGAAGCACTTGAGCCTTTTATGAAAAGTGCTTCCGCAACTTCAACACCTTCCTCTTTAACAATAACCACCACCACCCAAACACTATCTTCTCCTTCTTCTATCCCTTCTGCTTCTACCTCCCCCTACAATTCTTGCTTTTTCTCTTCTCCAAACACATCCCAGCCCATTGAATACCCAGATGGTTGCTCCACATCCACAACCCATATGTTTTACCAAGGGTTGTCGACCCATGACCCGTTGGGTCTTGAGCAACCGGGCTTTATTGGGCTGAACCACCTAACCCCATCTCAGATCCATCACATTGAACAACAGATCCATGTCCAACCCCAACAAAATCTGACCCAAGCTCCATTCCACTCCCAATGGCCTCAAGATCAGCATCAGATCCAGTCCCTAAACTTCCTCAGCCCCAAGCCCATCCCCATGAAGCAAGTGGGTTGTCCACCAAAGCCCACCAAGCTTTACAGAGGTGTGAGGCAGAGGCACTGGGGGAAATGGGTCGCAGAGATCCGATTACCCAAGAACCGAACCCGACTCTGGCTTGGCACCTTCGACACCGCCGAGGAGGCGGCGTTGGCCTACGACAAGGCCGCGTACAAGCTGAGGGGCGACGGCGCGAGGCTCAATTTTCCGCATCTCCGCCACAATGGATCCCACATCGGCGGCGATTTCGGCGAGTACAAGCCTCTACACTCCTACGTTGACGCGAAGCTCCAAGCAATTTGTCAGAGCTTGGCTCAGGGGAAGAGTATTGATACGAAGAAGAAGAAGCCGAAATCGCGATCCGCGGCAGTGGCGCAACCGGAAACGGTGGCTACAGCGGCGGAGGACGGCAAGGTTGAGAAGGAATCATCGTCTCCCGCGTTGACAGAAAGTGACGGGTCGGGTGGATCTTCTCCCTTTTCGGATCTAACGTTTTCGGGTTTTGCAGAAGAGGAGTCAGCATGGGATGTGTCTTCGGAGAATTTCATGTTGCAAAAGCATCCCTCTTATGAGATTGATTGGGCTTCTATATAATCTAGGTTTATGTTGTTAGATATATATATATATATATATATATATATATATATATGTTACATATGTGTCTAGTCTATTGTGGTGTCTGCAATGGAATTTTTGACAATTGCAGAGGGCTGTGTTTAGAGTCATTTGGTTTCATTTAGGTGTTATGATGTACTAAGATTATATATATGTTATGGGTATGATGTATGTATGTATCCAGAGTAGTATCCACCATGGTCAGCTGGTTTTTTCTTTGCTAGACCAGGGGATGTAGATCTAATTGATTTATGTTAATGTTACCTCTCTCTATTCAGTATTCATAATATTAGTAATATTTTTCTACATTTGTTTGTGATTTTATGTGTAATTTTGGTTTTTGGGTTATGGTGCACTCAAATGTTGAAACATTTTATGGTATGGGTCTTGTACGTCTTTTGAAAGGAAGAGGATCCTCTGCCGTAAACGGGTACTGCTGTACCCATGCAGTATCCGGAAACGGCAGCGTTTAGTTTAGTATTAGTATCTTCTTTTTTTGTTTCTTTGCTCCGGTTACCTTCCGTTATATATGCTTCTGTTATGATGCTTTTACATTAAATTAATATAATATTTATGTGTTGTTCTCCCGCCTATATAACATTACATACAACTTTGCCTCCTACCATCTATATATATATATATATATATGGTTTACATTTTTTTTCATTTCACTTAAAAGCCCATAACTTTTACTACAAATAATATTTTTTGATGAAACTAATTTTGTTAGATAGAATATTCTGAGAGCTTCAATTTGAATATAAATTAGACTATGTTTTAACTTAATATAGAAAAATTATAATTTTTCTCATTCATCTCTACACACTTGAAGTAATTTAACTTCTACTTAAAAAAAATTTTTTTTGATAAAACTAATTTTGTTAGATAGAATATTCTAAGAGCTTCAATTTGTATATGAATTAGACTATGTTTTAACTTAAGACAGAAAAAATATAATTTTTCTGATTCATGTCAACACACTTAAAATAATTTTTCACAACTTTGAAGTCATTTTACACACCCTTAAAATGTTTCTTCACACACTTAAAACCTATAAATTTTAAATTTTTTTAAAATATTTCTATTCACAATTTTTAATCTCATTATTTCTCACTTTTCACTCATTTAAAGTACTTTTCCACACACTTAAAAGAAATATTTTTTTATATTTTTTCTTTCCAATTTTTTTAGCAACTTTTAGCCCTATTTGAAAGATATATTTGCACAAAAAAATCATAAAAAAATGTATTCACATTTTTTATGCTCATTTATTCTCACATTCCACACTTTTAAAGTACTTTCCACACACTTAAAGTATTTTTTCACACATTTAAAGTACTTTTCCACTCACTTAAAACAAATATTTATTTATGTTTTTTCTTTCCAATTTCTTTTGCAACTTTTAACCTTATTTGAAAGATTTATTTGCACAAAAAAATTATAAAACTTTATATTCACATTTTTTAATCTTATTTTTTCTCACTATCCACTCATTTAAAGTATTTTTTCACACACTTCAAACAAATATTTTATTATGTTTTTTCTTTCCAATTTATTTAGAACTCTTAGGCATATATAAAAGATGTTTTTGCGAAAATAAATCATAAAAATTTATATTCACATTTTTTAATCTCATGTTTCTCACTTTCCACACTTTTATAGTACTTTCCACACACATAAAACAAATACTTTTTTTATTTTTTTATTTCTAATTTTTTTATGAACTCTTAAGCATATTTGAAGGATCAATTTGCACAAAAAAATTATAAAAATTTATATTCACATTTTTTTGGCTAATTTTTTTCAAACTTTCCACACTTTTAAAGTACTTTTCATACATTTAAAGTACTTTTCCACACATCTAAAGTACTTCTGCACACACCTAAAACAAATACGTTCTTATGTTTTTTCTTTCCAATTTTTTTAGGAATTCTTAGGCATATATGAAGGATATTTTTGCACAAAACAATCATAAAAATTTATATTCACGTTTTTAATCACATTTTTTTTCATCTTTTAAAGTACTTTCCACACACTTAATTTACACAAAAAAAATATAAAATTTATATTCACATTTTTTAGGCTAATTTTTTTCTCACTTTCCACACTTTTAAAGTACTTTCCACACATTTAAAGTACTTCTCCACACACCTAAAACAAATACTTTTTTATGTTTATTCTTTCCAATTTTTTTCGAAACTCTTAGGCATATATGAAGGATGTTTTTCCACAAAAAATTCATAAAAATTTATATTCACATTTGTTAATCTAATTTGTTTTTCACTTTCCACACTTTTAAAGTACTTTCCACGAATTTAAAACAAATACTTTTTTTGATTTTTTTGTTCCCAATTTTTTTAGGAACTCTTAGGCATATTTTAAGAATGTATTTGTACAAAAAAATCATAAATAATTATTTTCACATTTTTAGGCTCACTTTCCACACTTTCAAAGTGCATTCTACACATTTAAAATGTTTTCCCACACATTTAAAGTACTTTTCCACACATCTAAAACAAAGACTTTTTATGTTTTTTCTTTCCAATTTTTTTAGGAACTCTTGGGCATATATGAAGGATGTTTTTGCACAAAAAATTCATAAAAATTTATATTCAAATTTTTTAATCTCGTTTTTTTTCACTTTCCATACTTTTAAAGTACTTTTCACACACTTAAAACAAAAACTTGATTTGATTTTTTTATTTCCAATTTTTTAAGAAACTCTTAGGCATATTTGAAGGATGTATTTGTACAAAAAAATCAAAAAACTTAATATTCAGATTTTTTTAGGCTAATTTTTCTCTCACTTTCCACACTTTTAAAGTACTTTTCACACATTTAAAGTATTTTTCCACACATTTAAAGTACTTGTCCACAAACCTAAAACAAATACTTTCTTATGTTTTTTCTTTCCAACTTTTTTAAGAACTCTTAGGCACATATAAAGGATGTTTTTGCACAAAACAATCATAAAAATTTATATTCACATTTTTAATCATATTTCTTTTCAATTTTCACCCTTTTAAAGTACTTTCCACACACTTAAAACAAATACTTTTTTTGATTTTTTTCTTTCCAATTTTTTTAGGAACTCTTAGGCATATTTGAAGGATGAATTTGCACAAAAAAAAAAAAAAAAATTATATTCACATTTTTTAGGCTAATTTTTTTTCTCACTTTCCACACTTTTAAAGTATTTTTCACACATTTAAAATATTTTTCCACACATTTAAAGTACTTTTCCACACATATAAAACGAATATTTTTTTATGTTTTTTCTTTCTAATTTTGTTTTTGCAACTTTTAACCTTATTTGCACAAAAAAATTATAAAAATTTATATTCACATTTTTTAATCTTATTTTTTCTCACTATCCACTCATATAAAGTACTTTTCCACACACTTAAAACAAATATTTTTTTATGTTTTTTATTTCCAATTTTTTTAGAACTCTTAGGCATATATAAAAGATGTTTTTGAGAAAATAAATCATAAAAATTTATATTCACATATTTTCATCTCATGTTTTCTCACTTTCCACACTTATAAAGTACTTTCCACACACTTAAAACAAATACCTTTTTATATTTTTTTTCTCTATAATTTTTTTTCTGAACTCTTAGGCATATTTGAAGGATCAATTTGCACAAAAAAAATTATAAAACTTTATATTCACATTTTTTTGGCTAATTTTTTTCAAAATTTTCACACTTTTAAAGTACTTTCCACACATTTAAAGTATTTTTCCACACATTTAAAGTACTTCTCCACACACCTAAAACAAATACTTTTTTATGTTTTTTCTTTCCAATTTTTTTAGGAACTCTTAGGCATATATGAAGGATATTTTTGCACAAAAAATTAATAAAAATTTATATTCACATTTTTTAATCTCATTTTTTCTTTTTATTTTTTTAGGAACTCTTAGGCATATTTGAAGGATGTTTTTGCACAAAAAAATCATAAAAAATTATTTTCACATTTTTTAATCTAATTTGTTTTTCACTTTCCACACTTTTAAAGTACATTCCATGAACTTAAAACAAATACTTTTTTGATTTTTTTGTTTCCAATTTTTTTAGGAACTCTTAGGCATATTTTAAGGATGTATTTGCACAAAAAAATCATAAATAATTATTTTCACATTTTTTAGGATCACTTTTTCTCACTTTTCACACTTTTAAAGTGCATTCCACACATTTAAAATATTTTTTCACACATTTAAAGTATTTTTCCACGCATCTAAAACAAAGACTTTTTTATGTTTTTTCTTTCCAATTTTTTTATGAACTCTTGGTCATATATGAAGAATGTTTTTGCATAAAAAATTCATAAAAATTTATATTCAAATTATTTAATCTCATTTTTTTCACTTTCCATACTTTTAAAGTACTTTTCACACACTTAAAACAAATACTTTATTTGATTTTTTTCTTTACAATTTTTTTAGGAACTCTTAGGCATATTTGAATGATGTATTTGCACAAAAAAATAAAAAAAAAATTATATTCACATTTTTTAAGCTAATTTTTTTCTCACTTTCCACACTTTTAAAGTACTTTTCCACACATTTAAAGTACTTCTACACAAACCTAAAACAAATAATTTCTTATGTTTTTTCTTTCCAATTTTTTTAAGAACTTTTAGACATATATGAATGATGTTTTTGCACAAAACAATCATAAAAATTTATATTCACATTTTTAATCGCATTTTTTTTCATTTTCCATCATTTTAAAGTACTTTCCACACACTTAAAACAAATACTTTTTTTAATTTTTTTCTTTCCAATTTTTTTAGGAACTCTTAGGCATATTTGAAGGATGAATTTGCACAAAAAAAAATATAAATTTATATTCACATTTTTTAAGCTAATTTTTTTCTCACTTTCCACGCTTTTAAAATATTTTCCACACATTTAATTTAAAGTATTTTCTACACATTTAAGGTACTTTTCCACACACTTAAAACAAATATTTTTTTTATGTTTTTTATTTCCAACTTCTTTTTTGCAACTTTTAACCTTATTTGAATTATTTATTTGCCAAAAAAATTATAAAAATTAATATTCACATTTTTTAATCTTTGTTTTAGGTGTGTGGAAAAGTACTTTAAATTTGTGGAAAAGTACTTTAAATGTGTGGAAAAGTACTTTAAAAGTGTGGAAAGTGAGAAAAAAATGAAGCTAAAAAATGTGAATTTAAATTTTTTTGATTTTTTTGTGCAAATACATCCTTCAAATATGCTTAAGAGTTCCTAAAAAAATTCAAAAGAAAAAAGAAAGAAAAATTATTGGTTTTAAGTGTGTGGAAAGTACTTTAAAAGTGTGGAAAGTGAAAAAAAATGAGATTAAAAAATGTGAATATAAATATTTATGAATTTTTTGTGCAAAAACATCTTTCATATATGGGTAAGAGTTCCTAAAAAAATTGGGAAGAAAAAACATCAGAAAACGTTTGTTTTAGGTGTGTGGAAAAGTACTTTAAATTTGTGGAAAAGTACTTTAAAAGTGTGGAAAGTGAGAAAAAATTGAGTCTAAAAAATGTGAATTTAAATTTTTATGATTTTTTTGTGCAAATACATCCTTTTAAATATGCTTAAGAGTTCCTAAAAAAATTCAAAAGAAAAAAGAAAGAAAAATTATTGGTTTTAAGTGTGTGGAAAGTACTTTAAAAGTGTGGAAAGTGAAAAAAAATGAGATTAAAAAATGTGAATATAAATATTTATGAATTTTTTGTGCAAAAACATCTTTCATATATGGGTAAGAGTTCCTAAAATAATTGGGAAGAAAAAATATCAGAAAACGTTTGTTTTAGGTGTGTGGAAAAGTACTTTAAATTTGTGAAAAAGTACTTTAAATGTGTGAAAATTACTTTAAAAGTGTGGAAAATGAGAAAAAAATGAGGCTAAAAAATGTGAATTTAATTTTTTTTGATTTTTTTGTGCAAATATATCCTTCAAATATGCTTAAGAGTTCCTAAAAAAATTCAAAAGAAAAAAGAAAGAAAAATTATTGGTTTTAAGTGTGTGGAAAGTACTTTAAAAGTGTGGAATGTTAAAAAAAAATGAGATTAAAAAATGTGAATATCAATTTTTATATTTTTTTTGTGCAAAAACATCTTTCATATATGGGTAAGAGTTCCTAAAATAATTGGGAAGAAAAAACATAAGAAAATGTTTGTTTTAGGTGTGTGGAAAAGTACTTTAAATTTGTGGAAAAGTATTTTAAATGTGTGGAAATTACTTTAAAAGTGTGGAAAGTGAGAAAAAAATGAGTCTAAAAAATGTGAATTTAAATTTTTTTGATTTTTTTGTGCAAATACATCCTTCAAATATGCTTAAGAGTTCCTAAAAAAATTTAAAAGAATAAAAAAATAAAAATTATTTGTTTTAAGTGTGTGGAAAGTACTTTAAAAGTGTTTAAAGTGCAAAAAAATGAGACTAAAAAATGTGAATATAAATTTTTATAAATTTTTTATCCAAAAACATTTTTCATATATGGCTAACAGTTCCTAAAAAAATTGGGAAGAAAAAACATAAGAAAATGTTGGTTTTAGGTGTGTGGAAAATTACTTTAAATGTGTGGAAAAGTACTTTAATTGTGGAAACTACTTTAGAAGTGTGGAAAGTGAGAAAAAAATGAGTTTAAAAATTGTGAATATAATTTTTTATGATTTTTTTTGTGCAAATACATCTTTCAAATATGTCTAAGAGGTCCTAAAAAAATAGAAAATAAAAAACATAAAAAAATATTTGTTTTAGGTGTGTGGAAAATTATTTTAAATGTGTGAAAGGTAGAAAAAATGAGATTAAAAAATATGAATATAATTTTTTTCTTGTTTGTGCAAATACATAGTTCAAATAAGGCTAAGAGTTCCTAAAAGAAATTGGAAAAAGAAATATTAAAAAAGATTTGTTTTAAGTATGTGGAAAAGTATTTTAAAAGTGTGGAAAGCACTTTAAATGTGTGAAAAGTGAGAAAAAATTATATTAAAAAATGTGAATATAAGTTTTTATGATTTATTTGTGAAAAAAATATTCAAGCATGTCTAAAAGTTGAAAAAAAATTTGTAAATAAAAAATAAAAAAATATTTATTTTAAGTGTGATAAAATACTTTAAATGTACTGAAACTGAGTAAAAATGAGATAAAAAAATGCGAACGTAAATTTTTATGATTTATTTGTGAATTTTTTTTTTAATTTTTTAAGCACAATTTTCTTTTTATGTCTACAAACATTTAAACACAATTTTTTTTAATAAATCTTTAAAAAAAATATTAAAATGTATTTATTTTATATGTGAGAAAGAATTTAAAGTGTGAAAAATTATTCAAATGTGTAGTCATGAATTGAAAAAATTATAACTTTTTTATCTTAAGTTAAAATATAGTCTAAGTTATACTCAAATTGAAGCTCTCGAAATATTCTATTAAAAAAAATTAGTTTCATCAAAAAATATTATTTGTAGTAAAAGTTATTGAAAAGATAAAAAGTGTACAATATATATATATATATATATATATATATATATATATATAAGGTACGAATATAATAAGAGAATAAAGAAAGTTTGTATGTATTTTTATAATAAAATATTGAAAAGAAATATAACGGAAGTTACTGAAGCGAAACGGAGCAAAGTCAAAACCAAAACAAAGTCACTGAATTTTTAATAAAACGACGTCGTTTTCCTTTACTGCACGGGTACGGCATGACCCGTTACAGCAGAGGATCCCAGTCCGGGAACGGGATCCTCTGCTGTAAACGGGTACTGCTGTACCCATGCAGTACCCGAAAACGGTGACGTTTCTTTTAGTAAGTTGCTATCTTCGTTTTTATTTTATTTGCTCTGTTTTCCTTCCGTTATATTATAACAGTACAAACACAACTTTGTCTCTCTTCTTTTGACACAAGTGTGGAAAGTGTGTGGAATGTATTTTAAAAGTGTGGAAAGTGAAAAAAATTGAGATTAAAAAATGTGAATATAAATTTTGATGAACTTTTTGTGAAAAACATATTTCATATATGGCTAAGAGTTTCTAAAAAAATTGGAAAGAAAACACATAAGAAAGTATTTGTTTTAGGTGTGTGGAAAAGTACTTTAAATGTGTGGAAAACTACTATAAATGTGTGGAAAGTACTTTAAAAGTGTGGAAAGTGAGAAAAAAATGAACATAAAAAATGTGAATATAATATTTTATGATTTTTTATGCAAATACCACCCTTAAATATGCCTAAGAGTTCTTAAAAAAATAGGAAAGAAAAAAATAAAAAAAGTATTTGTTCTAAGTGTGTGGAATGTATTTTAAAAGTGTGGAAAGTGAAAAAAATTGAGATTAAAAAATGTAAATCTAAATTTTGATGAATTTTTTATGCAAAAACATATTTCATATATGGCTAAGAGTTCTTAAAAAAATTGGAAAGATAAACATAAAATGGTATTTGTTTTAGATGTGTGGACAACTACTTTAAATGTGTGGAAAGTAATTTAAAAGTGTGGAAAGTGAGAAAAAAATGAGCATAAAAAATGTGAATATAATTTTTTATGATTTTTTTTATGCAAATACAACCCTTAAATATGCCTAAGAGTTTTTAAAAAAATAGGAAAGAAAAAAAATAAAAAATGTATTTGTTCTAAGTGTGTGGAATGTGCTTTAAAAGTGGGGAAAGTGAAAAAAATTGAGATTAAAAAATGTGAATATAATTTTTTATGAATTTTTTGTGCAAAATCATTTTTAATATATGGCTAAGAGTTCATAAAAAAATTGGAAAGAAAAAAGCATAAAAAAGTATTTGTTTTAGGTGTGTGGAAAAGTACTTTAAATGTGTGGAAAACTACTTTAAATGTGTGGAAAGTAATTTAAAAGTGTGGAAAGTGAGAAAAAAATGAGCATAAAAAATGTGAATATAATTTTTTATGATTTTTTTGTGCAAATACAACCCTTAAATATGCCTAAGAGTTCTTAAAAAAATAGGAAAGAAAAAAAATAAAAAAGTATTTGTTCTAAGTGTGTGGAATGTATTTTAAAAGTGTGGAAAGTGAAAAAAATTGAGATTAAAAAATGTGAATATAAATTTTGATGAATTTTTTGTGTAAAAACATATTTCATATATGGGTAAGAGTTCCTAAAAAAATTGGAAAGAAAACACATAAGAAAGTATTTGTTTTAGGTGTGTGGAAAAGTACTTTAAATGTGTGAAAAACTACTATAAATGTGTGGAAAGTACTTTAAAAGTGTGGAAAGTGAGAAAAAAATGACCATAAAAAATGTGAATATAATTTTTTATGATTTGTTTTATGCAAATACAACTCTTAAATATGCCTAAGAGTTTTTAAAAAAATAGGAAAGAAAAAAAATAAAAAATGTATTTGTTCTAAGTGTGTGGAATGTACTTTAAAAGTGGGGAAAGTGAAAAAAAATGAGATTAAAAAATGTGAATATCAAATTTTTTTAAATTTTTTGTGCAAAAACCACTTTCATATATGGCTAAGAGTTCCTAAAAAAATTGGAAAGAAAACACATAAAAATGTATTTGTTTTAGGTTTGTGGAAAAGTACTTTAAATGTGTAGAAAAGTACTTTAAATGTGTGGAAACTACTTTGAAATTGTGGAAAGTGAGGAAACAATTAGCCTAAAAAATGTGAATTTAAATTTTTATGATTTTTTTGTGCAAATACATCCTTCAAATATGCTTAAGAGTTCCTAAAAAAATTTGAGAGAGAAAAATTAAAAAAATTATTTGATTTAAATGTGTGGATAGTACTTTAAAAGTGTGGAAGGTGAAAAAAAATGAGATTAAAACATGTGAATATAATTTTTTATAAATTTTTTGTGCAAAAACATCTTTCATATATGGCTAAGAGTTCCTAAAAAAATTGGAAGGAAAAAACATAAAAAAATATTTGTTTTAGGTGTGTGGAAAAGTACTTGAAATTTGTGGAAAAATGCTTTAAATGTGTGAAAACTACTTTAAAATTGTGGAAAGAGAGAAACAAATGAGTGTAAAAAATGTAAATTTAAATTTTTATGTTTTTTTTGTGTAAATACATCTTTCAAATATGCTTAACAGGTCTTAAAAAAATTTATTTGTTTCAAGTGTATGTAAATTACTTTAAAAGTGTGGAAAGTGATAAAAAAATGAGATTAAAAAATGTGAATATAATTTTTTATAAATTTTTGTGCAAAAACATCTTTCATATATGGCCAAGAGTTCCTAAAAAAATTGGAATGAAAACACATAAAAATGTATTTGTTTTAGGTTTGTGGAAAAGCACTTTAAATGTGTAGAAAATTACTTTAAATGTGTGGAAGCTACTTTAAAATTGTGGAAAGTGAGGAAACAATTAGCCTAAAAAATGTGAATTTAAATTTTTATGATTTTTTTGTGCAAATACATCCTTCAAATATGCTTAAGAGTTCCTAAAAAAATTTGAGAGAGAAAAATAAAAAAAATTATTTGATTTAAATGTGTGGATAGTACTTTAAAAGTGTGGAAGGTGAAAAAAAATGAGATTAAAACATGTGAATATAATTTTTTATAAATTTTTTGTGCAAAAACATCTTTCATATATGGCTAAGAGTTCCTAAAAAAATTGGAAAGAAAACACATAAAAATGTATTTGTTTTAGGTTTGTGGAAAAGTACTTTAAATGTGTAGAAAAGTACTTTAAATGTGTGGAAACTACTTTAAAATTGTGGAAAGTGAGGAAACAATTAACCTAAAAAATGTGAATTTAAATTTTTATGATTTTTTTGTGCAAATACATCCTTCAAATATGCTTAAGAGTTCCTAAAAAATTTTGAGTGAAAAAAATAAAAAAATTTATTTGATTTAAATGTGTGGATAGTACTTTAAAAGTGTGGAAGGTGAAAAAAAATGAGATTAAAAAATGTGAATATAATTTCTTATAAATTTTTTGTGCAAAAAATCTTTCATATATGGCTAAGAGTTCCTCAAAAAATTGGAAGGAAAAAACATAAAAAAATATTTATTTTAGGTGTGTGGAAAAGTACTTGAAATTTTTGGAAAAGTGTTTTAAATGTGTGGAAACTAATTTGAAAGTGTGGAAAGAGAGAAAAAAATGAATCTAAAAAATGTAAATTTAAATTTTTATGTTTTTTTTTGTGCAAATACATTTTCAAATATGCTTAACAGGTCTTAAAAAAATTCAAAATAAAAAAATTTATTTGTTTCAAGTGTGTGTAAATTACTTTAAAAGTGTGGAAGGTGAAAAAAAATGAGATTAAAAAATGTGAATATAATTTTTTATAAATTTTTTGTGCAAAAACATCTTTCATATATGGCCAAGAATTCCTAAAAAAATTGGAAAGAAAACACATAAAAATGTATTTGTTTTAGGTTTGTGGAAAAATACTTTAAATGTGTAGAAAAGTACTTTAAATGTGTGGAAAGTACTTTAAAATTGTGGAAAGTGAGGAAACAATTAGCCTAAAAAATGTGAATTTAAATTTTTATGATTTTTTTGTGCAAATACATCCTTCAAATATGCTTAAGAGTTCCTAAAAAATTAAGAAAGAAAAACATAAAAATATATTTGTTTTAAGTGTGTTTAAAAATATTTTAAATGTGTAAAAAGTGAGAAAAAATGAGTCAAAAAAATGTGAATATTAATTTTTTTGATTTTTTTGTGCAAAAAAATATTTCAAACATGTTTAAGAGTTTCTAAAAAAATTAGAAAAAAAATATAAACAAATATTTTTATGTATATGTTTTAAGTATGTAAAGAAATATTTTAAATATCTAAAATAAATTTAAAGTTGTGAAAAATTAATTTATGTGTATAGACATAGAAAAAATTATAATTTTTCTGTCTTATATTAAAACATAGTCTAAGTTATACTCAAATTGAAGCTCTCGAAGTATTCTATTGAACAAAATTAGTTTCATCAAAAAATATTATTTGTAGTAAAAGTTATGGACTTTTGATTAAAAAGATAAAAAATAAAAAACATATTATATATATATATTTAATATAATATATATGTGGTTGTACCTTTTATATTTATATATATACTACGGATGGCAAACTTCTGATACTTCAAATATTATATTAGTATAATATTAGAGTAAGTTAACATATGGAAACGGAGCAAACGGAAGAAAAAAGATTTTTTTATTCAAACTAATATAAAACGTCATCGTTTCCTCTACTGCACGGGTACCGCATGACCCGTTACAGAGGATCCTGGTCCCTTTTGAAAATGCTGGTGGTCCAGATTTTTGATGGGACATTGGTTCTGGTCCTTATGGATTGTATCTCTACATATATATGTATAACTATATATATATATAGAGAGAGAGAGAGAGAGTGAGTGTGTGTGTGTGTGAGAGTACATTGGTTCTGGTCCTAGTGTGATTCATCGAGAACCAAAAGTTGGTAAAAGTTGAGTCACTGCTGTATGGAAAACCCTGAAAGTTAAAACAAGTCTCCTGAAGTAAAGGCACCACTCGGTATGCGCAGAAACATCAGTTTTAGTCCATAAATGTAACAATTCTAATATAAAACATTAACTTTTAATATGCATATACATTGTTTGGTAGAATGAAATGCTTGTAAATATACATTGTTTGGTATGCATGAAGAATGAAATGCAGTAAGAAATGAAATAAAATTATTATTGACAGCTTAAATATGAAATGAGATAAAAATGAAATAAATTTTAAATTAAATTCTTTAAAAAATTTCTGCTATTGACAAATAAATTAAACTAATAATGGTATAATGGTAGGGAAGGAAGGTGGGGGTGGAGGTGGAGGAAGGTGGCGATGTCGAGGTGGTGGGGGTGGAGGTGGGGGAGATGAAAAGTGTTTTTGGTAATTTAATTTTTTTTAATCTTACTAGAATTGAAATACTTATTTCATAGGTTTAACTATGAAATAGATTTTCATTCATAATGAATTTTTATTTTAAAGGAATGAACATTTTTATTTTAAAATTTATACCAAAACAAAGAAATGAATAAAATGAGTATTTCATTTCATTTTTGTGTACCAAACGCACCATTAAAGAAATTACAAAACTGCAGTTTGACCTCCTTTTTTTTTTTAATTTGTGTACGTTAATTTGAAAGTTTCATGCACCTTTTGGATAGTTTTTTTATGTTTTGCAAAACAATAACAGAAATATTTTGTTTTTCCTTGTTTTCATTTTTTCGCTGAATAATACTAGAAGAATTTGTTTACCCTTTTTTTATTCTCTTTCTCTCAACTTGTCAAAATGCACATTTGAAAAAAAAAAAAATACAAAATTGTCAAGGAAAAGACTCAATAGCATTCTTGATCAATTTATAAGTGGCATCTTGATCTTGTTTCTCATATGATACCAATTATGGACACATCTATAAGATTTAGATACAACACGCACAAGAAAATGTAACAGCTATTGAAAAAAATAAAATAAAATTATGAATACTACGAGGATACAATATATGTGCATATATTTTGCCATTAGTTATGTGTATATAACTAAATTAGAGTTGTATTTATGTATAAATTTTACATAAAAATTGTTTATCATAATATATATATTATCATGACTAGCATTGCCTTATAAAAACTAATGATAAACAACATAGATTTATGCGGTGATCCACTAGTGAACATAGAATTTGGTTTAAATTAACATGTTTTGTTTTTATTAAATCTTATTTCTCTTTTAAAGAAAGTTTAAATGTTTGGAACATGTTTTTCTAACACTTAAATTATGATATTGTATTTAGAAAAGTTTTATTGTCATGGTTGGGAATAGAAAATAGGCTCTCTTTACTAGGGTGCACACGGTACGAATTCTTACAATTTTTGGTGAAACCTGAACTTAAATTGGAACTGGAACCGTTCCCAAAGGCTCCTTAATTTTGAAACCAGAACCGAAACTGTTGAGTTCGATTCAATTTTGATTCCAATTCTCCAATGGTTATTTGTCAATTTGATATATATATTTTAAATATTGATAAGATACACACTTATACTTGTGCACCACCTAGTTATAACAATATATTAGAAGTTATTAGTATTTATTTATATATATTATATCATATAAATATATAGAACATTAGAACTTAGAAGGTAAATGTATTTATCTATATATTATATATTTTATACTTTTTATATAAATAGAACACTAGAATTTAAAAAGTATTAATATTTATTTATATATTATATATTTTATACTATATTTATATATATTTATATAAAACAGTAGAACTTAAAAATTATTATTATTCATTTATATTATATATTATATATATATTTTTGCTAACAGTTTCGGTTTCAACGATTCTTAAAATTTGAAATCGAAATTGTAATAAACAGCTCAATTTAATTCTGTTACAATTTTTTACTATTTCAATTTTAATTTTAATTCCAATTGTACTGGTTCTTTGTGCAGTAGCACGTGGAGATAAGCCTCGTAGTTAAAGGCATGTTCTGTTAAACTAAGCATGTCAATTTTTTTATTGACATACTAATATTTGATTAAGAATTGAACTTGCAACCATTTGAAATTTGGACGGAGTACATCAAACTATATATATATATATAGAAGAGCTAGAAAGCACAGACACTTCACCGAGGGTGCCGTATCCGTGTCGGACACTCGGACACCGTGTCGGACACTTGGACACTCCGCGGACACGTGTCGGACACTTCGTACCTGTGTCCTGATATTTTTCTTTTTAGGACACTTCTCGGACACTCCTTGGACACTTCTCGGACACTTCTTGGACACTCCTCAAAGACGTATCGGACACTTCATAGCAGTGATATATATTATAATATTTCGAATGAAAATTATATGATATTAAGTTATGATTAAAATCTAAGCTAAATATATATAAAAGACTAAATAAGTCTGGTTCTTTAATTTATTTTAATCTATTTGTCTATTTTTGTTTATAATTTTGTTTGATTTTTAATTGTTGATGATGAATTGAAGTATTTATGTAATGTAGTATTTTTTTATTGAATAATTAATAGATATTAATATATTATATTATTATTTTATAGTCGTATCCTCGCCGTGTCCGTGTCCTATTTTTTTAAAATTTCCCGTATCGCCGTGTCCGTGTCGTGTCGTACCCGTGTCCGTATCCATGCTTCCTAGTAGAACAGCATTTGAGAAGGGTACAACTTAATTGGACTTTCAAACTAGTATTCGTCCTTAATCTGACACATCCATGTGCAAACCATAAATGTACCTTTCCATAGTCAAGTCAATGATCTTCACATGAGCGTTGTACTTGTGCACATGGGCACTTTGCTAAACCATGTACCCGCCATCATGTCGGTATATTTACAGGAGTAAAATGCAAAAAAAAACCTCTTATATTTCACCTAAGTTGCAAGAAATCTCGTAGGAAAAAAAAATCCTCCAAAATTTATAAAACGGACAAAAAAAAAAAAAAAATCCTCAACTTATATACTCATAACAAAAGATAATTATATCTTTTCTTATTAAATTTATTTTTTTATTATTAAATTATTTTTATCATCTTTTCTCTTATATAAATATTAATTATATCATTTACATAATTTTATTATTTTTATCAATTTATCATCGTAATGAAAAAAAATGCACGAACATGTAATTATTACCAAATTTAGTCATTTTAAAATGACTAACTTATTATTAAAACTTTATTATTTATAGTAAAATTTCTTATACTCAGCTTAGAATTTTTTACCGTAAAACAAATATTTTTTTCATACAATATATTAATGAAAAATTAAGAAATTACTTAAATAAAAAAGTGCCTTCTTTTGTATGTAGTATATTCATGAAATTTTAAGGAATTATTTAAATTATTTAACTTTTTTATTTTAAAAAATAATTTCAAGAATTAAAGGTAATTTAATTATGCAAATTTGATGGAGAATATGTCATCAAAATAATATGAAATTTTTTTATAATTTATTTTAATAAGAAAAATCAATTAAGTGTAATTCAATAAGAAATGACATTATGATCATTTAATGAAAAATAAGTAACAAAATGTGATAGTTTAGAGGCGTTTTGTGTACAAAATATAATTTGG